>JBAMAX010003352.1:0-207234 GCA_037043745.1 Chymomyza amoena
TTGTAAACTTCATAAATTTGTTAAAACCATTTTCTTAAATGATTACAACCATCTGATTCAGATTTGCCAAGAGACTCAAAAGTTAATAAATATATTCAATTTGTATGAATAGTTTGGTTAGTACAGCAACCAATAAGATACAAAATTTGTATTTTTTGCTATTAATTTGGCAAATTCACATAGAGCCTTAGAACTAAAACAAAATTCGTATATTTTTGGTGAAATCATGATTTATCGTGTACTTATTGTGATGTGTTCAATAGACATTTCAAATTTCATGAAAACTGGCTTATTTGAAAGGTACTGACTGGCTTTTATAAAAAATTCAAATATAGGAAAATTTACAGCCTGAAGGCCTACGTTGCTCTGGTTGCAAAATCTTTTTTTATAACTTAGAATAAAATTCTTCTTTATAATTATATAAATAAAATGAATAAATTAAATTTCCAACTTTTAAAAGCTTAAGGGGCACACCTAGTGTGACAGCCTAAAAAAAGGCCATTTTTGGGAATTAATAAAAAAAAAACTAGTGAATCCATCTATTTAAAATTTTGAGGGTATATTTATACATGTTTTGAGAATACACAGTAAAATTTTTGAAATAAAATATTGAATATTTTTGAAATGACACGCGATCTCCGGCGGCGCCAAAAAAAAAGTTCCTCCACTGCTGGAGTGATAAAACCATAACATACTAAAATTTTAAATCGATATCTTAAATAGTTTTAGAGTTACAGCCATTTAAAAGAGTAGCCGCTCGGCAGTTAGATAGTTGGTATATACCTGAGATCGCGTGTCATTTCAAAAATATTTAATATTTTATTTCAAAAATTTTACTGTGTATTCTCAAAACATGTATAAATATACCCTCAAAATTTTAAATAGATGGATTCACTAGTTTTTTTTATTAATTCCCAAAAATGGCCTTTTTTTAGGCTGTCACACTAGGTGTGCCCCTTAAAGATAAAATGATCGTTTTCACTGTTATAGAGCGGCTACTCTTTTAAATGGCTGTAACTCAAAAACTATTTAAGATATCGATTTAAAATTTTAGTATGTTATTTTTAAAGGTATAACCTATAGAAATATGGAAAAAAAAATTATTTTTTGAAAATTTCACACTAGGTGTGCCCCTTAAGTACAGTTGAATGTGACAAAAAAAATTCCTTAGAAAAAGCTTAATTTTTTTTCATTTTTAATAGAATTTCATAAATCAGCCATTTTATATCATAAAAAGACGTCACCATAAAAAAATTGAGTCCACATATTATGACCAATAACATAAAATAGCTAACTTTTCCGGTGTCTAAAACTTTTGCTTAAAGAACAGCGATATTTGTAGAAAAAGTCACCAAAATTACTAGTTTTTCGTGGTTTTGGGGACACACTTTCGGCTGAAGTTTTTTTCTTAAGACAACCAGTTTTTGTGATTAAAAGTTTTTTGAAAAGGTAGTCTAATCTACTTTGTAGAAAAATAAAATAAATAAAAAACTTGGAAGTAGTACAGTTGTTAAGACCCCATATGCGCAAACGTATTATGAAAAATGTTATTTTTTACAAAAATAGCCATAAAAATAGAACAAGTCATGCGAGAATAAAATAAAAGTCGGGTTTTCAATACTGAAACATTTCCCTAACATTAAATATAATTCTCATCTCTGATGAAAAGAAAAGTTTTTTGACTATGTTCTGGAACCAACTGCTTTTTATCATTTTTATTAAAAATTCCTTTAAATTAGAGAATAAATTATAAAATTTGATCTCACGATTTTTCAGCTTTTTTTGTGTTTCCGAAATAATTTTTTTTTATTTTACCAGATTTTAATTTTTGCAACATTATTACGTCTGCTGTACCACTGTGCGTCGCCCCGTTCATCATATGATTTGTTTTTGCCTATAGATGGCGCCTGCAACTTGCTGTCAATAGATGACGCAAGCAAATGAGTGTATTTGTGTTAGCACAATTATGCTATACGTGTATATAAATTTAAACATATTAAAGTGAATATTTTGTACAATACAATTTGATCCTAAGACTGGTTGAGGGTTGTCTTAGCCCGATACTTATATTATTTTGAATTACGGATAAAAAGTGCATGTTTTGAACAGATTTAACTTCGAAATAAAGGGATTTTGTTGCACTTTCAAATATGTACTTTAATTTGAATATCTAAATTTCAAGTGCACACAACTTAACATGAATTTGCAGCAGCTTAAAGATACAACAAATTAAAATCATTTCTAAGTAAAGTATGTCAAAAAGCTTCCAATTAATCACCTGCGCAAAACTTCATCAATTCATTTAAATATTGTGCTAAATTAATCAGTTCACAACACATTCGTTTACTCAAACATCAATCCACTGCATATGACAGCTAAAGATCAATATTTTCCACAAATCAACAAAATTTGACAAATTATATATACAAATCAAATGTACAACATTTACATCAAGTAAATACAAGCCGACCCAAAAATTAGTTGGCAGTTTTCGAGTACAGACGCCCAAAAAATCCCATTTATATGCGTCGTCTACACTTAGTTACACATGCTGTATGTATATTATATACACAACGTACAGATTTTATTGAACTTGCAGTTTATCTGAAATACAATTTACAGTAAATCAAGTAGAAATGAAATTTACGCGGGTCATTCTCAAACAATTTGCTAGCGCATTAACTGACGACGATTACAAAAGATAAAATGCGTTCAAGCATTAAAAAAAAAAAAAGGAAAAGCAAAAGATACAGCTACAAAATAAGTACACACAATACAATAAACATGAAAGTCCAGGAAAGTCCTGGCAACTAGGAGAGGGCAACAGTGGCAAGTTGGCAACTTGGGTCTGCTAAAACTAACAAGCTCAACAGACTTGGCCGGCTTATTGACGCAGACTATCAATAAAAAATGGCCAGTCTCAGTCAATACTATGCGATACAAATCGTAGGCAAAAGCAACTGCATACTTTTAGGGATGAGCTTGGGATTTGGGTTTGGGTTTTGGGTTTAGGACTTCATCTGGCAGCTTATTCATATGCTTGTGTGAGTGCCTAATGAGCTTGCATGAGTCAGCAGTTTTTTTGTTGCGCTTCATTGCGTCAAAAATCGCTGGCAAGACCCAAACTTCTCACTACTTTATTGTATTAATTGCATACATATATAGTTAGTTAGTTAGCTGGTACATAACAATTTGATTAGGTAAATGGCTTTGTATCAGTGGCTTAGCAGCCATTTTAGTTTTGTGCCACCCAACGTTCAATTAACTTGTGCGACAATCCAATCAAAAGTGTATTAAAGGACGCCAACCAGCAGCCCGTTTAGAGCTTGTCGATAACAGCAATTACATAAATTTTTTTATAGGTTCTCTGCCATAGCGTAGGCCGCCATATTGCGCCTGCAATGGCGGCCGCGGCCATTGTTGCCTATCGACAAGTGGCAAATGTCTGACCAAAATGCGTTTTAATGGCTCTGGGACTTTAGTTTAGGCCTGAACTATTGCAGCAATGTTGATTCCCTCGTTTAATAAAAATTGGCTTTGGCGAGGTCACAATTAAGGCATAAATTTGAATAAACAAGCAGACGACAAGTTGGGTTATAAAGTATATATAGTATAGATTTTTTTATTAATGGAAACGGCTTAAAAAATAGCATAATGCTTTATTAAAATAAAAATTTTTTTGGAACTTGTGGTAATTGGGTCTTAGGCTTAGTAGACTCCCAGTTAATGCTATTTTGAAAGCCGTAAAGTAAAGAAAAAGTCATATTAAGAATAAAATTGGCTTAGAAAATTGCACTTAAAATTATACATCGCTTTAGATTTGCTCTAGTGAAAATTTGTAAAATTCGTGAAGTATCAAATTTAACTCTTTTTCTAAGTCTTAGAAGGAGAGAAAATCACAACAAATATTCTTAGAAAATTGAAAGCTGTATACTCAAGCTATGTGGCTTCAAAAATATTACATAAATATACACTTTTTTTTGAATAAAATTCTATGAAAACCAGACTACCTTAATATAGATTTTGTAGATAAATATTGTAACGTCACACAAATTTATTAGTTCCTCTATTAGGTAAGGTTAGGTTAGGGCGGCAGTTGGGACTGACGTCCCAGCTCACTAAGGCCAAGGATAGGCCCATCGTGATACCGCTAGAGTGAGCTATTTCACCACTCTTCCCCACTTGAGAGGCTCCCTATAATAGGTAAGGCAGTCATCCGGCTGCCTGAATAAACTTTAAAAGGCATTTTCGACTCCTTTCAGTGAGCTGAGATAAATCGTCAAGAAAATGTGACTTTAGGAACCTAAATGTTTTACTGCCCAATACAGGGCAGTAACAGAAGAAGTGTTCCACCGTCTCTGGCTGCTCCTCATCACCACAGCTTCTACAGAAGTCATGGTGGGGAGCATTCCACCTGGATGCGTGCTTTCCCACCAGCCAGTGTCCTGTGATGGCACGGATAAAAAAAAAGACCACTCGGCTCTATTTAGACAGCAAAGTTTTCTGGTTCTTTTGCTGCATTATGATGGCCAAGTTATCCGCGAGATTCTACACGTGTTCGATGTCTGGTTCCACGTTTTATTTGCACAGAGAGCGAAAAAATTTCGTATTCTTAGTTTACAGCTGGCCATGGATATACCCAGGCCCTCCTGGTCTTGAAGGAGGATGTTGGTAGTTCCTTGTCTAATCAGTTCATCCGCAATACAGTTTCCCTCGAAGTTCCTATGTCCTGGGACCCATATGAGGGGAATTGAAAACTGCTCAGCCATCTCATCTGGAGATAAGCGGCAGTTATTCACTGACTTCATACACGAAGTCATCGAAACTAAGGACTTAATAGACGTTTGGCTGTCCGATTAGATACAAATGTTCTTATTTCGAACTTGTAGGTTTCTTATTGTTATTAAAGCCTCCCGGATTGAAGTGATCTCTGCCTCAAAAACACTGCAGTGGTCCGGGAGTCGAAAAGCAGTTTTAATTTTGAAATCCTCAACGTAGACGCCTCCGCCTACACGGTCGTATAACTTGGAACCGTCCGTGTATACCTTTATGGAGCCTGCTGGGCCTAGTACACCTGTATTCCACTCCTCTTTGGTTGGAATATAGGCTCTGAATTTATATGTAAAATGTTCCTGCGGTATGCAGTAGTCTGTGCTTTCGGGGATAAGTGGGTTCCCCTTAAGAATCTTTACATTACCAAAATCTTGGTCATTTCATTTTTTCGCTTCCCTCATGCGTAAGCTAATAGAGTGGCTTGTTGTTACCTTGTTCAGTAATAGGAGGTTCCTCTAGTTCCTCTATTAAGAAGTTAAAAATTTAATGATGCGTATACATATTATTATTTAAATTTTATTATTATTTTATTATTAGCATTCCCAAATATTATGAAGCTTTGTAAGCTGAAATAATATTTGTTAGGTTATCTTAATAAACGCCGGACTTGGACGACTTAATGGCGGTCATCCAGTTGAGTGGAGTTATTTAATTAAATAACATGTTCTGTCGATTAAATCTTAAAGTCGTTATTTAGATGCATAAATTAAGAAATTTTTTCAATTTATTTAATTAGCTTTTAGTGCACTTACCCTTTTGATAACTCATGTTTAGCAATTAGTTGCGCATAAAAATTAGTTAATTATATTTTTTGGTTTTTATTGTTGGATCAGTTCACAGTTAAATCTGTAAAAAAGGAGAAATGTTTAGTATGGAAATAACAATTTTTTTTTGAGTCAAAAAATTATTAAAGTCCTTCTAAAACGACTTTTTTCATAAGATTGTGAATATTTTATTAAACAATAATATCAGCTTAAGTTAGAAAAACAGAATTTCAAGATAGACTCTTTTCTAACTTCTCTAACTTCAAATCAATTATTTATTTATTCGTTTATTTTTTAAAACTTTTCACATATGTAACTGCAAGAAAAAGTTTCGTTTTTAAAAGTGTGTTAAGATTCCAGTAAAGACTTAAAGTAACACAAAAAAAAAAAGAGTTTAAAGCTGTTTCTTTTGTTCCAGGCAGCCCCTAAAAGTATACTACACGAAAGTGCAACAAATCCTTTTCACTTTTTACACAATTTACTGCCAAAAGCAAACTGATTACGAGGCATGCCACATACGACAGACAGCCAAACAATAGACATCACACACACACACTCACACGTACACACAGTTACACCCATCTTATACACACACTCTCACATACACAAAGCCTCTTGCACCTTGTGTTGTTAAACTTACGGCTCATTCTCATATATATATATATTGACAATGGCAACGCTTGGATGTTGCACCTGCCACGCCCCCTACTCCCGTTTTACTTGCATTACGTTGCCTTTTAGCCGGGAGCTGCATTGCACTTTTTGTGCCGTACAATTTACGCCGTAAACAAATAAAATGTTCGCCTGGACGTTGCATTTTTTCTACTTCTATTTACGCCTTGTTGCACAAAGCAAAGCAAAGCCGAGTCGGCGAAGGCGCCTGCCCCCAACCGCTGCTGTTGCAACTCACCCCTCTGCTGTGGCACTACTTCAATGGTTTGGATACGTTTCGTTGGGTTTTCAAGTTGAGAATGTCTAGGTGTGTGTGCGTGTGTGTGTGGTTGTGTGGTTGTGTGAGTGCTTTCCATGTGCACAATTGTGGCGCGTAAAATAAATAGGAAAAAATGTTGCACGTGTTTGTTAAAATTTAAATAAATCAGGGTCTGGGCTTAGTATATAAAAGCAGCCTCAATTGTTTTCAATTCTTTTGTGTTGGTTTAAAAAACTTTGTTTTTAATGTTGTTATATTAAAGATTACGTAAATTTCGTAAAAAGGACTCAAAAAAAGATTTTTTTGTGATTTTGAGCTAGGCTTAAATAAATATATCTCTTTATATATATTGCAGAATGCCAAAATTGCACTGGCTATAAATTCTTTTATAATTCAGAATTAATTTCGAGAAAAGTTTTTCTTTCATTTTAAATTATTTTCCGTTTAATATGATTTTTTGAATATTTAAAACTTCTATAGATTCAGAGAATCCAGTTGAAAATTGAAAAAATTTGCTGGTCCTCTAATTTGACTCAAATTATTTCTGTAAATATTATCCATAATTCGCCTGTAAAGTCAAGTTTTTCATAATAATTTTTAAAAATTAATAATCATAACCTTATGAGTAAAATAAAAAATGTTCCCAAAATTTAAGATTTCACTTAATGGGTTGCACGCTATTTTAAAAAATAAAACATTTATTTTAAATAAATTTTAATTATATAAAAAAATAAATATTAAAAAAATTTCTTCTTTGTCACGAACTTACCAAATATATTTTTAACCAATTTAATTTTTTAAATTAATTTTTCTGATATTTTTTTCTTTGTTCATGAAAGTATAACCCTAAAATTTTGTATATATTTTTTATAATTAATTTTGATTTTTTTTTTTTCAAGAAACAAAAATAAATTAAAAAAATATTGAAAAATTTAGCTTTTTAGTTTTTCATAGTGTTGCACCAAATCGATTTGCCAAATATTTTTATTATATAAAGAAAAAAAGGACGTCTTTAAAAAGAGTTTAAAAAAATGAAGAAATTTTAAATTATATTTATTGATTAAAATAAATAAAGTAGAGTTTTAAAGGAAAAACTCAAAACTAGTTGTTTTTTTTTTTTAATTAAGCTGTAAAGCGTAAAACTCAAATTATTGAGAACTGCATTTTTTGTCTTGAATCTTTTGGGATTTTCTTATCTTTGTAGGCCCGTTTGCTATTTAAATGGGTCTCTTCAGATAAGGACTAGAAAAACGGACCCTCTATTTATTTACAGCAGTCCCTCACTAAATTTTATTAACACATTAAACATGCTGTGCTCCAAAATTGTATCCAATATCCATCTCTTTAAGCTTCAAATCAAAGCAGCCACAAACTAAATAAGCACACCATCAAAATCAACACAAACAAACAACTCACTGATTATAGTACCAATAAGGATAATGCTGTCAATGCGATTTTCGAGTGATGACGACAGTGAGATGTGAAATTTTTGAAAAGCGTGCAACGTTTTGCTGTTTTCCCTTTTTCCATGGTGGCTGTCGAGATGCGGCATAAGCTAACAAAAGTTGAGCCAAAACAGAGACAGACACAAATACACTCATAGATACACACACACATAGATACACACACATAGATAAACACACACATAGATACACACAACTACATGGATACAGCTACACCTAATAACATGCAAACGCATGCAATGGCGAGACGAAACTGGAAACGGTGCAAAAAACACCAAACGTCAGCTGAAACTGACAGTGGCTGAGAGAGGGGGGGTAGTGCCCAGAGAGGACTGCAGCAGTTGCCTCTAAATGATTTCGGGTGGGGTCTCTCTGGCTGCAATTTTTGCAGAGGGCTTGACAAAAGTCAAGAGCTTAGGGACAAGGGCAAGCGGCGACTGCGAAGCCAGCAGCATAACATTAATTAAGTTTGTAACGACAAATGCCAACACGACAGAGACATAAACACACACATAGACACACACAAACACAACTACACTAATACAAAGCAACAACGTCACACATAAATCAGGCAACGCACACAAATGCAAAGAGCGACAACGATGACAGCTCAAAGGATGTTCTGGAGCATAGCAAGTGGAAAGTGGCAATTCATAGAGAGCAAGAACAGAGCAATGGGTGCGTCTTTGGGAGCGGGAACGGGAACGGGAACGGGAGCGAGAAGCCAAGTGCCAGTGTTGGATAGTTGATGAGTGCGGCTGCCGGCTGTTGGCTGCTGACTCCTGGTTCCTGGTTCCTAGCTGCCTGAAATGTCATGACGATGTTAATTTTATAAACTCTGTGCTACACCGAGTTGGATGCTGCCAGGCGCTTCACTTAAACTATTGTAGCAGATTAGTTGACGCTTTTCTAGTAGATATGACAGCTATCCAACAAATAATTCCTGGCAAAAGGATAATGTGTAGTTTTAGTAGAAATTAAAAGACTAAAATTGCATTGAGCAGCCGAAGCCAGTGTTGCCATACGCATAAATTTTTTAACCACTTTGCTTAGTTAATGCAAATATAGTACTTTATATACTAGTGTGAAAAAATGTGATTAAAATTTACTATAGACTTTTATCATAAAAACTAGCCTAAATTAATATAGCAAATCGTTAAAACTCGAGTTTTTAACAATTTTATTTAATAACTTTCACAATTTGTAATAGTTAAAAATTGTTGTCCGTTAAAAACTTGTTGCCGAATTTAAATTAGTGCTACAAATAATAAAATGCTAAAGTTCGTATTATATTTTTGTTCATATCTTTAGTCAGTCTAACGAAAACATATACATAAACCATATTTTTAAAGATATTATATAGAATTTATAATTTGGATGTTAAAAATTTGGTTTAAAACAAATTTGGAATTTTATAGTTTTTATTTGCCTAAAAAACCTTAATTTTTAACAATTTATTAAATTATAAAACTTTTGTTTATTATAAAATTTTTATAATTTTTTGTATTATAAAATTTTTCAATTTTTTTTTAATTATAAAATTTTACATAATTTTTTTATTGTAAAATTTTCTAATTCTATTTATTATAAATTTGACTTTGTAAATTTGTATGCAATTTCGAAATCGGCTGACTATATCATATAGCTCCCATAGGACCGATCGTCCAAAATAACTTTTTAAAGAAAAATTCGCTATATTTCGTTTTTTAATAAAGATATCCTAACCAGATTTGTCGTTTGGAAATTTTTTAGACCACTTAACAATGTGCCAAATTTGAACAAAATCGGTTGACTATATCATATAGCTCCCATAGGTCCGATCTTCCAAAAAATCGATTTTTTAACAAAATTTGTTGTGTTTCGTTTGTTTGTTAAGATATTTGACATTCGTGAGTATTTTATAGTTCCTAGCACTGTACCAAATTTAATCCAAATCGTTTGACTAGATCATATAGCTCCCATAGGACCAATCGGTCCAAAAACACGTTTTTTATACAAAATTCGATGTGTTTTGTTTGTTTGTAAAGATATTTGAAATAAATTTGGCATTCATATATTTTTTAAGGTATTTAAGCACTGTGTCAAATTTTATTGAAATCGGTGGATTATATCATATAGCTCCCATAGAATCGATCGGTCAAAAAAAAAATTTTTGCTTAAAAATTCTTCTGTTTTTGTTTTTTTGTGAAGAAATCGGACTTTATTACAAGCTAGTGGTACAGGGTATCTAAAGTCGTCCGCGCCCGACTTTACGTCCGCCATTTTATATTTAGTTCTAAAATATTTTAGGAGGTAGTATGAAAAATTTCGTAATAATTACAAAGCTCAGAACGACAGTGCACTAGACTATCATCCCAAAGGTTGTGGATTCAAAACGCATTGTAAGCATGATCCTGCACTTTCCACTTCTCCGATTTAAACAATTTTTTCTGTCTGTTCTATATCCTTATTATTTACGCCCATTATCGGGGTCACAAAGGGCCTGTTCTTGGCCTAAGTGAGTTGGAACGCTAACTGCCGTCTTAGCCTACCTAACAACCTACGTACAGAGCTCACCAAAAATAATTAAGTTTAATTGAAATATATCTCTTCATGCAAGAGATATATTTCAGTCTTCTCTATATGATAAGTCTTCTCTATATGATAAGGCGCCGCTATTGTATTAAAATTGAGAATCTCAAAAAGTTTTCATTATATCAAAAAGTTTTCATTATTTCGAAACGTTTTCATTATCTCAACAGGATTGTTTGCTGGGTTTCTGAGCCCACAGTTTTCTCTATATGGTTCTTATCTAGGATTTGGTCTTAGCGGTGGCTCTTCACTTCGAAGTGCATTAATATCAGAGCTCGCAAAAAACTTTAAAACCGTTTTCTAACTTCATGGGGGCTCCGACCCGAAAACCCCTCCGTGCTGCCGCCTCTGGATGTATATTTTATGTGTTATTTGTTAGTCTTCGTCATCGTAATTCGGTTTATGTGGTTCATTTTATTTTCAACGCTGTTTTAGCACAAATGTTGCGGTTGTCATTGTGACACTTTATACACAGCGTGTCCTGTGGTTTTTAATTTTTAGGTAAAAAAAAAATTTTAACGATTCCCGCGGCGTAAATAATTTTTGACGCAATCAGTTTTTTAAAAAAAAACGCAACCTGTCTGTCCTTCCTACAAAAGAAACTATTAGGACACGAGAAATGCTCACAATATAATTTCCCTTTTTTTGTAATTAAAGGTATTCTACGGTTCCATATTTTGGATGGTAGAGCGAACTTGATAAATATTTGGGGTAATTATATGATTTAAAAATTATTTTTTGAGATCTACCATACACATTACATACAAAAAAGTGGAAAGGGGATTAAAAAAAAGCGCAACACTTTTTTTTAGTAACTTGGTGCTCTCTACGGAACAAAATATTTACTACTTATGAATTTCAATTCTAAACATTTTACGTGGTAAAAGTTTACAAATTTACCCAAATTAAGTTAGGGGTTGTCGCCTTTTGAGTTTAAGATGGTTCTCAATACATTATACAATATTTTTCCATATCAGACAACTATTAGGCACACATCTACTGTGTTAGAAATGTCCAAGCCAGGAAACCTTATGTATGTAAAAAACTCCACGCATAGCCGTACAACAAATTAAGGCATTAAAAAGAGGTTTTAGAATAAAAATGTAGAGGGAAAATAACAACAGAGATTGAGTGCTAAAATAAATATTGTTTCACGCTATGCATAGTATGCTTAAATCACTTGTGAATTACAAGCGCTCACTTAATAAAAATTGGGCAGTTGGTCATTTCACATAAAAAAATAAATTTTTTTATAAATTTTTGTTGCAAATGTTTTCTTTTCTACAGTGCATTTCTTTTTTTTAATAATTCATAATTCATTCATGGAGTGATGCTTAAGGCTTCATACACTTCCACTTGATGTTAGCTACTTTAACTAATACTTAACTTGGATATTGTTTATCTTACTCTCTTGCTCATCCTTTAAATATTTGTGCTCCATCTTGCCTCTGTTTGTTTGTTATTTAACTTAATTTAATGAAAACGTTACAACCTGCAATTTGCAACACTACCGACTCCAACTCGAGCAACTACTTAGAATCCGACTTTTGTGTGTTTACACATCGCATCTTCAGTGAGTTTGCTTCTCTATGCAGAAGAGCTCATTTTTAAGCACACAAACCGGTTCTTAGTTGCAAGGTAAACAAGTAAATGCAAAAGGTTTTCATATTAAAATAGCTAAGAAATTAGGAAAAAAAAAAGAATTCTTAAGACGTTGAAACTAAAAGATAATGTCTTGGCTTCATTATTATAACAATATAAAGGTAACGACTAAAAATAAATAAAAAGAAAATGAGTTTTAATTGTGTAAGAAGGGAGTTGGAAGATATGCTTCCTGAGCAGCTTTATGTGAGCTTAATAAGTGAAAAAAGGAAAACTTTCCAGGGTCTCATGCCACCATTACTCATTAAGTAGAAATATGCATTATGTGGAACCAATTTTTTTAAATTAAAACTCAATTTTTATACACATATTTTGCAATTACAACATATGTTAATTTTTATATTATTTATTTTATTTTATTTACCAACAAACTTTAAATTGTTTTAAGCACTTTGAAACAATTGCGTAGCTATCAGGCCTAGACTAAAAGTGGCACTTCTCGTTGAATTGCAAAATCTCGGCAACAATTTCAATGCAGCCTCCATTTTGTACACACTTGTCAATGTGTATGTATTTATGTATATACCAAATGGCAACTTTAAAATGTTTACCAAACGCTTCAAAGTAGTTGTAACGTAAATTTACGGCTGCTGCTCAGGGCCAGTTACAAAAACCAACATAACCAGAAACACACACACATATATGCATATATTTATATATGTGTGCATGCGTCTATGCATCTGTGTGTGTGCAGATTGCTCTACACTGTTATTTGCACACATTTAAGCAACGCGGTGGCAGCGATGCGCTTAACCCACAAGCCGGGCGCTGCAAATACGCAAAGCGCTGAAAAGCATGCTACACTTTTTTATTTTTCATTTATTACTAAAATTTTTTTTCGCAGTTGCTGCCATGTTGGTTGGTTGCAAGCTTCAAACTGGCGTTGAGTGTAGCTCTATGCGCATTACTGTGGCAAGAATCTTGTGTTCTTATTCCATTTTTATTTTCCTTTTTTTTTTTCGCAGTGCTGTTGCCCGCACTCATTATGTTAGATTTTAATTAAAATTAATTACATTAAGTGCAGCAAGTAAACAACAAGCAGCAGACGCCCGTCTGAAAAGGCGAAAAAAATCAAGAAATCTAAAAAAATATCGAAATCGTAGCATACAAAGCGGCGCATAGCAGTGACTAACTGTTGCTCAATGTTCAACGTTTGAAGTTTTCAGGATGTGTGTTTGGGTGCATTTTAATCCAACTAAAATTTAATGTGTTTAAAAGGCCTTATTATTTTTAACGCTGCTTGATTATTTTTAAGCATACATTTGCGTTCAAGGCTAAAGCAGATTATGTTTGCAGGAGCGTTTTTTTATTTTTTTAGCATACTTTTATGCGCTATTTGGTTTTATACTGCTATAGCTTGAAAGTATGCTATTCTTTTAGCAATCTGATTAAAGCGAGTTGTTTGTGGGTTCAACGAACTCTTAAAATTGTAAATTGTGTAAAATTGTGAATGATTTCCCTGTTACTATAGTGCCAAGAGTTTGGGATCAGTGGAGACTACTGACTGTGCCTTAAAGCACTCTTTTTTTCCGATAAAGTTGAATACTGAGGATGATGGCCCACCCTATATAAACCCTTTGACAAATACTTAAACAATAAGTACAATCTTTTTTATTTTTTTTTTAATAGTTTTTGAAAACATTAATTTTTTGTCAAAAAAAATTTTTTTTTTTCGAATATTTATTAATGGAAATCAAACCTTGATTTTATGGGTTATAATCCAATAATTATGAAAAGTAAATCACTATACACTTAAAGAAACCTTTTGTGTGGTATCATTTAGATTACTCTATATAAACAATATTTAAAAAATCAAGTAGACTCTATGACATGACACGCCTTCTGAGGTCGTTTGGATGGAGGCGTTTTAGGCGTCTTCTCGGTCTATGACCGGCCAGGGCACATGCAAGCGAGTTCGGATGGTTCCTAATTCGATCAGCGTAACGGTCGCTAAGTTTATTCAATATATCACCCACATAGGGAATGCCTAGATCCTTGTGCCATAAGACCAAGTAGGCATAATTAAACTCTTATATAGAATTCTTTTATTATGCAAAGATAGCTTGCTATTTCTACCAAGTAGCCACTCCATTTTGCCAAGTTTGGTTCTACATCTTGCTGTTATTATTTTAATGTGGTCCCTCCAAGACAATTTTTTGTCGAGGTTAATTCCGAGATACGGGTGTGATGTTTTCATTGGAATTATCTCTCCATTTAAAGTAAGCGCAGGACTTGGGTCTTTCCTTAACGAGAATAAAACGCTGGAAGATTTGTCACCATTAAGCTGGATGTTCCAGCGTTTCGCCCAAGTTGCTATAATGTCCAGTTGGTTCTGTAAGGTATCAGCAGCCATTTGAACGCTGGAGGAAGACGAAAGAATGGCAGTGTCGTCAGCATACGTCTGCTGTTATAAGCTCAGAACTGCCCGTCGAGCTCGGCATGTCCATAGTAAAAATGGTGAATAAAAATGGAGATAGAACGCTACCTTGCGGCACTCCAGCTTTAATGGTCCGTCGTTCCGAGAGTTCACCTTTCACCATAACTTTGAAAGATCGATTGTCAAGAAATGATTTTATGATTTCAAAATGAGGAGCAGGAAGGGCAGATTTGAGTTTTTGTAGTAACCCTTCGTGCCACACTCTGTCAAAAGCCTGCTTGATATCCGAAAATGCTGCCATGCAGTAGCGACGATTCTCGAAGGAGTCTAAGATGTGTTGCACCACTCTGTGAGTTTGCTCAGGCGTGCCATGTTTCGAACGAAAACCGAATTGATGCGCTGGAACTTGGGACGTCACGCTGGAAAATGATAAAACTCAGCTCAAAAAGATTCTTTCAACAATTTTCGCGAATACTGGTAGCAAACTAATCGGGCGATAAGATGCAAGGGAGATGGGAGGCTGGCAGGGCTTTAGAATCATAACAATTTGAGCACATTTCCACGCCAGACGCATAATTGCATTGAATATCTTGACTAGAGCCATTGGAAGAGCCTTAGCTACTCTGGCGTCAATTTTATCAAGACCTGGAGCTTTTTTGGGGTTGAGTGCTTTTATTTGATCTACAATGGGCGTACTGGCAAGTCCAGTTGAAGCGGTGTAGATAATGCCTCCAAAGTTTCCTCGACCTCAGCAACTGAGTTCAGATTGAAGGGAGTAAAACGATCCTTTAGGTGATGTGCAAAAGCTTCAGCACGGGCTCGGTCAGAACGACACCAGAGCCCATTGGCGGTTTGAATAGGAGCGCTTTTAATGGCTGGTTTTTTTAAGTACCGTGTCAGACGCCATGGGCTGCGGCTTCCATCATCATTTGGACTTACATTAGTAAGAAGAGAATTTATCCTTCGTTGATTTAAGTTATTTAAAGCTTCTTTAAGTCTGTTAGCAACATTACGATAGAGAGCCTTGTCAGCTGGATCATGCGTTCGAGATAATTTTTTCGCAGGCGACGCTTCATCCTCAAAAGCTGAGCTGTCTGCGCATCAAGAGAATCACGAGGCGGGTGTTGACGGTGACCAGCGTGTGCTTTAGTATCCTTTATTATATACCTAATTTTAATTTCTTTGTTAATTTTAATATTTTTCTCAAAATTAATATTATACTGTAACTCTTCACAACAGGTGTACAATTTTGAAATTAACTTAATTTGAAGTTTATCAAATTTCCGCAACATTTAAAAACATTTTAAAAGTTTAAATTACTTCGTTAAAGCAGATAGAAAAAATATTTCAAAAGTGCTAAAAAACTTTTGTAGTGTTGACCAAATTTGCAGTTGGTAGACTGAATATAATAAAATACTCTAACAATTGGAAAAAATTTCTGCCATTTTTTTTCTTTCATATTTTTTTTCACAAGTTGCTGCAAAATATTTTTCTGAGCAATTAAATGTTGCCACTTGTTACTGGAGTATAACAACAATAAAAATTTCATATAGAAAAGTTAAAAAGCAAAAAGTTAAGAGCGGCAGAGAGAGAAAATTTTATAAATTGTTGAACAAAAATTGGACAGAAATAAAGTAAAAGCAAAAGTTGCACTACAAGGCACACTTTGGAAACAACCCCCCTTCTAAAGGACTCGACGAAATAAACTCAACAACAGCAAATGACAATAAAAATAAACCAAAAAGGAAAAACATTTTGTTATACCAGCGTAGAAAATCATAAATAAAACTCATGTAATCCACGATTGAGTGCTTAAGTTGATTTTGAAATGGGGTATGAGGTATATAGAGTATATGGACCCACAGCCGATAAGCTAAAGTGCCTGCAAGTCCAACCCTCACATAGAGATTCACATAATATTTACTTTTGGGCGCACGTTGTGGCTGCTGCTGTTTATTCAATACATATAATAAAAAAAATAAAATAATATATAAAAACAAGTACAAAATTTACCAAAGAGCGCAACGACGTTCTGATGCTCTTTCTTATTGCAACAGAAAGCAGCAGGAAATTGTAAAATAATTTGTTAACTAGATTGACAGCTCTGAGAACCCCAGCCTATTTTGGCGCCCTTGTCCTTGCTTAATCTCTTTTTGTTTCTGCTGTTCCCGATCTGGAAGTCAAAACACTTCATTACAAGATTGAATTCCCCACGTTCCTTCAGTAAAGAGGTGTAGCTCTCCGTTCTCAAGCTTGTAAATAAGTAGCCTTATCCCAAACCTATATGATATTTTTGCCTATTTCCCAAAGCGTTACAAACTAATTGACAAAATCGCAATACTCTTCTCTGCCAATTGCTACAGAGTATACATATTATTTCGCTTGCCATATTGAAAAGTCATCAATCATTGTATGGGGGGTGGGTCGGGGGCCGGGGAAACACCAAAGCGCGACGGTGCAGCCAACCAAAAAATTTGTCAGCCAGGCAAAATTTTTGGGCATCCAAAATGCGCAAAGCGTAACGAAATGTATGAAATTTTTGAGGCCAGCCCAAAAGTATGCAATGATTTTTATTTTATGATGAGTTCATTTTTTGGCCACCAGGTTGAAAATGTTTTAATTTAAAATTTAAGGTTTAAAATTTAATTGTACGCGACTTGAGCACGTAATGAAGGACACGTCATGCCAAGGAGTGGCAGGCAACACAACAGAATACAATAAAAACAATCAAAAAAAGAGCACAACAGCCAAATGAATGGCTGAATAGATAGAAAAACACAAGTTGAAGTGCGGCTGTCCAAAGAAATACAAAGCAAGTGAAGCACCCAAGCCTGACCCAACTTGAAAAAGTAGCCAAGTCCGTAGTCCGAAGTCTATGGCCCTGGTAAAAGTTTACATAACATTAAACAAAGCGCACAATGGCACACAGAGTCTATCCAAATGGCTGCCAGAGAGAGTGTGAAGCAAAAGTAGCCAAAAACGAATGGCCCGAAAGACGGTCTGAGGAGAGAGATAGTAAAAATGGCAATAAAACACAAGTTAAAGTGCAAGTAAAGGAGGAAAAATTTGTTTTAGACTTTTTGCAAGCAAGTCAAACAAAACAAAATGCGCATAATGAAGCAAGGCACAAAAGAAAATTCAACTTGTGGAAAATCTCTATAAATATGACCAGCTCATTTTGCATGCAACCAGACTTGGTTTTTATACTTCTTAATTTTGTTTTTGGCCATTTTGCAATGCAACCAACTAATGGCAAAATCTATGCCAAATTATAAGTAAAACTTGCAACCACAAAACTTAAGTGCTGAATTTCACTTTCTTGCCTTGGCTTACCTTGGCTCTCCTTAGTTGTGGCAAGTTTTGCCATACCAGAAGAAATTATTTCATTAACAACTTCAATTGGTAGTCGTTAGCAGTTGAATAAGTTTGCCTAGGTTCCTCTCATAGTTTGCTAACTTAAGGATTCTCTTTGCTCTGGTTCTCGTTTTTTTTTTTCGTTACTCAAATGTTATAATCGTGTTAGTAACCAAAAGTTTTTGGGTAAACGTTTACCAATGAGCAAGTAAGTTCAAGAGTACATGGCACTAATTGTAAATTAAGTTAACTATTGTGGTAATTATCTGGTCAGTGCGGATAATTGGGATTTGTGGAATGCCAAGTGAATAAACGTAACTTGTTCGGCGGCCAATTTTTTAGTGAAATAGACAGATAAGGTTTTTTTTAAAAGGAAAAGCTGCCTAAAATTTTGTTTAGCAAAGAACTTTAATATAAGACTACAGAACCCTATTTGGTATAAACTTAAATAACCGATCGTAAATTTTTATTTCACGAATATTGCGAGAAATATCCGAGATTTTCCAACTGAAGAATGTTTGGGGGGGTGTCACACCCCACACCCCCACCTCGCTACGCCCCTGAGATTAATATAGATTGATAATGGAACATTTTTTTAAACATATCTTTGATTCAATCTATATGTAATCTTAATTAAAGATCTTCTAAAAGAATCAACTAAATGCATTATTATGACCTAATTTTATAATTTGACGAAGTTAGGAACCGAATCGGCAGATTTGCTTCTTCAGGAGTTAAAAACCTTCCAAAAATAAAGTTACAGCTAAATCTATTCGAAAGATGAGCTTACCAAGTCAAGCAGAGCTGGTTTATATATTAATTACCTTTTCCGTACATTACCTATGGCATTATTTTTTCAAAGCATTCAAATTATTGTGAAGACGGTACTAGGATCAAAAAGTAATAGGACTGAATTAATAAAAAAAATTTTTTAAGCTAATTTTTAGAAATCCCAACTAGTCCTCGAAATAGCAACCTTGTCCCCGACGCACAGCGATTTCTACTGGGATCTTCCTCAGAGATGCCGGCACGGAACCTTGGACGTCTTCTATGGAGCTGTATCGGATTCCCTTAAGTAATCTCTAGGGAAAGAAAGAAGTCCGGTGTAGTTAGATATTTGAGGGGAGACTTGGCCATGGTGACAACACTGTGCTTGTCCAGATATTCCCTGACTAGGATCGTAGCCTATCACATTGAGTTTTCCGGATAAAACTTTCAGAAATCAGCGATATTTGATCTCCATAATGTTTTTCGCGAGCTTCACGCAGAATTTCATGATCGACATTTTCTCCATCTTGGTTCGTGAGGAGCACTTTTTGACAGAGTTTCACGGATATCGAATTTCCTTAAAATGTATCGGTTTTCTCGAAAAGCTCCCCACTGCCACGCCCAAGTGGTACGACTGCCCTCCATAGTAGTGGAGAAATTCAGTTCTACTGCTTTTTGATCCAAAGGCATAAATTGTAATTTCATATCACGATTTGTTTACGATTTCGGCCAGATCGTTATCTATGTGATACTTCCAAAATAGTTTAATGTTTAAGAAATCCGCAAATCCAATACAAAAACTTGAAGTAATTTATTATAGCTTGGCTCGCTTTTTATCGGGCTGCAGTTCCCAAACTTAAATTTTTCACAATTATCTAAAGCTTATTGCCATCCCAAAATCCCAAATTTCAGTTTATCGCAATTATCCCTAGATTCATTAAACCAATGACGATACTTTGTGCTATCTCAAAAAAAAAATTTTTAATTATTTAATTGCTTGATATTGGAGTTTGATCGATTGTAATAGAAGTCCCTGGGTTTATGCGAAATTTTATTTTATTACTCAACCGAGTGCTCATAAAAGTCAAAACATGAGACGGTCTTTTAACCTAAATATAACTTAAAATTTACTCTCGTTCCTTTAAAGACCTTTTGCTGAAATATCTTTCAACGCACTTTTTAATTTATGTCGCGCCCCAAAAAGTATGCCAAGCTCACGCTTTACTACAACTTCATACACATATATATATACTAACACATACATTTACATAGACAGCACTCGACTGCTCGACTATGGACTTAATCCCTTTTTATTGCTTTGGCCATAAACTGAGCACTTAAAATGAAACATGCTTAAATGCGATTCAACAGCGAGTCATAAATAAATTATGAATAACGCTTAACTACTTTCGACAGCTTATAAACGCCTACAAAATGGCTGCCCCCGCACACACCCACACACACACATACAACTATTCCGTTATGTAGATAAATGCGGTGTTGATTTACAGTTGCACATTTCTTAAGCGGTTTCGTCCTCGACATAGTCCTTTGGCACGAGGCGACGCTGCGGTGGCCGTAAAGCAATTCATACTTCGCTCCCAACCCAAAGCTTGCCTGCATTTTGTAGCATACAGCAAGGCGCTCAGACCGGGTAGACTAAAATGTAGGTAAAATGGCGCACCGGAAGTTCTTTTCAATGAAATTTATGACGCATGGAAACATTAGACGATCGTTGACGTTTACAAGTCGCTGCCGCTGCTGGGGTTTAACTTCTTGGGGCTTGACTTCTATTTGTATGAACATGGGCATATATAAAAAAAAATAAAGTTGAAAGCCGCGTCTTGGTCCTATGCTAATGTTTGACACCAAAATTTATAGCCGGCAAAGTTTTTATATTTTTTGTTTGCTGTCTGTTTGACGTTTTTCTTACTAATATTTTCGTTAGACTAGGTAAAAGAATTTCAATTAATTTTTATTTATGTGCACAAAACTTGTCAACTCTTTAAGACGTTGTTTGTGTCCAGGCTAAATACAAGGTACCATGGGTGATATTTGACATTTTTGGGTTAAAAATGTTGATGCTGACAGGGACTGAAAGTTAAGTGGCAAAGTGTTTGTTTGAGGAGTATATTAGGTTAGAGTAGCTGTATGGCCTACTACTGTCTAGATTTTTTTGTAATCAAGATGGTCAGGGAATACTCTATCAAAAAAATAAAAAAAAAACAGCCGTTTAAGTTAAGTCTGTGGACTATGTCGAAGATTAATGACCCTAATTTCGTTCAAATAACCTTTATTTAGAGTTGTTAATATTTTATTTCCAGCACCTTTATTTGTCTTTAAATTCTAAAATCGAAACCCCTAGGGTCAAGGGTGTTAGTAGCACAGGGTCAGACTATAATTTCTTTTGACCATAATGAGCAACATCGAGGCGAACATTGTATGTCCTTGTTCGTCTATTTCTACACACATTTCTCGGAGACCATAAAGGTTAGGAGTAATATTTTGGAACTTCAAAAAATTTCTGGCTCTTCCAAGTTAATATGTATATCGGAAGATCTTACTTTCAAAATACAAAATACGGATCAAAATATTCGATTGTTAAAAAATTTTTTTTTATGCAGAGGTACTATATGCTTAAAGACGACGTTTGGCATACTCAAGATTTCGATTGGTCAATTATTATCGATCGTCCCGATATGGTATGCACCATATACCATATGGCAGAGATTTTGCACGTACCCCATCATGCCTTCTACCATAGATACGGAGATGAGGAGAAGATAGATAACATCTCTGCATTCTCAGGACACACGTCGCAGTTTCTGAGAAAACCCTTCTTTGAAGATCTGGGCAGTCCACCGAATATGAACATTGTGGGCCTGGCTACTTTCTCTTCAAAATGATTCTTTAAGGAGAGAAACTTAGGGGAGTAGCAGTACTAACCAGATTCGAATTTACCGAGATAGCTCGACCGCTCCTGCCTCCAAAGCAGCAGCTAAGATAGCCTATGAAATCTAACCAAACCTATTACCAATATTATTATCATTGGCTTCGTATTCGTAATCCAAAATAGTCCTGAAAAAAAATATATATATTTACGCGAAAATTGTGGATTTTTTCTAAATTTGTAAGCCAGGTTATTTTGACATGAAATGACTTTGGATAGTTTGTCGACCTTATTTATGGTGAAGGGACTTATGTTGAAGGTTTAAACAGCATCCAGGGCTTAACTATTCGTTAACTTAGACATCTTAAGCATAGAGATCATAAATGCAAGAAAAACATAAGTTAAGAATAAGGGACACCATCTGAAGAAAGGTATGTTCTTTTATAGCCATTTCTTAGCCCGATCCCAATTAATATTATTTCCTTGACAAGAACAATATAAATGTAGTTGTCGCTCTTATACAGAGCATAGGGCGGAAACAAACTCCTTCCATCGATTTCGGTTGCGAGCGAGTGTTTTCAGTTGTTGCCACGATCGTTGCGACTCATTCCGCACTGTTCTTTCCCATGTCATTCTCTTCTTCTAGAACCTTGCGGATTCCACTCCAGTGCCATTTTTGTTATATTATTTTGTTCTTTCCGTAGGGTGTGACCGATCCAACGCCATTTTCTATCTTTTATTAGCCCGATCCCAATTCGAGTTCTTAATTCCAGCCGCATAAAATGACAAAGGTTCCTATCTAATGATTTATTTTCGTACCTAGATTTCTTAAATCTGAACTCTTGCCGTAAACTCAATTTCTAAAACCGGAAGTGCGACAGTTTATCTTATAACATATTCTTCAAACCTACGAATATCTCCAAAATTTTACTCCGCAAAGTTCTCATATTGCGTCGTTTTTTACTACTTAGACTTGGCAATCTTTTTTTGTTGCATTTTCCATGTTTTTTTTTTGTGTTTTATCTCACTTGTGATTTTTCAGCAGAAACGAAGTTGCTTTTGTTTTTGCAGCCATTTTGAGTAGTGCCCCCGCCGCTGCCCACGTGCGCTCCTTTTTTCCGGCAGTTTATACGTCCTGGTCGTGTAAGCAGCCAAGCAGCGGAAATGATTCGTCGTAATTTTCCTTTGTGTAATCAACTCCTTTGTAGAAAATATTTTATATGTTCATATGCCGCTCGTTGCCGTTGATGCCGACTCACCCACTTGACTCGCTCGAAAAGTTTTATTTTTCTCCATTTTTTGGGTTCTATTTGCCGCTTGGTGTTTTGCGTTGTGCGCTTTTAGGCGTACATTGCGCACTTGGCTCGTTTTTTTTTTAGTTTTATTTTAGAGCACGAAATAAAAAATCATCCAAGTGCTTAAAAAAGTTTTTAAATTATAATAAAAACAAAAAGGCATTGAAGAGCTTTAAGCGTGTTATACGGCTTTTAATTTTTGAAGCATTTAAGCTAACAAAGCTTTTAATTTACATAAATAATTATTTAAGAAATTTATTAATTAAACCTCTAACAAAAAAAATGCCGTAAATTTGTTTTCTATTTTCTGCGCTTTCCTTATGCTTTGCAAAACTTTCAGCATTCAAATCAAGTCTTCCAGCTTCCGCTTGCTCTCTCTCGCTCTCTCTCTTTGTTACTTATCCATCTACGTCATACCTGACTTATTAGCGCTTATTTCATTGCACCTTATCTTTGCTCGCAACTTTACGACTTTGCTTCAACATTGATTATTATGAAGTTTTCGCTGTCAACACTGTAAAATCCACTTAATTTCAGAAGCATTTTGTGAAAATGAAGTCATACCTTTCCGACCCCACAATTTCATCATCGATTTGCCTGAAGCAAAGTTTAGCACCATCAATTGCTCATTATTCAATGTTTAATGGTGTTTGCAGAGGTTGCTCCTGTTCTCGTCCTTGTTGTTGTTGTTGTTTGG
This sequence comes from Chymomyza amoena, assembly GCA_037043745.1. Taxonomy (NCBI): domain Eukaryota; kingdom Metazoa; phylum Arthropoda; class Insecta; order Diptera; family Drosophilidae; genus Chymomyza; species Chymomyza amoena. The sequence continues at coordinate 23,606 of JBAMAX010003352.1, forward strand.
TGTAGTTAATCAAATTTCAATAAATGCGTTATGAATATTTTGAAGATGTATATACAATGATGAGAATCTTTCATGACTTGAAGGAATTAATTTGATGTTGAAGAATCTTCTTAGTAAATGATTTTTGAGGTTTCCTTCTTGGTTACTCTTTAAGCTCATATTATATTTCGATTTTGATGGTTTATAAGGTTTAGTCGCCTAATATGGGTTAATTAGTACCCATATTTGAATATACAATAAAATAAAAGTTTTCTTTTTTAAATTTCGAGCGTGCCATCTATTATTATGAGAATAATTACGTATACGCAATGTTGCCTTATATGGGCAGTAAAAATAGGCCAGGCCAGGCACGCCTGTTAAAAATTGTATGTTATTCATGCTTTCATTACCGAACTCAATCACAATTATCATACATTGTAGAAATTACGTATACGTATTGTAGGCCGACATAAATAAAAAGAAATTATTACATGCTATCATTAGCAAATATCCCATAATTATTGAGACTCTACAAAAACCAATATATTCGCAATGTAGCCCGATACGATTAAAAGAGTATATTGCCCGATCGATCAAATATAGATAATATATTTTATTATTAAAAAATCAACAATATCGATACTCCAAAAAAAATAACGTTTACGCAATCTAAAGCTACATTCTGATATGTAAGAGTTACCAGATCGATCTTGTGCAGTCTATGCGTCCTATCGTTATCCAATTTCTCAAGTTTCAGCTCTGTACAGACATTTCCGGATTTTTTTTCCAAAAAAGTTTCAGTTAAGTCCAATCTGAAGTGAAGCCAGTGATCTTGAATATGTTTTAAAAATTTGCCGAATTTTTGTATAACTTAATATATATAATATATATACGATACAAGATATATATTGAATTAAAAAAGCCTCCGTATAAGACACTGTTGACTGGGTTGATCAACGAAAATATTTAGCTTTTATTTCAGAAGTAACACTTGAGATTAACTTTCGATTGTTTCGATGGTTTTTTTTTTTGTATACCCTTTCATATATTTATTTAGTAACATAGCATCAAATTTCCCTTTCACAAACCCACCTCACTATTGTGACCATAGTTTTTGTATAAATTTTACTATTTCAATTATGTCAAATCCAAAATACATGAATTCATCTGTTTACAAAAAAAAAACACTGTCAGATCTTTCATACCAAAACCATTACCACTACATACAACTATTCCGGAACAAAACAGAACCACACACACACAGGCACACATACTCACAAACAAGCTCTAATTTGAATGCATAAAAACTTACTCAAGCGTTGATTGTGTTTGCCCATAGTCTCGTTTTATAATTTTTGCACAAATTGCGGTTTTTAGATGTACAGTGGTACCTCGTCTACACCAACCAACAATCCAACATCATCTAACATTTCACTACAAATAAAACATACTGTATTCGTGCATATGTATTTGTGTGCATGTGCAACATGTGTAAAACTTAACACCCCACTAAAGGGTGTCGCTAGTCGGATACAGCTTATAGAGAAATATCCATACGGAACACCGCTTCGAGCGCCACAAAATTGCGCGCAAATTCGTTATGCTGTTAGACGAAGGCAGTAAAGTCCAGTTTGTTGGTCCACTCTGGAGTGGACTGGTTGGTGCTGGCCATTTTGTTGCCAACTCGACATATTTCAATCACGTAAATTTATTACGTAAACATTTGCTTTGCTTTTTGCACACACAATTACGAGGGCAGCACAAAGGGGCATGAGTAGCCGCCAACCAGCGCCAACATAAAGCCACAGGCGAACTACCCAGAGCGGGAGCGGGCAGCTCCACGAACCATCATCCATTACAGCAGTAACAGCAGCTGAAATTTCAATTTCAATCTTTTTACTGTCGAACCAGCGGCAATGAATCCCACCCCATGCCCAACCCTCTTGCCACTACCATGTGCATGGCGATGAGCCCATCCAGCTGTTGGGTCTCATCATTTCGAGCCGACATGGCTGACCGTTTACTCTCGTAATATTCATAATGGATTTATCAATATGATGAACAATTTTTATTAATGCATGCTGCACACACACACACATACATACATACAAACTCGTACATAAAAAGATACACACACATATATACACATGTACAATTCAACGCAGACATCAGTCAATTTTTTCTTACTTTGTTGCTTAGGTTGGATAAATACACTGAGAGAACGTAAGGAGTAAAAAGACTAAATTTGCAAATTCGCAGGTATAAATCTGAAATAACGACTAGTAGCCATTAACTAGCTGCATTAGTGCAGCTCGGGAAAATATAAATATATATTTAAAAAATCTTTTAACAATATCCTGTACCATCATGACAAAAAAATAAGTCAAATAAGCCGATTTTGATCCACTAAGGCATTTCAGAAAACTTTCTGTTGATCATCTTAATTACGAAATCTTCATTAACAAACGAATTACGCTGCAAAAACTTTTCATTCGACTAATCGGTCCAATAGGATAAAGTAAACCCATTTTAACAAATATTAGTACATACTCGTGAGTGGGAATTCTATCAAATTACCGGATTACAACTTAGATCATCAAGCTTCGAACAAATTCAGCTTTTAAAGCTTTTGGCTGTCTTTTTCGAGGTACTCTGTAATAACCTTTTGGCAGCTACATTATAACATATTACCGATATCGAAAACATTAGATTAACTCCTTGAAATATTATACGAGAGATATAGGCGTTTATTCGGACAGATTTCTATATCGCCATCTTCTAGTCGTACTTTAGATCAGTTTCGAGGTCTTTGTTATTTTCTCATCTATTGCTTTCAGCTTGTACAAACTTAAAATACCTTTTATACGGGTATATTACTAGGTACAAAAAATAAAAAAAACAGGGAAGAGTAGTCTGGTCAGAGGAACAATTTTTTCTGCATTTTTTTTTTTTTTATCTGTAGTGGCCTTTTATATTTATTAAATAATCAATTCAGTCATTTAACCCCATTTTATTATCTTTTCAATGTAGCGTTAAGAAACAAATTACAAATTAATTTATTTCTAACCTTGAGATAAAATATCCCCCTGTGACTTGTCAAATGTGTCTTCAGCTGCCCGGCTGAATTTAAAAATCCGAAAATTCTGGTCCGAAAAAAATATTCATTCGTTATAGTACCCTTATTATTAATTAAACTTCGATGTATCGATGTTTTCGACTTAAAAGAACTAAAAATCATTTTAAACAAGTTTGTTGATTTTATTCAAATTAGAATTACACACAATTTGTAATCCAATTATTTTGAAAAGCTTGACTTGATTTTCACATGCTAAACATATTGCACAGATCTACAAATACCTGAGGTCATGTTAGTTGTTAGAAAACTTAGGGTCATTTCCGAAGTAATTTACTTCGTAGAGTCCAAATACGCGGTATGATTGGCTTATCACGTCATGATTTTGTTATGAAATATTTGAGATTATGTACCCGAAAAACGGCCAAGGGATATATTTCGTAACTTTGACATAGCCCATAACTTTACGAGTTGATATCTTAAAGTTAAAGTGTAAGATTGGTACTTAATGTTGTAACGGGAGACACAGACCACAAACAAACTCTTATGATTTTTGTTTTTTTTTTTGGGCATTGCTCGTTTCATTTCTTATAAATCCCAGATTAAGACTATTTACTTGAATTAAGACAAATGTTTGCTTGAAGCAGTCAAAAATCAGATACAGCCTATAGAACTGTGATCCTGAGACGGTTAACAACTTTCTTGAATCAGATTGCGAATGGTTCTTAAATAAATACCACTATGGCTGAGAATGGAAAACGCAGAGCTCCTAAATCGACAAACACGGGAGTCAAAACTATTTAAATTCGAATACCATAGCGTATCCGGATGGCGACTTCCATGGACTATCGAGCATTCTATAATATGCCTATCTGGGGATTCCACGGATAGTCCAGCTATCTTACAATAGAGCCGATATACAATTCGATAGTTAGATATCGCACTTCTGGGGCTCGTATTCTTTTATATTTTTATTTTTAAGAAGAAACCAATTTTTTCTCTCAGTGCACCCACATGCATAGGTACTACTCGTGTGTGTTCCTTTTCTGCCATTTTCCCATAGCGGGTCAAATGGTGCTCTGGCTTTTTGATCTTTAAATGTTTGTACAACGCTTTGATGTGTTACGGTGTTGACCTGCAACATTCAGCGGGTTGTTGCCAATGATATTTTTTACTGCTTCTACATTTTTCTGTGGTCCTTTTGCTGCATAAATAAATTAGGGGGTGAGATATAAATGGCTGTATTAAAGGATACTAATAGGTTTGAGTAAGTAAATGGTTAAAGATTTTAAAAGTGCAGCTGAGAAGTTTGAGGCAGCTTATGAAAGATTACTCCTAATGCTGATGTAATCAATCTCGGTAATAAATATAAATATGACATTATTTGTATAGTTCCTACTGGATTATAATGACTACACGCAGTGGTACTTTGAAATTTGTTAATCGCGCCGTTATCTTTTAATAAAATTGTTTTTGGAATTTTTTTAGTACGTTTTCGATATTTTTTTGGTATTTTTTGTTTTGCCTGATTCTTTAAATTTTCGCAATTTTGTTCTACCACGCATATCATTTGTGATGCTTATGACGTGTGCTATAGACCAATTGCTAAAAAATTTGAATTAATTCCTTCAAGATTTGTGAATCGCGCCGATATAAAAAATCTTTGTATAAATTGGACTAGGTATTTTTTCAATTTTTAGTATTTTTTGTTTTGTTTGACTCTTTAAATTCTCGCTGTTTTGAGCTAGTAAAAATAGCATTTGTGATATCACGTGCGATAGGCTGTTCTAGCATTTTCGAAAAGTTAAGCATTCAAATTAAGAAAATCTTAAATATTCGAATATCTTCTAATCTTTAGATTTCCAAAAAAAGGCAAGGTAGGTATTTAATAGAAAATATATGTTTTTGATATACGATAGTAGTTTGAAATTTCCCCTCCCATGTACCATTTTGCCACAGCTACAAAAAGCTTCCGTAGAATGTTGGTAGATTAAGGCGGTAGTTGGTAGTTAGCGTTCCAACTCACTTATGTCAAGAACAGGCCCTTTGTAATACCGAAAATGGGAGTAAGTGCTAAGGATATCGAATAGTTAGGAAAAATTATGAGAAATAGGAAGAGCAGAAAGTGCAGGACCATGCTTAACGTGGAATTCGAACCCATTACCTCTGGGATGATGCTCGCTAGGCTATCGAGGCCGCTTTCCGTAGAACAAATAATAAGAAAAAAATACTTGACATAACGTTGAAAATTAAGAGGACTCTATACATCTTTGGTTAACCTTTTGGGAAATACTTTTCTATATGCGAGCTAAAGAAAGTACAGTCAGAATAAAAACACAAATTGTTCTTTTCGGCTTCGAAATGTTGATATTAAAAGAAAATGAACTGAATGATGAATGAGATACTGAATCTGATACCTATTCTTCCTTTTGCATACGATGTAAAAAATGTTGATCACGTTGGCCGTCTCGATAAAAAAATGCACATAATCTTTCAAGCGTCTAGAATTTGATTCAAAATTTCTAAAATTGTATTCATTACTAGCCAAATATTCCCGAATAGAATATTCTTCATTTATTCAGGTTAAGTAAAAGAATGAAAATGACAATCAAAATTCAAGAAAAATTGTTTAACTTGCAAAACTTCGTTTCAACTTGCAAAACCTCGTATGCTTAAATGCATTCTCACAGGTTTGTTGTGAGCTTAAAGTTTAATAAAAATGGAATCGTTGTCGATGTCGTTGTCGTTGTGTCAGCGCCAGGGTTGCAATGCACTCATGCAAGTGAACTAAAATTATTATATCCCAAACCAAAACGCATGTCAACTAAAGTAAAAAGGCTGAAAGTTGAAAGAAAAATCTAACCACGCGCAATTTGTCCTGCTGCAGTGGAAATTGATCCAAGTGATTTTCCCAACTGACACCCACACACACACACACACACAGAGACTCACACATGGAAACACGCACGTCTGAAAAGTATTTACTGCGTCGTCAGTCATTCAATTTATCGCATTTCTTAGCCAAAACCAAACAGGGAAACCGTCAGCAGAGTCGTTAGAGATGCGGCGACAAGTTCATACGTCTTATGACTTCCCGTTGACGGAAGTCAGACATGTTTGTTTGTGTGTGTGTGTGTGAGAGAGTGTGTGCATGTGTGAGTTGGGACTTATATGTCTGCCTGGGTCGTGTAGCTTACAGGAAAATCACTTTTATAATTGGCACGCAGCCAGCAAGTGAGCTAGCAAAGAAACTTCACAACCAAAAGGACGAAAATAAAAAAATTAGAGATTTAGAGAGGTAGAAAAAACTGTCTGCAAGCTTTACAGTTAACTTATTGCCCGGGTACGCCGTAAGATCTTGCTGCAATGATGTCTGCAGATACTATATGTCAGATATGACATTTTATTAATTGATATTATTTGTCAGAATATAGACAAATAAATAAGAAAGTTTGCAAAAAGTTTGAATTATTGAGGGCGTACTGCAGTGGCTTATAGTCTATATCCGCTTAAAGTCAATTAAGTTAACAAGCTCATCAATGCATTATGTCAACAATTTATAGTATCAAAATTACAACAGCCAATTGCTATAAATTTTTTTTAATGAAAACTCCAATTGAATTTGTAAATATTTAAATAAATATAACCGCAAATAATTAAAACAACAAAGCCATACGCGTTGCACGTTGATAAATTTCAATGAACGTCACATCTAAATTAAGAGCTTCACAAATATCTATAAAATAATTGTAAAAAAAAATATAAAACGCAGGTAACATTTTTCAAGGGCTGAGTTACGCATTCCAACCACAAAAGCAATTAAATTTCCAATTAAATTGCATTCAGTTAAAAACATTTTATTACAAACGCCGTTTGGTCGATTTATTTAAATTGTTAATTAGAAAAATTGCAATTGCAAACAGCCAATTGAAGCTGACAAATTAAACAACAAATTTCGACAAAATGGCGGCCAAGGGTTAGTAGCCCCGTCTATCAAAAGGGCTAAATGTATGCAGTTGTTTTTGATGACAATAAGTGGCATAAATTGCTCTATTTGGTAATCCTAAATATTTTATATTTATATGAAATATTTTTTATAAAAATCATTTAGTAGACAGTGCAATAATTTATTGTGCTTAAAAATAAGTCAATAAATAAAATATTTAACAAATATTTTTATATTCAATGGAGGGCTCCAAAAATTTTATTGGTCCTGCTAGTATGCTTGTATTTTTATTAAATTAAAAATAAATTAATAGTATAAATTTTACATTCAAAGATCATATTAAAATGTAAGTTAGTGCTTATTGTAATATCTAAATTAAACAGGGCCATAAAGAAATGGTTTTGACTTTGCATGTGACCCCACAAAAAAAGAAATTTTGAAATTTCTTTAAAATTTTACATATAGGGATTTCATCGATCCCAAATTTGGGTTTTGAAGTCGCTAAAACCAAGTCCGTGGTACGGGGCAGCTCATCCGTTTCTGAGATAACCTATATAGTCTCCTAGACGAACTATTTAGCTGCTTTTCTCAGGAAATTCCTATTTCTAATTTATTTTTATATATCTAGAGCTTTTTTTTTAACGTTCTTTCTGGAACGTATCTACCTAGTAATAAAAACAAAATTCATGAATTGACCTTAGTATAAGGATGGAATTATGCGGGCGTAAGTGGCGATGGATTGGGCATACCATTCAGAGATCCAACGGGAACCTTGCTCGATCATGTACTACAAGCCGCCAGCTACTCATGGAATGATATCTGCCGTGAATCCCGTAATAGATTTCACTACAAGAGGATGGTCGAGGCCCAATTATCTACTGGGAGTCGAGGATGACAAAAGAAGATAAGGATCCAACTTAGCTAACTAAATTTTGCAAGAAATTTATGAACTATGAAGCACTGCCGATAAAAGATATGTGGCAATATAAAAAAATGGCGGACGTAAAGTCGGGCGCGGACGACTTTAGGATACTCTGTACCACTAGCTTGTAATAAAGTCCGATTTCTTCACGAAAAACCAAAAACAGAAGAATTTTTAAGCAAAAATTTTTTTTTGACCGATCGTTCCTATGGGAGCTATATGATATAGTCAACCGATTTCAATAAAATTTGACGCAGTGCTTAAATACCTTAAATAATATCTGAACGCCAAATTTATTTCAAATATCTTTACAAACAAACAAAACACATCGAATTTTGTATAAAAAACGTTTTTTTTTGGACCGATTGGTCCTATGGGAGCTATATGATCTAGTCAAACGATTTGGATTAAATTTAGTACAGTGCTTAGGAACTATAAAATACTCACGAATGTCAAATTTGGTCCCAATATCTTAACAAACAAACGAAACACAACAAATTTTGTTAAAAAAATCGATTTTTTGGAAGATCGGACCTATGGGAGCTATATGATATAGTCAACCGATTTTGTTTAAATTTGGCACATTGCTTAAGTGGTCTAAAAAATTTCCAAACGCCAAATCTGGTTACGATATCTTTATTAAAAAAAGAAATATAGCGAATTTTTCTTTAAAAAAGTTATTTTGACCGATCGGTCCTATGGGAGCTATATGATATAGTCAACCGATTTTGATCAAATTTAGTACAGTGATTGGGAACTATAAAAAACTTTCGAATACCAAATTTGGTTACGATATCTTCATAAACAAACGAATTATTCATCTAAAACGCTTTTTTTTTGTCGAGGTCGTCTCGAACACCCCCATTGGAGCTATATAATTTAACCCCGATATCAAAAAAATAAAATAAACTTGCCTCCTATGGAATAATATGGGATCTAATGTGAAAGTTTGGTAGCTCTAGCTTTTACCATCTCTGAGATCTAGGCGTTCACACGGACAGACGGACAGACGGACATGGGTATATCGACTTCTCTATTTTCACCCTGATCATATTTTAGGTAACTTTGGGGTGTCTCCGACGACTCCTTCTATATGTTACATACATTTTCGGCTTGCACAAACTTAATATACCCTTGGTACCATACGGTACAGGGTATAAAAATCATAGCTAATTATCAAATCTCATATCATCTTGAAAAATTAATATAATAATATCTCCAAATTACAATGCAAAATGTTTATATCTCCACTTTAATTGTCGCTTCATTTTTTCGCAATAGTATAAAAAAATAGTACCCTATATAAATTTACACACAACATCATAATACTTGAAAAAAAGAGATGTATATAAATTTAAACATAACACCATATGTACACATACATATGTTATGTAGATTCCCTTATCAAAAGGCCAACACACGCCTACAACAATTTTCAGTGCAATAACAATAAAAAAAAGACAGAGAATAAAAGTCCCCCATCGTTTGGGTTACATTGCGCCCCCCATGTCTATATGCCTGCCCACTTATCCTGCCATATAGAGTGTTGCTCTGGCAGACGGAACTCACTCACTCACTCACCCACACAGACACATAGCAATACATACATACTGCCCAGTCGGAAAATTACAACAACTGCAAGGAAAACAAAAAGAACCAAGTCGACAACTATCAGGAATGGCAACAAAGACACAAGCAATTACAACAATGCCAAAAAGTAAGAGAGAACACACAAAGCAACAAAAAAACTCTCTCTGCATATAGCTACATTTATATACACACACACAAACACAGATACACACACATACAAAGAAGACATAATTTTTCGTAAACGTTTTTATAGTGTTGTCATGTACGATTAATTGCGGCTCATTAAACTTTATACGGCTGCAGACGCTTAAACGATTTCCGCACCGAACTGGGCTGTTCCACTGCTTCCTCCTACCAACCGTATCATGTTTTACCTATGGAGGAACTTAATAAAGGACGAGAGTGAGAGTGAGAAACAGACGACTGGCTTTTATATGGTTGGTCTCTGAGGAGCGGAAACGAACCGTAACAAAAAAGCCCTTGTTGCGAGTATGACCAAAAGTTTATTTTTAAACTTTAGCCAAAACAAAAAAAAAATAAATACATTTTATTAAAGCCTCAGTACAAAGAAAGAGATTAAAATAAAAACTATGCATCGCAGTGCTTTTGTAAAGGGTGTTTTTTAAGATTGTGTGCCCCATTCCGCAAACCAAACAGTCTAAGAAAACGTAAAGAGATAGTACCTTATCAAAGAACGTTCCATGAACTGTAATTTTAAAATATCAAGTAGTTTAATATCAAAAACTTAAAATTTCTGCAGAATTATGCTACGTCCCATGTATGCCAAAAAGTCATGAAATTTTTAATATATAATTAGGGTGATAACGTTAATTTTCAAAATCTTGCGATTTAAGGAGTCTTAATTATTGTCCTTCGAGATAGGCCTCCTATATTCCACATTTTGTCTTGAAATTTAAAATAACATGTTCAAAAGGGAAATAACCCAAAAATTTCTTAAACAACCTGTGAAGAATCATTTTCAAATCATGCTATGAATTTTTCCTTAAACAGAAGTAAAATATTATTCAAATTTCCAAGGTTGCTTTATTGTCAAAGAAAGCATAAGATTTGCCTAAAGCTAGCATTTATAAAAACAGACAATCGATTTTTTATAATCTTTATAACCCGTGCATAAAACTATAAAAATAAGACTTTCAGAATTTCATTTTCTTCTTTTTCGGATCATGCCATAAAGTTTTTCTCTAACACATCTCTAATATTAAAATTTTGTTTTATTGCCAAAGGAAATATAAGATTTACTTTATGCTAGCGTTTATGAAATAAAGATTAACTTTTGAAATATGTTAATTGAATAATAAAATATGTAATATTACAATTAATTATTTTTATGAGCTAGGAAAAAGAGGCTGCTGAAAAAGCTTGCAAAAGAAAACTATTATTTAATTCAATTATTTTCCGGCGTTGATTTCAATCAAATGCGGGTGCTTTCAAAAAGACACCCTTTATTTGAAAATATTCTTTTTTTATTGTAAACAGAGTGTACCTTAACAAAAATAAAAATAATAAGCCTAAACTTCGTGCGCTTAGCACAACTATTAATAAAAAAAATTAAATTTAAAATTTAAAAAACCCCCGACACAAGAACTTAAGTAATTTTTATATAAAAAGTAAAAAATAATAAAAGAAACTTAATTTTAAAGTACCTTAGAATCTATTAATAATTCTAAAAAAATACGTCGCGTTGGGGGACACGCGAGGGCAGACGTCGTTGACGGTCGTACAAATTTTTTGAAGTAATTCTATGAAAGTTTTGAAGTATTTTCTAAATTTGGTTTTTTAGTTAATCTTTGTTGCTTAATTAGACTATTTGTATTTAAATTGTTAGTTTAGGAGCGGTCCCCCAACGCGACGTATTTTTTTAGAATTATTAATAGATTCTTAGGTACTTTAAAATTAAGTTTCTTTTATTATTTTTTACTTTTAAATGAAAATTACTTAAGCTCTTGTGTCGGGGTTTTTTTAAATTTCTAATTTAATTTTTTATTTCATACTTTTTATAGGTAGGTTAGGTTAAGTTAGACTTTAGTATATTATAATATTCTTACTATAATTTAGATTCTTGTTAAGGTATAGATTACATTTAAGGTCAAGCTCGTTTGCTTTTTTTTACGCATTCTCCCCACTTTCACTCCCCACAACTTTTAAACGGCTCAACCGACTTTCATCAAACATGTCTAGGAACACTTGAACATTAGTCACCTTTAATACAAAAAACTAAATTGAAATCACTGCATGCGTTCGGGAGTTATGATGCCACAGACAGACAGACAGATAGACAAATTTTAAGCCAATCGGGCAAAGTTGATGTTTTTTTCCCCACTTTCACTCCTCACAACTTTTAAACGGCTCAACCGATTCTCATCAAACATGTCTAACAACACACGCACATAAGCTTAATACAAAAAAAACTAAATTGAAATCACTTCATGCGTTCGGGAGCTACGATGCCATAGACAGACAGACAAACAGACAGACAGACACGTCAAACTTATAACACCCCTCTTTTTTGCGTCGGGGGTTAACAAAAATATTCTCAATTTTTTTTATTTATTAATGAATTGTCTTAAAAAATTTATTCTTAACTTCAAAAAAAACGTATTTAATATAAATTGTTTTCAATTAATTTTTTTAAAGTTGTTTTTTAGATGTCATAACGAATATTTAAATTAATTTGTTTAATTTTAAATTACAATCGAGTTTTTAAGCTGCTAATTAATTATCACTTCCAACTTATTATTAGATGAGCTTTTAAAAAAAAAATAATTATTTCAAAATTGATAAAATACATATTTTTAATGTGAAGTTTCATTATCATAACGAATTTCTCATTTAACAATAATTATACTAACTCTTAAAAAAATTACCTTTTCTTTAATAATTTTTCCATAAATATTTCGAATTTGCTTTTTATTGTGATTACGAATTTAAAAAAAAATAGTTTTAATTAATTTTTGAACATAACTAATACAAGCCCAAAATTTTAAAAAATATTGGTAACTTCCATATATTTTATTTATTTCCCACAAATAATTTATTTGTGGAACAAATTTTGAGATATTGCCAAAAAAAAAATATTTTTTTTTTATTTAAAAAAATTGTCACTGCATTTAAAAGAACTTCTGTTGATATTGCTTTATTTTTTTTAACTTCAAATCGTAGTTTTATTTAATTACAAATTTCTTATAATTTTAGCCAATTGTGGGAAAAAAACCGTAACAGAAATAAATTTTTTTGATCTCTTCCGAGCTAAATATAAAATATTTCTTATTAATTTTCTACTAACATACAAATAATTTTTCAGTTAAACAACATAAGAAATAACTTGTTTTATTTAAAAAATTATTTTCACTTTATCCAAAAAATCTTTTATTGGTCTCAACCAATTTCGTAAGTTATTATTATTCCAAGCTGTAATTTTATTTAACTTTAATTTTCTTATAATTATTGCGAATTGTTTGTAAAGACTTTAAGGTTTCTTTTGGTCTTTTCCAAGTTAAAATTTGTTTGCTGTTTTAAATTTTTAACAAATATATCCATTATATCAAAATTAAAGAATTTTTTTTAAAAATCTCAATCCGTCCACCGACTTTTGTTCATATGGATTTTCAGAAAATAATAAATAGAAGGATTAAAAAAAAGTTTTCAGAACCACCAGTGGCCACTAATTTCTTTAATTTTTGAATAATTTAAAAAATTGTTTTTTTTTGTAGTTCTCTGTTTATCTTGCAGTGCGCTTGATTTAAAAACAAATATTTTTAGTCCGATTATTATAAAAAATGTACACTTTTTTAAAAATAATTAGGTAGTTCGCTATTTTAATGTTTAATTTCAAATGTAGTCTAGAGAAATAACTCTAACCAAATATTTCGAAATCACGGAGAGGTTTTTAAAGTGTAAAATCTGCAGAATACAATTTTTTGTTTAATGAGGCAGATATTGTTTCGTTCTACTGTTCACTTCATTCGAATAGGAAAAAAAAAATATATTTTTTATAAAATGTAAAAAAAACTGATTTTCAATAAAAAAGTACAAAATAAATAAAAATAAATCTCTGTGAAAGAACTTTTATAGTACTTAAAAAGTAGTTGATAAAAAAATTTGTTATAAACAAAATAAATGAACATTTTAAAAACTTAATTTTTTTTAATCGTTGGGTTGCTTTTTTTCACTTCAAAAATTGTTGCCCTTAAATGAAGCCATAAAGTGACTGCAGTAAATGGCAAAATAAAATGTCTACCAAAATTAAAACTGCGATTGTAATTTTTTTTTTTTTCTTGTTACTGCAATTGTCCTGCTCTTATTTATTTGCAACAGTCCTTGAAGCGTTTGCCTTTGGGCTCTGTTAAAAAAACAGCAGGACAAAAAATTCATTTTCGTTGCGTTTTTGGAAATGTTTTCAAATCAAATATCGACAACTCTGGTCGAACTCTGGACCAACATTGAAGCAGGACTGATGTTGATTGCCTTTGTCTGCATATTTATTTGTGTGTCCCTTTTAGTGTGTGTATTTCTGAGAGTGTGTGAGTGTGTCAGTTTTTTCATGTGCCTAAAAAACGATTAAAAAAAGGGACTATGAAAATGTTGCGTCATTTTGAATTTTTACATTCTATCGAGTTTTTTTCGATTTTTTTTTGTATTTTTTGCGTTCTTTGTTTATTTTAACAAAACCCTTCATATGTTTTCTGCATTTCATAAAATTGTTGAATTTTTTCGTCAACTTTATCATTTAGCGCTACCAAAAATAAAAGTTAAGTCCCTACTACTTGTTTGCGTTTCCATTTAAGCCAGAATCTGACAATTTTGGTAAAATAAAAATTTAAACGTTTAAATAAACAATTTATTTTTCACAACTTTACATAAAGTATTTAGCTAATACAATTTACTAAAGTTATAAGTCGATTTTCTAAAATGTATTTTTTTTATTTAAATAAATAGTATGAACATCGATTAAGTTCTATAGAAAAAATATGATTGGTTCATAGATTATATTCATATATTGATATTTTGGCAATTAAAACCATTTTTTAAATATTTATTTAAACTGGCTGTAAGACTATTAATGTTATTTTTGACTTATAGCATTATATATTGTAGAAATAATTATATTTCACCATAGATACTATTTAGATTACCATCTTCAATTAATATAAATAAAAGTTGGATTGAAATTCCTTTAAATCATATTTAAGAGAGAAAAAAAGTTTCTGCGTTTCATTTTGGAAGTATGTAGATTGTTTTTCCTTTTTCTGTTATGAAAACCGTTTTTTTTTTTGAATATCCACAGATTATTTCAATTTTAACATTTTTTGCAAATTTTTCGATGTAAAATTGAACGCCTAGATCTCATAGATGGTAAGAGCTAGAGTAACCAAACTCTTGCATTAGATCCCATATTATTTCATAGGAGACAAGTTTATTTTATATTTTTGATATCGGGGTTAAATTATGTAGCTCCAATAGAGGCGTTTCCGACGACCTCGAAAAAAAAGTTTTAGATGAATAACTCGTTTGTTTATGAAGATATCGAAAGTTTTTTATAGTTCCCAAGAACTGTACCAAATTTGATCAAAATCGGTTGACTATATCCCATAGGACCGATCGGCCAAAATAACTTTTATTTACAAAATTCACTATATTTCATTTTCGAATAAAGATATCGCAACCAGATTTGGCTTTCGAAAGTTTTTTAGAGTACCCAAGTACCCAATTGTATGAAATTTGAACACAATCGGTTGACTATATCATATAGCTCCCATAGGGCTGTGTTTTGCTGTGTTTCATTTGTCTGTGAAGATTTTGGAACCAGTTTGGGTACTTGTAAGTTTTTTATAGGTCTCAAGCATTGTACAAAATTTTATCAAAATCGGTTGACTATATCATATAGCTCCCAAGGACGAAACGCTTCAAAAAAAACGTTTTTTATACAAAATTCGATGTGTTTCGTTTGTTTGTAAAGATATTTAAACCAAATTCGGAATTCAGATATTTTTTAAGGTATTAAAGCACTATGTCAAATTTGATCAAACTGACTGACTATACCATATAGCTCCCATAGGAACGGTCGGTAAAAAAAAAATTTGTTTGTTTAAAAATTCTTCTGTTTTTGGTTTTTTATGAAGGAATCAGATTTTATTGCAAGCTAGTGGTACAGGGTATCCCAAAGTCGGCCGCGCCCGTCTTTACGTAAGCCATTTTTCGCAATGCAAAGATTCCGATTAACATAACGCATTAAAAAAAACTGTTGCCTGTAAAGTCGGTTTTACGGGCGAAGATTTTACGTGACAACGTCTTTTTCTCGGTAGAATATTTATTGATATGAATATTATTAAATTGCACAATAATAATTCCTATTTGAGTGATTTTGTTGAGGATAGGACGATGATAGGAGAAATAGGAAACGAAAGGAAGTGTTTCTGCTGTAATGTGTCTTGCGAAAGTCAAGTCGATGGTTGTTTCTTTTAACGTAGTTGACTTAGAAACGTTTGATACGCAATCAAGATTATACGTATATTTCATGAAATTATGAAACGAGTTGTCAGACTTTACGTTTTCGTATCTCTTACTAAAATAAAATTTTCTCGGCAGTAGATAATAAATAAAAAGGTATAAACGAATGGTTTGACAGAAGAGAGGCCGAACTATGCTTGTTAGCATGCAAACAAAATAACAAAATTTTGTGTTGCTAAGGTAGCGCAGTGCGAGTTTCTATTTGTGCATTACTTTTTCCGCAGTTGTAATGCAGATTTTCGACAGATCACTGCTTTTCTATTTGCCTCCGCTTACAATCCCTCAAACGAAACGCAGCGCTTGTAATCAATTACGTTTTCTGCGGAGGTAATGCAGTATTTCGGCAGACCGCAGAGGCTATGCGCCGCTGGGGTTAATCAGTTGCGCTCACTCAAACCTAAAAATAGCCACCGCGGTGAGCAGTGCCGGTTTGGTGCTGAGCGCTAAGCGGTGCGGCTGACGCTGTGCGTTGCTTGTTGCTGCGATTCACAAAAAGTCGTTGGTTCGTTTATAGATAAGAGCAGAGCGCAAACCAAAAATAAAAATGCCACTTATCGTTACGATTATTTATCGCTAGACTTATCGTTACGGTTATCGTTATACTTTTTCAATGGTGCCTCCCATACAAACCTAATTTAAGACGTTGTCACGTCAAAATCCTATTTTTTTACTTTTTATTTAATTGTTACTAAAGTCCTGAATATTTTTAAATCAATTTTTTAAACTTAGTTGTCATGGGACTTATTTGTTTTGTTAATTGTTTAAAATTTTTCCACTTTTACTTAATAAAAAAAATATTTAAAATTTTCTCTAACCTATGTACTTTTTCTTAAAAAATATTTAAATTGAAACAAAAAGACATGAAAGTACGAGTATATTTTAAAATCATACAATTAACCAATCATAATTATTTGTAAAATTAATTATTTTATGTATAATCAAAATATAAATCTGTTAAATGCAGCAACGTTGAAAAAACAAAATTAATCCATAATATTAATATTTTTATTCACAATATTTTTTTTTAACTAAATGAATTTTTTTTAATTTTTTACCACAACACATATTCCTTTTTTTAGGATTCACGTACGCAAGTTGAATAAAGAAAAAACTAAAGAACTCTATTTTTTATTTATAGAAATCATGAAATTCCTTGACATATAAAGTGTTTATCATCTAACACTGCATATAACACTGGATTTAAAAACTTAAACAACATGTCTGCTAATAAGACAACCCTTAACATTTTTAAGAAGTTATTTATTTGATAAAAATCAGCTTAATCAAATAGCTTCAATTAATTCAAGTAAACCTTTTATTGCATTTTAAGATTCATTTCAATTTCCCAAACGAGAGCCACTCACTGGCTTAACTCTTTGCTTAATATTTTCCTAAACAAGTTCAGGGCTCATCAATTGAATTAATGACGCAGCAAAGTATGCAACATAATGTGGCATGAGAACTCCAACTGGATGGGGAGCTCAATGCAGTCAAGCAGCCACTTGCCATCATGATTCATGCGTTTCACTTCAAATCACTTGAACAACTTGCACATTTATGCAATTCACTTCACACACACACTCACACTCACACACAATTCCGATTAAGGATCAATGCAAAAATCTCCTGCAAATCCTGTGGAAATTCTGCTGCTAAGCCTGTCGCAATGCAGTCAACTCTGAAATTGCTTAGATTGACGTTTGTTTAGCAGCTGTCGCAAGGCAACTCTGGATTGCAACTTTTGCTGACGCGGCACTCGAATGGCCAAAAGCAATTTAACAAAAATTTTAATTGAAACTGAAGTATCGACAGCAGCCGGATAATCGATAACGACGACAGTTGTAAATGCAACAACAGAGACAGCCGAAGATACCGAAATATCTTTAATTAAAGGCCTAAAATGGAACTTGAGCAGATAGTTGATAGATTTTTTTGACATTGAAGCCCAATCGTAGTGGTATCAAGTTTTATATTTTTATTATTATTTATATATTTTATATCTTTTTATTAATATTAGCTTGACTATTTCTTAGAAGCTGACAGATATTTAAAAAAAAAATCTTCCTTTTATGTTGGCTTGTTAAGGAATGCTTATTTCACAAATTTGAAGTATATAAAATTTCTTTTTGAATTCTGAATTAAAAAGTGATCTTGTTTTTATTTTTTTTTTTAACTAAACACGGCTTTATTTCATTTTAGAAGTAAAATAAAACTACAATTTTTTTTGTAAAGGATGATCTATTAACGTGTTTTGAAAAAATTTCTGGATTTTGACTTAGACACATTTTTTTAAATTTTATAGTTTATTTTTAATATTCAAAACAATTTTAATGTTTACAACTCTTAATCGAATTTATTTTATTATTCTTATTAAATTTTTTTTCGAATAATTCTTATTTTCATTCTTTATTTTAATTTTTAGCGAATAATTTTATTCGCGAATATTTATTTTATTTCCAAATAATCTTACTCAAAAATATTAAATTGTTTCCGAATAATCTTATATATAAAAAAAAGTGTATGTCTGTTTGTATGAGGTTGGACGCCAAACCCTTTGTCCGATTTTAATGAGACTTTTTTAAAATGTTCAGAAGCCTCCTAGGACGAGAATAGGCTATTTAAAAATATTACAAAATTGCGACGAAAATACTAAAAAGGACAATCTGATTTTCCAATACATTTTTTTTTTAATTTAGGTTGGCATTGTGTACATTGTCAGATTAACTAATATTTTTGAGATAGCCGCGAAGCCTTCCACTCCTGTTTCGCGGCTTTCGCGGACGACGCGTCACGCAATATTTTTCAATCTGTGGTTTGTCTTGAGTGAACGTGAAAAAATAAAAAAAAAGACATCCTGTCGCCATTATAGGTTAACATTATTAGTGCACGAAAACATTAATATCAGATACTGCTTAAAATGCCGAGAAGAAAACTACCAAATCTCCATCAAACATGGTTAAAATGTAAAGATGGCGAGTGGTTGAAAATTTTATGATGAAATTAATCCACTCATCGATCAATCGGACGATGTTTTCCAATCGGAAAGATTCCATATCTAGACGAGCGAGCGAAGCGAGCGTGCCGAGCGCAGCGGAGGCCGGCTAGTGCTTATTAAAAAATTAAAACTTTTAACAAATATTTTATTTTCAAAAAAATTTAAGGTCTTCTCGAATAATTCTTATTGAAGAATATTGAATTTTTATCGAATAATTCTTATAAAATTAATCCAATTTTATTCTGTACTTTTTTAGCATTTTTTAAAATCTTAAAGTTTATTTTTAATATTCAAAATAATATTAATGTTTACAACTCTTAATCAATTTTTTTTCTGTATTATTCTTATTAATATTATTTTTTTTCGAATAATTCTTATTCTTCTTAATTTTAATTTTTAGAGAATAATTTTATTCGCGAATATTTATTTTATTTCCAAATAATCTTACTCAAAAATATTTAATTGTTTCCGAATAACTCTTATTTAAAAAATTAAAATTTTAAACGAATATTTTATATTCAAAAAATTTTAAGTCTTCTCGAATAATTCTTATTGAAAAATATTGCATTTTTATTGAATAATTCTTATAAAATTAATTAAAATTTATTCTGTATTTTTAAAATTTTATAGTTTATTTTTAATATTTAAAACAATTTTAATGTTTAAAACTCTTAATCAATTTTTTTCTGTATTATTCTTATTAATATTATTTTTTTTTAATTTTTAGCGAATAATTTTATTCGAAAATGCTGTTTATTTTGGAAAAGAACTTACTCAAAAATATTTAATCGTTTCTGAATAATTCTTATTTAAAAAATTAAAATTTTAAACGAATATTTTATATTCAAAGAATTTTAAGTCTTCTCGAATCATTCTTATGCAAGAATATTACATTTTTACCGAAAAGTTCTTATAAAATTGTATTTTATTTAATTAACTTTGCAATTTACATTTTACCGAAGTCTCCTATTCAAAAAATGTGAATTTTTGCCGAATAAATAATTCTTATTTAAAAATATTCAACTGTTTCCGAATAATGCGTATTGAAAATTTTAAATATTTAACTTCTTATTTAAAACATAGTTATTCTTCTTCGAATAAATCTTATTCAAAAATTTTGTATATTTGCCAAATGACTTTTATTCGAAAAAATTTTAATTTTTACCTATAAATTTTTATAAAATATTATTTTTTTCTATTAATTTTACAATTTAGATATGTTTGAGTAGACACCAATCCAGCAGGGGATTTTATTTATATCAAAATAAGTTTTTCAAAAATCTTTAAGGTTCCAAAAAATTAGCCACACACTAAAAACTTAAAATTTCAATTCGAAGTAATTTTTTTTTATTTTAGTAATTCACTAAGACAAATATTAATTATGTCTTTGCCTATGGGAAATTTTTTAATCTCTTCTAAAAATATGACAGAATGTTTAAATGGAGAGTTGCACTACTTATAAATTATCTAAAAACTAAATGCATAAGGTTTAGAATTTAAAAAGATATATAATTTTTCAAATACGAAGCTTTTAGTGGATAAACAATTTATTGAGCCTTTAAAAATGAAATGTTTTGAGCTGGTTCTTGTTCAAGTTTAGTTTGATATCTAACGAGATTCATAGCATAATTTATTTATTTAAAGCTATGTGCAAAATATTATATCAAATTAGTAAATAAAAAATAAATGATATAAAAGAAGCACTTAATTAAAAAGAAATTAGCAAATTATTGTTAAATTATATATTTTTAAAATATTTATTTATTAAAAATTTAAAAACAAAAAAGTTATTGTAACCTTCAAAATAATTAATAAAAATTAAGAAAAAATATTAAGCCATATAAAAATAATAAAAAGTATTACATAAAAATAAATACTTAATGAAATACAATTGTTCACAAAATAGTACGAAAATTATATTATTTGCAAACATTGAATAAAATAATTATTATTTTTCATTAGAATTAGAATTAATTGAAAATTATCCCTCTATTATATAAAACAGTTTTATTTTTTGTTCATCTTTTGGAAAGTGTAGAACATGTTTTGTGGATATAAGAAGAAACTTTTTTGTAGTCAGTGAGTTGGGAATTGGTAAGCGAAGCGAGCAGGATGCGAAGCCCCATAGTGTAGTATTAAAAAAATATTGTCCAAATGGAATAAAATAAATTATTTACCAAATTGTAAAAAAATGTGTCTCGAGTAACCAACCTAGAACTCGAGCCGAGTATAGAAGTTTTAAATCTACTTAGCCACCCTTGAGTTTAATTTAATCATAATTTTTTGAAGTGTACTGTGTGCCCTCACGCATACACACACGTTACACTGTTACGTGACGATTATTCTATAAATTTCTCTCTCATTTGAGTCTAAGCAGTCGTAACAAAGTTTTGTTCTAGAAACATATTGATTTTTTTCAAATAAATATATGTTTATTTTTTTTAAATATATAAAAATAAGTATAAAATTTGACTTACCAATTTAATTCAATTATTTTTTATAGACACAAATTTATTTGTTTTTTTATGTTTTAACACTTTTTAAACACAGAAATATCTTCACACACAAAGCCAATTCTTCCAGAATTATATATTTTTTTGTATTTAAAAGCGATGTTCTTAATTTTTGTATATTATTATTTTTTTAACATTTATTTGTATTTTATTTAGCCGATATTTTTCGTCACAATTTTAGTTATTATTTTTTTTAATAATTTGCTTAAATGTTTTATTATGTTTTAGTTTTTCGTTATTCTGCCTTAGAATTTGTATTTATTGATATGAAATCTATTTCCAAGTTTTTTCGTTTTTATAGTAATTGCAGTAAATAATGCAAACAAAAATGATTTAAAGCAAGTTAAGAAGTATCTTAACTTTTACTTTTAATACTACTATTCAGTGTTTATCTATACTTTTTATATTGTTATAGTTCACAACCATTAAAATTTAAGCGAGCGATGTTCAGAATAATAATCTGCTACTTTGAATCTATTTGCAAAAATTTGTCCAGAACTTTTCTCTGTTCTATGCAACTTTATAGGCAAATGGTATGGTACTTTAAATAAGCTGTATATATAGTATAATATTGGTATGTACTGTATATGCTTATGCGTAGACAATATTAAAACTAGACTTTTCTGTACTAAATTTAGTGGCTTACTCTAAATTACTGCTAGCTTTCGTTAATTTTAGTTGTGACTAAACACTTTCTTAATTATTTTAATTTTTAATATTTTTAGCAAAATGTTTTTTCGCTTTAAATGTTTCGAAAATAGTTACTTTATACGCTTTCAGTATTGTCCTCTTTTGGGTTTTAGTCAAGGTCTTAGTTGCTTGAGTTTAGCTTAGGTCAGTTACATTATTAACTTTGCCTGACGTTTTGCAACACTGTCTGCCGCTATATGCCTTGCCGTAGGTCAGTTAACTTAAGTCAAATAACAGTCGTCGCTTGCCAAACAATCTTTTTTAAACATTTTACATTTACGCACACTAGTTTTAACGGTATTTTTACAGTGCGCCAAAATGCAGCATGCAACACAAAACGCGAACCGACGCGCCAGTACCAGAAAATTGTTTGCTTTAACGTCTGCTTTTTGTCAGCAACCTTTCGTAACCGTAATTCGCGCAAAACTGATCCTTAACGCATTCCGAAAAAAGCTGCTGCTGGCCAGGAATCAGCGAATGTGCAACGTTTCCCAACGAACACGAACCTTCCGCAATGCACGAGACCAGACGATACGCAACGAGACGTGACGACACCGACAAACAGCGGGCAGCTCCTGAAGCGGGCGGCGTTGTACCAGGGGCATGCAACACTCTAGGCAACCGACAACAAACACGAAGCGCAACAAACCGAACACTAGCCGGCAAATGAACGACGTTAAAGCTGCAGGAGACAAGCACTTTGTTGTTGTCGTTGTTATAGTTGTAGTAGTTGTTGTTATAGTTGTTGCTTTTGTACTTTTGTTACCAACAACTGCGAACTTGTCTTGACTACTCTTGGCCACGTTCGAGCAGCCCAGCATGCCCAGTTCGGCTATAAACGACGACTACAACGAGACGCTCAACCAATAATGAAGTTGTTGGCGTGTAGTCAAGTTGCAAGCGCTGTTGCATGCAACGTGCGTGAAAGCATAGTCTAAAATTTTAGTAAAATTATTTCTTAGAAAATATTTAAATACTTATTATTATAAAAGATTAAATAACTAATAATAATAATTTTTAATCAGGCTTTGCTCGTATGACAGCATCCGCTTTTGTCTGCTTTGCAATTTCAAACATGTTGGCAGCTTTGAATTCGCCGCAAGTGCAGACAACTCTCAACAACAACAACGGCAACAAGTACGAACCATGCAACAACTCACACATACAATTGAAAGTATTTTTCTACACAGCTTTATAACAGTAACCCATCGACATTCAACAGTGTGTGCGTTTACTGTGAAAGCTCTGGCATTTTTAAAATAGTTGATACACTGAGAAAAAATGGAAGCTTGTTGGTATTGTTTTAAAAATAAATAGTATTTATCAATGAAGTTTGACTTCATTTGGAGAATAAGTGTGTTAGACTAAACAGCATCCTCATGTTTGTTTGAGACCTTCCTGCATCCCTTTACAGAGAATCTTTAGTTGAAACACACTGGTAATATCGGTGAGCTCAGCTGCGCAAGAGACTGGTTCAATATTTGCATGGCAGATTGATAATTACCAGATTTGAATAAACTTCACATAAATCTGTAATCTATTAGAATAGATTTGATATAAAAAAAAAATATCGTCTGAAATATATTTATTTGTTTCATATTAATCTGCACATTTATGTGGAGGCTAATCAGAATTAGTCGTCTTTTTCACATGGCTGCCATACCCAATTTAAATTACGTATTGCGTGAGCATCTATTTGTAGGATTATGCATAATCAGTATGTTCATTTCGTTCTTTGGATAGTTGCTGCAATTTATGTTCGTCACACGATAGTAAGCTCAAAGTGAAGAAGTCGTATCTGATATGGTTATGTGCATAGGATAAGCCCCTTTTTGCCACTCTATTAGAGTTACTCTAAACTGTTTTTTGTTTGTTTATGCATCGGAGACGATTGAACGAAGAACTCTTTGGTGATATAATATTTATAAAGAAAATTATAGCGAATATTTTGTGACTCGGCTGGACTAACATATATCCACTATGAAAAAAATGCATTTAATGCTACTTTTCGATTCAGACAGAAATAAACTATAATTTTGGAAAGAATCAGGTAGAGGGCAACCAAAAAAAATGACATAAGTCACAAGTTAGGCGGGTATACACTCTTATTCTCTCGAAAAAAACAATTTTTCACTCAAAAAAGTTTTCAAAAAATTGGGCATTTATTTTTTAAGTTTAAACATGTTTTATAAAATTTTTCATTAACAAATCCATACAATTAGGGCAATACGGTCGTGCGAAAAACTATTGTCAAGACAGTTTTTGCAGAAATAGGGTCGTATGTGAAATACTTTATCTAAAATCACTAAACAATAAATTTTTATTTAAATTTTATATTTATGGTGGTTCGGACAAAAAAATTGTCCTTTTTTTTAAACAAAAAATAATAAAAATATCTTTGTTCACGCACAAGAGCTTAGCGTTATAAAGTCGAAGTTCCGCATGAAAAAAGCGATCGGGCTTTCGAAAAAAGACAATACGAAAAAAAAATCTTGTGTTCGAATCGCAAAGACCTGAGAACAGAATTAATCACCTCCAAAGTTTTCTTTTGCTAACACTAAAAGTTTGTCATGGAAAATTGACATGTGAGGGGACGAAACAAGAAACCTTCAGGAAATTCGCGCACAGAAATTTCTTATGATTTCGGGGGTTCTCTTGGAACAGAAAATGTGATTTAAGGCACTCAACAATTTTGAAAATGTGCTTAATTGCGGGATTGTTTTCGTACCGTGGTAAAACATATGAAAATATGTACAAAAAAAAAATTGAGCGGTGAATCGAAATTTCTGCAAAAACGCAAACAAGCGAACACGAGACAAAACATCGAACATGCTCGCTTAAAAGCGGATACATATCCCTTATGTGGGATACATATTTCACTTCTGAAACTTTTCAAAACAAAGAATTCAATTAAATCGAGTTTCTTTGGGTTTTTGATAACTTTTTAACGTTTTTGAGATAACACTATAATGGCATGAAGCTGATTAAAAAACAATTTCAAATTGACTATAGTATTGCGCTTAGTGTAGTTATAAATTTGTCACGTTTATCGAGAGCCCAAAGCTATTCCATACGGCATACACTCTTGGCCTATTTGGTTTTTTCTGAGAATCACGTTAAGTTTTTTATTGGCCAAAAATCTGATTGTGCATCCTATAAGAAAACGTAGTGAGCATTATATCATGCCCATCGTGTATTTGAAGTTATGGTCTTATGAAAAAGGCCTTAAAAAATTAAACACTCTTTTGCTAAGACATACTAAAAAACTTTGTGAATAATGAGAGCAAGAGTCCTGCTTACAATTAGCATTATTATTTTAATTTAAGAACAATATTTTATAAAATACAGAAATATAACTGCTCAAAGTATAGCTATAATTGTTGCAGTGCATAAAAGCTCACTTCGCCACCAAAACCGCGACGAATTCAGCTTCAGAGAGTGTAGACTTTGACCGCAAGGTAACTCTGTACTTGGTAGTAATGGTAACTTACTCTCGGTATGGCATTGACAGTAAGAGGAAGTAAGACAGCAAAGTCTACACAAAAGCTGCGCCTGTTGGATGCCACACATTGGGGTTGCAAATTTAAAATGAAGGATAAACGGAATGTAATTGAATATAAACGCCTCTATGTATCAATAAAAAAAATATGGCATACAAAATAAAATATATTTCTTATTATATTTAGTTTTTAAAGAGATTTTTATAAAGTATTTGTAGAGCTAAGCAGCATAATTAAGTGTAACTGAATAGCTTTTCAAATGCACACAAGTTCAAGGTTTATTTATATTAATTTAATGTTGCACATATTTGCAAGCCTACAAAAGCATAGCATACTTTTAGACGGCATATGAATGCCTGCTGCTTATATAGGCGCATTTTTGTCCCATTGATACAAATTGAAATACAATCAATGTCAACATTAAAAAAGCGAATGCAAACACAGACACCTGCCTGTATGTACACACAGATACAAACACATAAGTGTTACTGCATTCCAATGCAATTAGTACAGACACACATATACACAAAGGACATCCTATAAATAAAACCACCACCACTTGAATACAAATTCCCCACCCATTTTCACCACGCGCTAAGCTTTAATCACCGACACACACACACGCACACTCCCATAGACAGACAACCAGCCAGACAGCGTCAGACACTCAACAAAACAAAAAGCATAGCATACGCGTAGGCGCCTCTTACTATTTGCTGAGCAAATCGCCGCACTTTGCCGCGCTCTCTCGCCGCATGCGCTCTAAGAGCTGCCCTTAAGCTGCAGCAGCCAATCAAGGCGCAGTTTGAGAACTTTATGAGCACGTGCAGCACGGACCAATCGCCGTGTTGCATATTTCCAGTCAATCTTTGTGGAGCTTTGCAAGTATGCTGCAGTTTGGCGACGATTGCATTGCCTACATTCGGGCGCAGACTGCAGCGTTGCATTGAGCGCGCAATCGCTTTGGCTTATTTGCCATGTGGGCGCCGCCCAAGTGTCGATTACAACAGCAATGCCAAACAGAACAACAACAGCAGCAAACATTCGATATTGCGACAGAGTCGTTGCATATCTCTAGGCTCAATTACATGGACATTCATACACACAAACACACACACAGCTATATGCATATAGGAACAGATACGAGCTGTTTGCTCAACTTCATTCGCATTGCTGCCTTTGCTAGGTGACAAATTTTCATACCAACGCCTGTAAATATGCAGTGATTTTTATTTTCTGCTTTTAAGCCTGCTGGCAACATTCGCATTGCAAAACGAGGGTAATTGGGGTCGTCGTCATCAACATGTACAAGCATTCTCATCATCATCATCATTGTAATCATCATCAGCAGCATTATCTTCAACATCATCATTAAGCCGACCATTGTAGTTGGCTCTTTCTCTTGGTGTGTTGATTTTTCGCATTGCATATTTCCAGGCTCCTCTAGCCTGATTACCACTACCACTGCCTTATACTACTACAACACTTTTGGCATTATGATGGCATATTCTTGGGCTCGCACGAGTGCCGCTTGGCACTTGGTTGGTGGCACTGCTGTTACTGCTGTTGCAGCTGCCATTTTTATTTATTTTAGGGTCAGCATATTTGCCGGGCACATCCTAGAATTTCCTCAACCAGAGTGTGAAAATATCTTACTTGGTTGCACTCTTGATTGCTGCTCAAATTGCCAAGCCAAAGAATAAGCGAAAATTGTATATACAACTGCAATGTTATATCTACTATATATAAATATATGTATAGATATTTTATATAGAAATATAAGCACAGATATATTTTTGCAGTTGATTTTGTAAGCCCAGTACTCGTTGGCTAAATCAAAATTGTGGTAAGTGTTGAGTTGACAGTTTTCTGTGGTGCAAAGACAACTTAATTTGAGCTTTTAACTAGAAGAGTAGTAAGTAGAAGATAAATTACTAGAATTGGTTTTCTGTATGCATTTCAATGATATTTTAGTTGATTATTTTAGGTAGTTTGAGGGAGATTTATATTGGATATCTCTAATAACAAGGAATAAAATTTATGATTTTTATTTTAAGGATTGAAATACGGAGTTGCTTGTGGGTGGTAATGGTGTTCAAGGACTAACGTCTTCTGGTAAAGGCATTAAAACATTCCAATTTAAAAAAAACTTAATATAATATCATCTTGAACAATCTTGACGAATTGTGAGTCCTCCACTTGATCACCGGCATTCTCTGTGCTTTTTTTTATTAAAATGTTTATTGTACTTCTTTTTTTTAACTTTGATATTGTAAATTCTAGGTTTGGTCACTTGACGATGTGAGTCAGTGCATATTGCTAAAAAGTTTTCCTATTCGGCTTGACATTAGTTCAATTTTTTCAAAAAACTAATTTTGTATAAATATAGCGCAACTAGGCTTAGTTTTAAACTTTTAATGAATGTATCCTGCAAAGGTTGTTCCAAAATAATCCGTAAATGGTATTTGCGGGCACAGAAAATCCGACCAAAGTTTTTTCCTACTGTCCTTCATACTAATTGATAGGTAGATTGACAATAATTGTTGTTAAACTGACTCTTTAAACTTATTTCCGACTGGAGAACGTCAACTTTCCAGGTGGCAAAAAGATTCCTTCTGAAAAAAAAATTGGTCTTCTAATGGCAAACGGATAAACGAAAAGAAAAGTTAACCTGAAGCACCTTTTTCCTCTAAAAGTTTTGATAGGTTGATAGATTTTAGTAGATCTAATAGGCAGAATTGGCGGCCTCAAATCTGCATAATTCAAACAAATAGTATTTTTGAAAAATTTGAGCAAAATTTTGTTGCTTAAAAAAATAACTTTACATTTCTAAGGAACACAAAAAAAATATAATTTTTCTGAATTCTATGAATTGAAATAATTTTTATTTGATGCTACTTTTTTGGGAGTACGAGCACATTAAAATTTTAAACTGTCCAACTTTTTGATTGTTTAATACTTGTTCCAAACTACTTTAATATGTTGAAAAATATTATCCACCAAATAGACGGTGCGGCTGGCTCAACAGACCTCTACGCGAACATCGTAATTTTCGGTGACTTTTTTTAAACTCCATCCACTTTGAACAAGTTTGTTCCGAATTATGAGTCCCATCCTATCAAAGGCCGTCATATCATTCTTTCTGGCTTTATGAAGATTTTTGGTGTGGATAGAAGCAAAAAAAAAATTTTAGTGTAGGAATGAGTTTTTATTGTAATAATACTCAAATAATAATTTCCCTGACTGACAATTTAGCCAGTCGCTCCTGGGAAGACTGTTCTGAAAACACATGGACCCAGAGTTTATAACCGAATCCGAATGGAGGTTTGATAAATTAATTATATTTTTTTATTTCAAATAATTTTTAACAATCTTTGCTCCCGCTACTAATATATCCAAGATGACTTCCCTTTGGCCAAAACAGTCCGAACTAATGTAATTTCGGTATAGTAATTTTTTTGTTTTTGTTTCTATACATTATGTACGAATTCAAGATATCGCTACTAGCCAGAGCATAGACCAGAAGGGTCAAATCCCGTTCTAAGTGTTCCTTCGTATTACAAATTTTCTGAAGTTTCAAGAATTAGCTTCTTATGGTTTTATTTTTATGATATCATCGCGAACATCGTTCGTCGCCTAGGAATCAAAATACACCATAAACCCGCGAAACTAATATTTTTATATTCTAAGGAAGAACTTTGATCTAAAGGCCAGATCTGACTATTTAATAGGTATTTGTTAAAGCAATACATATTGTAATATCTCTTATTTGTAGACCCTAATCCCTAAAGGTACATACCAAAACTTTACCTGCTCGATGCCTTAAC
Organism: Chymomyza amoena; assembly: GCA_037043745.1. Classification (NCBI taxonomy): domain Eukaryota; kingdom Metazoa; phylum Arthropoda; class Insecta; order Diptera; family Drosophilidae; genus Chymomyza; species Chymomyza amoena. The sequence continues at coordinate 53,169 of JBAMAX010003352.1, forward strand.
CTTACAACGTTCTTTGTCATCAGTATATGACCACATTGATTCTGGAATGAAGCTATCCAGTTTCATTGTGAACTAACGAGTCCGTACTGAATTCCCGAAAATTATATAAAAAATCTCAACCAATTTTCTGGAGCGCGCTTATATACTTTTAATTTACGAATCCAAAAAAAATTGTCTTTCATCAGCTCAAAGTCCAAATAAACCCATATCTTGGAATATGATTAGATTGGTAGCTTCCCAAATTTGAATGGTGAATGTTTTCTTGGAACTACCTAAAAGTAAGCCGACAATCTCCAATCTCTAAAATCAAAAAAACAAAGCTATGAACTAGAGGTAAACACAAATAGTTTATAAAAGGCTTGGATTATTATAATGAGACAAGGCCGGAGCCATCTTGTAAAAAATAGGACATGGGTATTTGTGCGGGTAAAAGATAACCAGTTTGGATTTACTCTCAAAATAAATTATTTATTTTTATTTGTGCATATTTTTGAAAATTAATTCTTTTTTATGGATTGCTGAAAAAGATGCCCACATCTTGGCCTTGTCCTTGGTAACTTTTTAATATTTCCAGTTTAATAGGCTGGATTGGATTAGAATTTCTTAAGCAAGAAAAGAGCAAAATAAATGTTTCTACTCATAAACTTTAATAGCAGTAATTACTATCAATTTAAATTCTAGTAGTTTTGGTCAACACATAACTTTTTTATAAATCCAATTTTCAATATATGTATATTAAAAAATATTGCACGCATATTTAGTAAACAGTTAACAAAAAGTCCATAAAGTTTTCCATTTTATTTACTTTGCCCTTAAGCGCCTTTCATTTAACTGCCGTGTTCAAAGCCATCTCATTAAAGCTCTTAAAGCCACAGAAAACAGTCACCCTAATGAGCAACAGTCAGTCGTCATGTCATTAAAACCAAAAGCTCCAGCTCTACTTTAAAGTCATGACAAGTTAGTATGTGCTACACATACATATGTGTATATACATATGCCATATATATACATAAGTACATTTACTTTTTTGCTACATTCATTCCGGCCAACCCATATAATTCAAACTTGAAGACAAAAGTCACACGGATTTGGAACTGGCTCTGTAAAAAGTCAGTCGCCATGTTGATGGTCACAGCAACCTACAACCGTAGCTCCCACTCCGAATTCCCTTCTATTTACAGAGCGGCAGCTACCGGCAGGTCACGTAAATGCATGTGCAAATACATAGGCGCAAGAGCCATACATACCTATGCATTTTGTATATAAAATGTTATATATATAAGTTTCAATGTGTGCGTGTGTACCTGGCAGAATGACAGATGCAGCCAAGCCTCAGCCAAGTCGAAAGGGAATTGAGTTAGGAGCCAAAAGCTTAAAATCAAAAGTCAGCCATCCAGGCCTATGTAAATAAATGCAATATGCAGGCTAGGACAATGTTAAAGCAGAAATGGGATAAAAGCAAAGAAAACAAAAAGGAATAGTCAGGAAAGACATTTATTTGGCCACACTAGACAATGGCAGACTCGACGTCAGCGTTAGCGTCAACGTCAACGTCAGCTTCAGCGTCGCAGCTACAATTGAAAATGGCGCCTTAGTTTTGATGGTCGATGGTCTGATTAAGCGCAGAGGTCCTGCTTTGGTTCCCTCCTCGGAGTTGACTGTCTGACTGCCAGACTACCGCAACCGCAAAAAAAAAATAAAAAATCAACAAATGCAACAAAAACAAAGCGAGTCTAACAACAAATACGTCGGTATTTTTGCTATTTTTATACTCTATAAACAGAAGGGGTCAAGGGTAATATTCATTTATGAAAATTTTGCAACAGACAGAAGAAGGGATTGTATATTGTAAGTTCTTAACACCAAAATTCTTAGAAAGAATGAGCCAAGAGAGTTACCTAAGAGATAACCATTTTTACCAAAAGGAGTGTTCAGCTGAAGTTTATCGATTCTTTTCGATATCTTTCTCCATTCAACCATAGCAGAGTTTCACTGCAAGTTGGTACAAGTTGGATAAGGATGTTCTTTTTAATTTTGGACCCACTGCACTACTTTGATTTTTCACAAATGCAGCTGCAATCTTCAAAATTAATGATTTATATTTATGTGAGCCTAATAAAGAAACCAACGTTGACTTCTTAACAAAATTTCTTCCTATGCCCACTGTAAACGCTGTCCAACATCATCCACTTTTTTGGAAAATATATTTACAGCGTATACCACACTTCGACACTGCTCCAAAGGATTTCCATATTTTTTTCTCGTTCGGCCCGTGCATTGTGTTGCAATGTTACGGCGTAAGCAGAATTACGTGCAATTGTTTTCTGCAGTGCCTCGTGTACATAAATGCGATGTACGCTACGTAAACATAGGCACGTTGACTGCATTCTGGATGAGCCTAGAGTCAGTCGGAGGCAGGACTAACGACGGACGTACTAGTGCCCGTACTAGTGCCTGTTTGTGTAAATAAATGCAGCATACTTACAGGGGCATGTACTGAAGTCTTCTATGTACATGAGACGAAGCACTTTAGACTTTAAAGTTGTTGATGCTTTTAAGCAAACATTAGTAGAAGTTAAGTTTGCAGCTTAATATTAAATACTTGATACTGAAGTTGAGTCGATGTATCGATTTTGTTAGATTTAGTGAAGCATAATACAAAATCTATTGGGTTCTGGCAGTAGGAAATCTAGTTTGCCATCAGCAACTTCATCTAATCTAATGAGTAATTTGAGTCTGTTCTCCTAGAAAGAGGAATATAATTTAAAAAAATGTAAGTGAAAATAAAAATCGATTTTAGTAGCTAAGATGTATACTATAAAAATTACTAAGGTCAGCACGCAGCATCCTAAAAAGCGGCGTGACAATAAAATTGTTGGGATGTTTGAAATACAATACTAAGCATTTTTTTTATACCCTATACCGTTTAGTAAAAAGGGTATATTAAATTTGTGCAAGCCGAAAATGTATGTAACATATAAAAGGCGACGTTGGAGGCCCCCCGAAAGTTGCCTAAGTAATGATCAGGGTGACTAGAGAAGTCGATATACCGATGGCAGTCCGTCTATATGTCCGTCCGTCGGTCCGTATAAAATCTTAGATATCAGAGATGGGAATGCCACAGAAATCTTTAAATCTAGAAAACAAATCTTTAAAAAAGTCCGTAAAGCCACAGAAATTTCAAGATTTCATTTTTAGGACTTTCGAATGTTTATGCTTTGCAAGAGTGGTTAATACTTTCAAAAATTATTTGAACAATCTAATAAGTTTATTCCATATTACATTAAGCGTGTAAAATTTGTATACTGAATAATCCATACTTATGAGTGAGTAACTTGTTATTTTCTATTGGATTATAGCCTTAACATTAAATAGGCTAATAAATTTAAAAAATAAAAAAATTACCAGCGATAGTTTTTAGCATATTTTGGATCATTTTGCTTTCCTTACGTACAAATCTGTATGTAACATGTACCGCAAAATCTCAAGTAACTAGAGGATGCTCGAAGTTTTTTAGAGTACCCAAGCACTTTATCAAATTTGATAAAAATCGGTTGACTATATATGGGTTGCACCCATAGGAACGATCGGTCAAAAAACATTTAAATTATTAGTTAAAAAATCGTCTGTAATTTGGCAATCAAATGACTTTTGGTGTTCTTAAGCAATATACCAGACTTTATTCAATGGTCCGCGGCTGACTTTAATGTACGCCATATTTTTTTGAAATAAAGACTTATATACTATGCCAAAAACAGGTACAGCAATTCCAGTGGTTCCTAAACGTCTTTATTCGTAAGAACTTGTTTCTTAACAACAAATAATCCTCAATGCAGCAAAGCATTTACATAACAACTGAGCACATAATCCTCCGTCTTAGTTTTATAGCGTCCATAATATCCATAGCCCATGACACGATAATCTCCGGCAAGGAGATAACTCGGTAAAAGGCTTTCATCTATCTTGAAGTTATTTAAATAGTAGTGACCTTCTTTCACTGGGCACTCTAAAACAAAGTTGCCATATTTCTTCATATTTGAGAACCAAGTCTTCAGCACATTATTTTTATACGAATTAATCAGGCTGCAGACGTTGAGATCATGTGAAATTATTTGCTGATATTTTTTTGATTTGCTAAGTCTCACTTCCAATTCGAAATGCAATTTGAAACCCAATATAATGGGTCGTTTTAGATTCAAATCTGTGTATATGGTATTATTTACAATCTTGAAAGACAAATTGTTAAAGTGTTTCTCACTGACGACGCATTTGCCCACGCGGAAAGTATAGCCATGATTTTGCTGCAATTAAGACAAAGAGTTGTATATTTTTATATTAGATTTAAACATTTAATCTATACTATAAAATGTAATTTTCTATGAAATATTTTAACTTACAGCTAGTGTAATGCACAACGAAAGAACACATATTCCAATAAGCAGTTTTTTCCATGTGGAATTTTGTCGTGTTTCAAGCATTTTTGATCGCTCACTGAAATCAATTCAAAAAAATTGTTGTATTTTTTATAATTTACGTTTAAATATTTTCAGAGCTAATTTTTTAATATTATTTTTTTTTTAGTTTCGCTTGATTGACATTACTGTTAAAAGTGATTGTGTGAAAATATGTCATTATTTTGTAGCTCTGAATATACACTTACCAAAATTTTAGGTATGTATTATAATAATACCTATATAATAAGTGGTATAATTATCTTTCAAGTCAATTTACTTTAATAGAGGTTTATTGATTATCACAAATTCGTGCTATGTATAAATCAAAATTTCGAACTTTATTTTTGCATATTCTTTATATAGTAGTATCAAATCTGTGAACGCATATGCATACTTATTTTGGTAACTGTGGAAATCCTAAATATAAAAATAATATTATTTATAATATAAACAAGAATTAAAAATGAGATCAAACTTATAAAAAAATTTTGTGGTCGTTTTCGAACAAAAAAAAATATAAAATATGATCAGACACAAAAGAATAGAAAATTGACTAATCTAATCCTTTTGTCATCTTCACCCTCATGCCCTGTACCCTAAGGTATGTGTTACATAGAAAAGTAGTCATCGAAGGCTCTCCGAAGTTACCTCTAAAATTACTGATTGGATAAAAGAAGTTCATATGTAGCGAAGGCTCCAATGGCCTCAAACCCTAAAACCTTAGTAAAGACAATCTTCTTAAACCCTGTCGCTTAAGATAAGTAATTAGACTGACTTTATATAGTTCGAACAGAGAGTTAGAGGACTACTTGAAAGAGGTAATGGAAGCCTTCCGAAGATACCGATATATTTTCCAACTACCTTTGGGAACAAGCACCTCGATTTTAGTAAGACTCTGTAAAGAAGAATTATTTCAATCCAAGATAGACAAATATCTTGAGTAGCGCGACTGCATAACATTCTTTGTCAATTTCGGGATATTGCGACGGAGGCCATTGGAATGATTAAGGAAACCTAAGATAATGCTGCCCCGAACAGGGCAAAACTGTTTTAGTGGCACAAGCTGTTCTGGAAGGAGCGGGAGCTCGTCAATGACTTCAAGCATTAAGACAAACGTGACCAAAGTGAGGACGTTCTTGAACTGAGATCGGCACACAAACTTTCGTCTGATTGTTGATGAGCTAGGGATGTCGTACAGTAGGGTCATAAAAAATTATTACCGAAGATTTTGGCCTTACAAAATTATGCGCCAAGTTAGTGCTAAGGATCCTGAGTGATGTTAACAAAGTACAGTGTAATCATGTTGCTCCAACCCGCCTACTGTACAGATTTGGGATGTCGTACGGTGGGATCAAAAAATGTAATCGAAGATTTGACCTTGCGAAAGATGTGCGAGTGCTTGGAGTCCCAGTGATGTTAAAAAAAACAAGATGGCCAGGTTACTCCAATCCACCTAAAGTACAGATGTGTTAGTTGTCGTACAGTAGGGTCCAAAAAATTATTACAGAAGATTTCATCATTCGAAAGATGTGCTAAGAATGCAGAGAGAATCTCTCTTTCTTTTTTATAAGAGGCATCTAAGGAGCCTTACTGGCATCTAAGAGTCCTGGGCGATGTTCACAAAGTACAGGGTTGCCATGTTGATTCAAGCACAATACATTAGAGATCTGGCACCGTTGGACTTATTTTGTATTCCTTTGCTCAAGTGGAACCTTTGCTCTTCCTTAGTTGAAGTCATCTATGGGGTCGTGAGGGCATTTCCGAACGGAAATTTGGCAAGCGAATTCCAGAAGGCATACAAACAGCACGAGAATGCGATTTTGATTTTATTGGAATACCCCTTGCCCTATTTTTTGGATACACAACACAAATAATGTAATCTTAAGCCAGCTCTTGTTGATTTCTGTTTAATTCGTACTTCTAACTGGGCTAAAAGCTTCAAAGTGGTAATAATTGTGTTCCCCCACTATGTGTTAGTTATCCAGCTGGTTACTACTTTATTTCCAGAATTGAAGACGAACCAAGGGCAGTAGTGTTTGCTTGGTTAGGCATATACATACGAATGATAAAACGATACAAGCCACTTAATGCCTGGGGAGGTAAATTATTTTTGGTGGGTCTCAAGTTACGCCAATTGTAATCGCCCTAAACAAAATAAATAAAATATTATAACAAATCTACTTTAGTAAGTCAAGCTGTACCTTTGAAATGGGGCACTTGAGCGGAGTTGAACCAAATTTGAATATATTCCTCATCCATTTGGTTATTAGGCTGCTTTTGGACTGCAGACCATTATTTATAATATCACAAATGGGCAAATTGAACTGTATGGGATTGTAGGCCTTTTGTGTTGCCTGCGACCAACCTGCAACATTAACCCAACACCATAGACCAATATCCAAAGTTCGCAAAACAGTTACAGAAACATCTAGTGACATATTATCCGGCTTTATCGAGACTTGACATGTTTTAAAATAAAAGGGATCACAGCTGATATTGGTAAAGCGAAAGAACATGCTCTGCGAAGGATAATAAAAACGTATTTTAATTTTTAAAGAACATCAAAATATTTACCCTGTAAGCCGCTTTGGTGTTAGCCAAAATTAAAAGTAAGAACAAAAATTGGCTTAATTGTAGACACGATGGCCATTGTTAACTAGTAAATTATATTGACTTAAGCTGTTATATAAATAAACACGAGCGTGAAGAACTAATGTTTTTTTAATTATTTTTTTAAGCAATTTTATAATCATTAAAATTGAAATTATTGTTAATGCAATATGGCGTCTGCATAACAGCGCAGCAAGAACTCTTCCGTTTTGGTTTTATAACGCCCATAATAACCATAGACTAGCGCACGATAGTCTCCGGCATAGAGATAACTGGGCAACAGATTATCATCTATGATCCAGTTGTGCATGTAGTAATAACCTGCTTCCTGCGGACACATTGGCGAAAAATTACCATATTTTTTCATTGAGGAATACCAACTTTTGAGCACATTATCCTTAAAGGACATCATCATGCTGCAATAGTTAAAATCATGAGATACTAATTTTTGATATTTAGTGTTTGATTTTCCCAGCCGTAGTTCCAGTTCGACATGTAACTTAAATCCATTAACTATGCTGCGCTTCATAAAAATATCTACGAATACCGTGTTATTGGTAATATTTACAATGAAATTTTCGTAGAACTTGGGATTGGTGTCACAACCGCCCATCCGAAAGGTATAGCCATGTTTTTGCTATAATGAGTAGACACTTATTTATTATAATAATTATCAAAATGATATTAATTTACTCACAGCTAGCATCTGTTTAAGATATAAAATTATAAAAACAGCGTATATTAATTTTTTAAAACCAAATATTAGTTTCAAATCTAACATGATGTACTACTAAAGATCTAATTATAGTGTGGCTCTATTTAAATATGTTTAAGTGTTTTAGCTCTATTTAAATTTTAAAAAAATGTAGCAATCTACTATAAAATTACTGAATAATAACTTAATATATCTGATGCTAAATTGTACGATTAGATATGCTTGAGTAAGTTCGAAAACTATAAAAAAATGTCGCTTAGCTTTAGAGATTGATTGTTTATAATATAAAAAAAGTAGAGCATCAAACGTTTTCACATTATAAACATAAGGGTATAACAATTTTTCAAGGACAATTTGCAGATGAAGAGTTGGATATCGCAAGTTTTTTCCCAACTGTCATGTATTTTGCTAACATATATCTGGAATTTGTCGTCCCTGCTAGCGCCATCTAGCGTAAGCTGCTTACAAAGCTGTAGCCCGATTTCCTTTTACGCAGCATTGCTAAGAAATATTGGAACTTGACATCTAGATGGCGCCAGTAGTAACATCGTGTTTGGTTTAGTGCAACCAAAATGTTAATTACATGCAAATTATTTTTAAATATACAATGAAAATGGAAATGGAAAAATTTGAATATTGTGAAATTTTTAATAAACGATTTATTTCAGTAAAAATAGAAATTAAATTTGCCGGGTTATAGTTATAAAAATAGTTACGTAAATTTAAGCACAAATAATTTTACAAATCTACAAATGTTTCCCATAAAAGTCTATTGTACCTATAATAGCTGTACGATATCTCAGTTTCATAAATAATTGGTTAACCTCTATACCGGTGCAAATTTGACAAAAACATACATTGAAAAGTCTATTTTAAGTAGACTTATACATATATCCCCACAATCCGTACAGAAATATAATTTTTGCTTATTTTTTACGATCATTGCGATATCTTCAATTAATATATAACGAATGGCTTATAAAGACCAAACCTAACCAAGCACCAATTGATTTTCTTTTTATACATCACACAATTATTACTTCCATTAAACAATGTACCAAAGTATTCTCGTTTCTTTTTTGATACTTGCCATAGAGCAATGCAAAATCTATGCGATAATCGCCCAGATACAGAAATGAGGGTATCCAACTCGCACCATCGATTGTTAATTCGTTTACATAATAATGTCCAGCAGCAATTGGACAGCTTGTAGCGAAGTTTCAACTTTTAGCATGGAAACAAACCAGCGTCGGTACATGGACTGTTGAGCACCTTTTATCAATCGACAGTAGTTTATATCATGTTCGAATAAGTTCTGATAGGCACGAGATTTATTCACCCGAAATTCAAGGCCCACATGAGCCTTCAGACCTAGTGTTAAAATCCGTGTAAGCATCATATCCATATTGACTTATTCTTAATAGTTGTAAGGGAAAAGTTGGAGAATGTATCGCGATTATATATACAGTCGCTGCTTTTAAATTCGACTTTTTTGCACTAAGAAAAAATACTAAATTTTTGCGCAGAAAGAAATCTTATTTTGGACTTACCCAGAATTTTTTGCTACAGCAATTAGAGCTATAGACATATAGAGCATTATTATGCATGTCGACATTGCAGTTGCGAATTTTAAATAAAATTTTATGCAAAAATCTGTTGGGTCTTTAGTTTTTGTTTTGCGAAAAAAAAGATACATTTAAATAATTTAAATTATTATAATTTTATATGGTTGCTTAAATGTTGTAATTGTTTCAATAACAAATTTCTATGATTTTTTCAGACTGAATGGAGAGAATCGGAGAGGATAGATACGGTAAGTTTTGTATTTAAGTAATTTTTATTTTATTTAATTTAATTTATTTGGGGTACAAAAAAAAAAGGCAAAGCATTAATACGAGGGGCATATAAAAAGGAAGTTTCCCTAATTTTAAAATGAAGTACAAAACAATTTTTAGGTTACAAAATGAATATTTATTAATTATTTGACTCACAAACTATTTTTCTAGCATAGTCACCTTCGACTTGAATACATTTTTCGTATCTGTTATAGAGTTTATGCAAACCTTCTTGAAAAAAAGACGTGTCCTGTTTTTGGAGCCATAATTAGACAGATGTTTGGACTTCTTCGTTTGAAACAAAATGCTGCCCACTTGGTGCGAGATCCGGAGAGTAGGGTGGGTGATCGAAAATTTCCCATTTGAATTTTTCCAATAAAGTTCTCGTTTTTTGAGCAGATGATGGTGCATTATCATGAAAAGAGTAAGATTTTTTTGGATAATTTTCCTGGACGTTTTCGTCTGATGTGATTCTTAAGCTTATTTAAAACTTCAGGTTCAAAAAATCAACCAACAAAACACCTAGCTCGTCCCAAAAAACTGTGGCCATGATTTTTCCAGCAGAATGTTGAATTTATGTTTTTTTTGGAGCACTTTCTTCTGGTTTTTTCCAAACCATGCTTTGACGCTTTGTTTCGGGATTCGTATGATGACACCACGTTTCATCACCCGTCACAATGCGTGAGTAGAGACTATCGGCTTCTTTCTTAACCATTTCAAAAAATTTTTGAGCAACGACTATTCGTTGATGTTTATGGTTTTCGGTAAGCAGGCGTGGGACCCATCTTGCGCAAACTTTGCTGTAGCCAAGCTTATCCTTCAAAATTGAAAAGATTGAAGTTCGGCCAATTTCAATATCAGGAGGAATCAATTCGGGAATATCATCGATGGTCAGCCGTGTGTCCTCTTCAATAATTTTTTGAACAGCTTCAATGATTCTGTCCGTAGTGGCTGTTTTTGGACGTCCTGCACGCTGTTCATCATGAACTTCTGAACGTCCCGCGATAAAATCAGCGCGCCATCTTCGCACCATTTGCACACTCATACAATTCTCACCATAAATTTCCACTAGTTCACTGTGAATTTTGTTACTATTCAGTCCTTTTGAAGTTAAAAATGGTAGCTCCATGGATGTTGTGTTTATACTGCTGAAAAATTTATTTTCGTCACCAATACCATTGCCGCTCTTATCGATAGACTCAACACTGATGTTGTGTTCAGTGCAAGGCCGCTAGATGGTGCACAAGAGAAACGCCAGACCAGGGAAACTTACTTTTTGAATACCCCTCGTATTTCGTGCTATGAAATGCCAAAATCAGTCTGCATTGTTATATAGAAAAGTATGCGAAGGTGGTAAAAGAAAAAAATATATATTTATATTCTGTTTAACATGAAAAAAACCGAGTTTGTCCGAACGCTTAAGTGTAAGAAACTATAAAAGTTAGGAAATTTATTTCCAAATAATTTCAAAGCGTCTTGTTTTCTAAAACTTTAAAGCACCCATACTAAGGGTAATACAAATGCTGTCGATTATTTCTTTCTTTCGTTCAATTATTATATCTTAACGATATTCTCATAACATGACGTCATGACCGATGAGGCAATAAATTTTACAAGGTACAGCAAAAAAAATGTGCGCCTGTGCGGAAAAATGGTTCAACTTATGTATGGCAGCTATATGAAAGAATGGAGCAATTTTGATCAAACTTCACGCAAACGATTAGTCTACAAAAAACCCGGAATTGACAAGAGTTAGTTATAGAAAAAAATAAAAAAATTGTTATAGCATGTGTTCTATTTACCATATAGAAAACAAGTATCGCTTCTTTGTTGCATAATAACAAAGGTTTATCATTCTTTTAACGATACTTGCCATAGAAAAAAACAAAGTCTATTCGATAATCGCCCATATCTAAGCATTGCTTTTGGGCTCAATTTGGTATCTGTTGTTGAAAACGAAAATGGAAAAGTTTTTATTTTGTACAATTTTTTATTAACGATTTACTTTAGTGAAAAAAGAAATAAATTTTTGAATGGCTGGTTAAAATTGTTAAGTGGTTTTCATGACTATTCGTAAAGTTAAACATAAATACTTTAAAATATCTAAAACATAATATCCTTAATAGTCTATTGTAGCAGTACTGTCTGAGTTTCAAGAATCATAGGTTAACAGGTGCAAATTTGTCAAAACAAGGCATTTTAAAAGCCCATAGTTTTACTAGGCTTATGTTATATACCCACAAAAATTAATGTATCCGTAATTTTACACAAACTACAAACAATATATGACGAAAGTCTCATAAAGACCAAAACTAACCAAAACCAGTTGACTTTCTAATTATGCATTAAACAATTATTATTTCCGTATTACAATTGAACAAAGTACTCTCATTTCTTTTTTATTCTTGCCGTAGACCATGCCAAAATTAATGCGATAATCGCCTAGATACAGAAAAGAGGGTATCAAACTGCTATCGATTGTAAATCCGTTTACATAATAATGTCCTGCAGGTATAGGACAGCTTGTAGCAAAGTTTGAACCTTTTAGCATCGATACAAACCAGCGTCGGTATATGGATTGTTGGGCACCTTTTATCAATTGACAGTAGTTGATATTATGTTGGAATAAGCTTTGATAGGCACGAGTTTTATCCAACCGATAGTCAAAGCCCACATGGACCTTCAGACCGAGTGGAAGAATCCGTGTAAGCATCATATCGATATTGATTTCATTTTGAATAATTGTTAAGGTAAAGTGGGAAAATGCATCGCGATTATATATACAGTCGTTGTTTTTAAATTCGACTTTTTTGCACTAAAAAAAAAAATACTCAATTTTTGCGCAGAAAAAAATCTTATTTTGGACTTACCGCAGAATATTTGGTTAGTGATATTAGAGCTAAGGACATATAGAGCATTATTATGCATGTCGACATTGCAGTTGCGGATTTTAAATAAAATTGTATACAACAAAAAAGAGACATTTTAAATTATTATAATTTTGTCTGGTTGGTTAAATATTGTAATTGTGTCAATAATAATTATAGTCTTTAATACCTTTATTTTAAAAGCAAATTTTTATAATTTTTAGACAGTATGGAGAGAGTCGGGAGGATAGATACTGTAAGTTTTGTATTTCATTATTTGGGGTACAAAACATTGATATTTCGTGCTTAGACCAACCAACTCATCAATAAATCAATCTGCATCGTTATATAGAGAAGTATACGAAGTAGGTAAAAAAATATAAATATTCTGTTTAACATGAAAAAACGAATTAGACCGTATGTCCGAACGCCTAAGTGTAGGAAACTATAAAAGTTACGAAATTTATTTCCAAATAATTTCAAAGCGCTTTATTTTTTAAAACCCACACTATAAGGTAATACAAATGCATTTGATTAATATTCGCATAACATGACGTCAGGATCGATAAGTCATTAAATACAAGGTGATGCAATAAAAATGCGCGACTGTACGAAAAACTTGTTCAACTTTTGTATGGCTGCTATATGAAATTATGCAACAATTTTTATCAAACTTCACGCAAACGATTAGTCTACAAAAAAAAAAGGAACTGACAAGATTTGATTTAAAAAATTGAAAAATTCTTATAGCATTTGCTTTATTTACCATATATCAAACAAGTATCACTTCCATACTGCTTAATAACAAAGGCTTATCATTCCTTTTCGATACTTGCCATAGAAAAAAGTCTAACCGATATCGCCCAAATAAAAAACGAAGGTAAAGCATATTGCTATCACTAGTCCATTTAACTTAGTTCTGAGCCAGTGGCGATATATCGATTGTTGTTATATGTAGTATTAAAATGTATCCAAGCATTGCTCCTGTGCTCAATTTGTTTGTGAAAATAAAATATTAAAATGGAAAAATTTTCATTTAGAGATATTTTATATAAACGATACATTTTAGTAAAAACAAAAATTTATTTTGCATGGCTACTTAAAGTTATAAAAGTGGTTTGGTAAATGTAAGCACAAATAATTTTATAAATCTAAAAATTTGTCCCTTAATAGTCCATTGTATCTATAATAGCTGCACGATATCTCAGTTTCATAAATCATGGGTTAACCTATGTACCGCTGCAAATTTGTCAAAAACACACATTTTAAAAGCCCATATTTTTACTATTTTACGATCATTGCCATATCTTCAAATAATATATGACGAACGGCTTATAAAGACCGAAGCTTAGCACCAATTGTCTTTCGTATCATATATTAAACAATTATAAATTCCGCATAACAATGTAACAAAGTAGTCTCGTTTCTTTTTTGATACTTGCCGTAAAACATGCCGAAATCAATGCGATAATCGCCCAGATGCAGAAGTGAGGGTATCAAATTGCTAGCGATTGTAAATTGGTTTACATAATAATGTCCAGCAGCTATGGGGCATCTTGTAACCAAGTTTCCAACTTTTAACATGGATACATACCAGCGTCGGTACATGGATTGTTCGGCACCTTTTATCAATCGACAGTAGTTGATATCATGTTCGAATAAGCTCTGATAGGCACGAGATTTATTCATCCGAAATTCAAAGCCTATGTGGGCCTTCAGACCGAGTGGTAGTATCCGTATAAGCATCATATCGATATTGACTTTATTGTTAATAATTGCTATGGTAAAGTGGGAAAATGTATCGCGATTATATATACAGTCGCTGCTTTTAAATTCGACTTTTTTGCACTACAAAAAAGAAAACTAAATTTTTGCACAAAAATAAATCTTATTTTGGACTTACCGCTGAATAATTGGTTAGTGCTATTAGAGCTATAGACATATAGAGCATTATTATGCATGTCGACATTGCAGTTTCAAATTTTAAATAAAATTTCATGTAAAAATCTTTTCGGTCTTTAGAATTTATTTTGCGAAAAAAGATACATTGAAATAATTTAAATTATTGTCATTTTGTATGGTTGGTTAAATGTTGTAATTGTGTCAATAATAATTATAGTCTTTTATATCATTAGAGAGAGTCGGGAGGGAAGGTACCGTAAGTTTTGTATATCAATTTTTTCGGGGTAAAATCAAATCAAGTCAAAACATAGATATTTTGTGCTATGACCAATAAACTCGTCAGAAAAAAATATATATATATTCTGTATAACATGAAAAAAACGAATTAGATCGTATGTCCCAACGCCTAAGTGTATGAAACTATAAAAGTTAGGAAATTTGTTTCCAAATAATTTCAAAGCGCATTGTTTTCTAAAACTTTAAAGCACCTACACTATAAGGGTAATATAAGGCTTTTGACTAATTTCTTTTTTTTGATCAATTATCTTAACGATATTCTCATAACATGACGTCATGACTGATGCTGCAACTAAATTTTAGAAGGTGCAGCCAAAACTACGCGCAATTGTGCGGATAAACTGGTTCAACTTTTGTATGGCAGCTATGTGCAATAATGGAGCAATTTGGATCAAACTGCACGCAAACGATTAGTCTACAAAAAAGAGGAACTGACCAAGAGTTGGTTATAGAAAAAATAGAAAAATTGTAAATATTTAATTGAAAAATACCATTCTTTTAACAATACTTGCCATTGCTCTTGGGCTCAATTTGGTATTTGTTGTTGAAAATAAAAATTGAAAAGTTTTTATTTTGTACAATTTTTTATAAACGATTTATTTTAAATAAAATTAAATAAAATAAATAAATTTTGCATGGCTGGTTAAAGTTGTTAAGTGGTTTTCATGACTATTCGTAAAGTTATACAAATACTTTAAAATATCTAAAACAAAATTTCCTCAATAGTCTATTGTAGCTATACTATCTGAGTTTCAAGAATCATCGGTTAATCGGTGCAAATTTGTCAAAACAAGACATTTTAGAAGCCCATATTTTTATAAGGCTTATTATATACCCACAAAAAATAATGTATCCTTAATTGTTTTACGATCCTTGCGATATCTACAAAACAATATATGACAAAAGTATACTATCTTATTATATATCAAACAATTATTAATTCCGTATAACAATGTAACGAAGTATTCTCATTTCTTTTTTTATACTTGCCGTAGAATATGCCAAAATCTAATCGATAATCCCCCAAATACAGAAATGAGGGTATCAAACTGCCATCGATTGTAAATTCGTTTATATAATAGTGTCCAGCAAGTATGGGACAGCTTGTAGCAAGATTTCCGACGTTTCGATAAGGATATAAACCAGCGTCGGTACATGGATTGTTGAGCACCTTTAATCAATTGACAGTAGTTGATATCATGTTGGAATAAGCTTTGATAGGCATGAGTTTTATCCAGCCGAAACTCAAACCCTACGTGGGCCTTGAGACCGACTGGTAGAGTCCGTGCTAGCATCATATCCATTTTGACTTTATTCTGAATAATTGTGAAGGGTAAAGTTGGAAAATGTATCGCGATTATATATGACAGTCGCCGCTTTGAAATTCAAATTTTTTGCACTAAAAAAAAGTACTAAATTTTTGCGCAAAATGAAATCTGTTTTTGGACTTACCGCTGAATATTCGGCCAGTGCTATTAGAGCTAAGGACATATAGAGCGTTATTACGCATGTTGACATTGCAGTTACGAACTTTGAATAAAATTGTAGACAATAATATTTTGGGTCTTTATTTTGGATAAAACAGTAAAATTTAAATAATTGAAACACGGTTGGTTAAATGTTTTAATTGTAAAATATTAATACTATAAATGAATAATAATAGTCTTTAATACCTTTATTTTTAATAGCAAATGTCTATGATTATTTCAGAAATTTTAGAGATACGCGACAGCATATTTAAGCCGGAGTGGAAAAATACTGTACGTTTAATACTATATCCGAATATATATTAAAAAAAAATATAGTCAAAACATTGATATTTCCTGCTTTGACCAAACAACCCAAAAAGCTCTCGAGTAATATCTTCTTTTTGATCAGTCAAGTTGACGATATTCTCACAACGTGACGTCATGACTGATGCTGCAATAAAAGTGCGTGCCTGTTCAGAAAAGTGGTTCAACTTTTGTATGGCTGCTATATGAAGTAATTGGATCAATTGTCGATCAAGCTATCACAGAAATGTTTAGTCTTCAAACAAAGTGCTACTGACATGTTTTTAGTTGCTATATTTAAAAAAATAAAAAAAATGTTATAGCATGTGTTTTATTTCCCATATATCTCAAACAAGAATCGCTTCCATATTGCATAATAACAAAGGCTTATCATTCTTTTTGCGATATTTGCCATAGTAAAAAGCAAAGTCTATACGATAATCGCCAAAATACAAAAATGAAGGTATCATATTGCTATCGATAGTCCATTCCTCCAGATAATAGTAACCCAATGCAACGGGGCAGCTTGTGGCAAAATTTCCATTCTTCAACATCGTAGTAAACCAACGTCGATATATCGATTGTTGCATGCCCTTTAACATCTGGCAATATTTGAAATCATGTTGGAAAACGCTCTGATAGGCATGCGCCTTGGTAAGGCGAAATTGAAAGCCCACATGGGCCATGAGACCGAGTGGTAGAATTCGTGCAACCAACAAATCCATTTTAACTTTATTGTTTACAATTACAAAAGAAACATTCTCGAACATAGTACGATTAAAAATGCAGTCACCGCTTTGGAATTTCATGATTTTACCCTAAGATAGATTAGATTGGCTATAGAGTTCAGAATATATTTCGCAAAATGCTTACCATAGAATACTCTGTGAGTCCCGTGAAGGTCAAGAATGTGTATAACATTAAAAAACATTTCAACATTGATCTTGCGTTTAATTTGTGTTTTGTTGTGCAACAAAATAAAATAAAAATAGTTCTGAATAATAATATTATTAGCTACGGCTGAAGCAATGTTATAATTATGATACATAGCTAGTCAAAACAAATATACAAAAACAATTAGTTCTAATTACAAATGGAAACATATTTTTTTTTAATAATTTTATTTGATATTATTTTATTAAAATATCCACCGCACATTGATCAAGAAACTCTTCAGTTTTGGTTTTTCGTTTGCCATAAAAATTATAAAGGCTAGCGCGATAACTGCCTGTTAGTAAAAATGATGGACTTAGATCAGAATTAAATATCCAGTCTCTTATGTAATATCTACCCGGATTAATTGGACATTTTAAAAGAAAATTACTCTTTTCCAAAACAGTCGCGTACAGTTTTTTGAACAAATTAAGTCTGCCGGATGCTATTAAACGACATACATCGATTGTATACGGAAATATTAAATTTAACTCATTAGTTTTTTGATTTCGAATATTAAACTCTAAATAGGCCATGAATCCAGATTTTATAACTTGTAGGGTATACACATCCAAATTAATCATAGAGTTGTGTACGTCTAAGGTAAGATTTTGAAAATAGTTTGGATTAAACGTGCAGTTTCCGGACAAAATCGTTATAGAGCTGAACTGAAGCAGGCAGTAAGTGTTAAAAACGGATACTTTAAGTTCATGGTATGTTACTTACTGCTTCTTGTGGCAAACACAATATGCTCCAAAATAATACGAATCCAAACATGATGGAACTATATGACGTGCTAACTTTTCAAAACTTCTAATTGTTATGTTTGAAAATATTTACATTTTTCTATCGATTCGAGAAAACTTTGTTATTGTTAACTAATTAGGTCAAATTTGTTTACCTAATTGTGCATATCGTGGTAGACTAATTTCTGCAATAAAATAACAATGAGTCTGGTGATAATGGTTATGTCTTTTTAAGCAGCATTGTACTCTGTACCTTATGGTACAGATCCCCCAAAATTAACCAAAATATGATCAAGCTGACTAAGCAGTCAATGTACCCATGTCCGTCTGTCTGTCTGCCAATATGAACGCATAGATCTCAAATTTCGTAAGAGCTAGAGCAACCAAATTTTCAAATTAGATGCGTTATTATTTAATATCGGGAACTATTATAGAGCTGCTATAGGCTCGGAACCTGAAACAAAGCAAAAGTTTTAGTTTGATAATTCCTTTTTTGTGAAGTTATCGTAATCAAATTAGACATTCGAAAGTGTTTTACAGATCCCAAGTACTGAGCCAAATTTAATCGAAATCGGTTGACTATATCAAATAGCTCCTATAAGACCAATTGGTCAAAAAAAAACGTTTTTTGAATAAAATTGTTTTTTTTTTTGTAAAGATATCGTAGTAAAATCTCACAAGCGATAGTTTTTTTTGTTGCCAAGCACTGTACCGAATTTGATCAAAATCGGCTGACTTTATCATAGGGCCAATTTCCGCCTAACCTAATTTTATTTGGTGATTATTGTTTATCTCAACCTTAAACTTACCGCCTCGACCATTAAAGAAAAACTCAAGAAGAGAAAGCTAATTCTGAGAATTTCCATGACTTCAATTGATGCATCTCATTTGGGCTTAAACGAGTTCAAGACGGACATCCACAGACTAGCGGGCCCAAAGCTTATTAACTTACATGTTCCGTTCATCACCTATGTACCCAATCTGTGGCAAAGTATCAACCACAAGGACAAGATTTTACTGTCAATATTTTTTGATACAACATTTTACTCACTGGTACTGACTAACCAGAGAAAAAGTTTCGTAATGCGAGTCAGCATCAATATCATTATCTCTTCGCAGCACTGCTCGCGATCCAACATATAGCACTTAAGAGCGCCCAGCTCCCAAAGACTCAGAGTTCGTCTTTTGTCAAAGTTGAACTCTGCATCTACTGGTAAAGGCTACTTGGCTCTACCATCCCAACCTTTGTGTATGAAATATCTTTGGATGCTGACATATTATTTTCAAAGTTTATTGCAAAACTTTTAAACAAATACTTAAAAATTTGTAAGAACTGACTAGCTAACTGAATCTCTGAATCCTGTGGACACTTAAGCCGTAATGCGTTAGTTATGATCACCGTAGCATCTGTGGATTATTAGTTCGTTAGTTGGATTTGCGTTGTTCGTATACTTAGTTTGAATTACGGCACTTACTCAAGCAATGATGTGTCTTTATTATTGAATAATGTGGAATTCCATCTCTGCAGTCTCGGCTTGACCAGCGCCAGAAGACTCAGCAAATGAGTCCAAACGCATTGAACGTATCTCCTTAACTATATCCCGCGGTTCGAATAGGTTTTCCCAAGTTAAATTTGGTTGGTCTTTAGCAGCCTCAGCTTGGCCAGCGCCAAGAGACTCAGCAAATGAGTCCAAATGCATTGAACGTATCTCCTTAACTATATCCCGCGGTTCGAATAGGTTATCCCAAGTTAAATTTGAATGGTCTTGAGCAGCCTCAGCTTGACCACCGCCAGAAGACTCAGCAAATGAGTCCAAACGCATTGAACGTATCTCCTCAACATATCCGCGGTTCGAATAGGTTATCCCAAGTTAAATTTGCATGGTCTTTAGCAGCTTTAGCTTGACCAGCGGCAGGAGACTCAGCAAATGAGTCCAAACGCGTTGAACGTATCTGCTCAACTATATCCTGCGGTTCGAATAGGTTATCCCAAGTTAAATTTGGATGGTCTTTAGCAGCTTTAGCTTGACCAGCGCCAGGAGACTCAGCAAATGAGTCCAAACGCTTTGAACGTATCTCCTCAACTATATCCTGCGGTTCGAATAGGTTATCCCAAGTTAAATTTGGATAGACTTTAGCAGCTTTAGCTTGACCAGCGGCAGGAGACTCAGCAAATGAGTCCAAACGCGTTGAACGTATCTCCTCAACTATATCCTGCGGTTCGAATAGGTTATCCCAAGTTAAATTTGGATGGTCTTTAGCAGCTTTAGCTTGACCAGCGGCAGGAGACTCAGCAAAAGAGTCCAAACGCATTGAACGTATCTCCTCAACTATATCGTGCGGTTCGAATAGGTTATCCCAAGTTAAATTTGGATAGACTTTAGCAGCTTTAGCTTGACCAGCGGCAGGAGACTCAGCAAAAGAGTCCAAACGCATTGAACGTATCTCCTCAACTATATCGTGCGGTTCGAATAGGTTATCCCAAGTTAAATTTGGATAGACTTTAGCAGCTTTAGCTTGACCAGCGGCAGGAGACTCAGCAAATGAGTCCAAACGCGTTGAACGTATCTGCTCAACTATATCCTGCGGTTCGAATAGGTTATCCCAAGTTAAATTTGGATGGTCTTTAGCAGCTTTAGCTTGACCAGCGCCAGGAGACTCAGCAAATGAGTCCAAACGCTTTGAACGTATCTCCTCAACTATGTCCTGCGGTTCGAATAGGTTATCCCAAGTTAAATTTGGATAGACTTTAGCAGCTTTAGCTTGACCAGCGGCAGGAGACTCAGCAAATGAGTCCAAACGCGTTGAACGTATCTCCTCAACTATATCCTGCGGTTCGAATAGGTTATCCCAAGTTAAATTTGGATGGTCTTTAGCAGCTTTAGCTTGACCAGCGGCAGGAGACTCAGCAAAAGAGTCCAAACGCATTGAACGTATCTCCTCAACTATATCGTGCGGTTCGAATAGGTTATCCCAAGTTAAATTTGGATAGACTTTAGCAGCTTTAGCTTGACCAGCGGCAGGAGACTCAGCAAATGAGTCCAAACGCGTTGAACGTATCTCCTCAACTATATCCTGCGGTTCGAATAGGTTATCCCAAGTTAAATTTGGATGGTCTTTAGCAGCTTTAGCTTGACCAGCGGCAGGAGACTCAGCAAAAGAGTCCAAACGCATTGAACGTATCTCCTCAACTATATCGTGCGGTTCGAATAGGTTATCCCAAGTTAAATTTGGATAGACTTTAGCAGCTTTAGCTTGACCAGCGGCAGGAGACTCAGCAAAAGAGTCCAAATGCATTGAACGTATCTCCTCAACTATATCGTGCGGTTCGAATAGGTTATCCCAAGTTAAATTTGGATAGACTTTAGCAGCCTCATCTACCATTAAATCACTGTCCTTGCGTGTTTCAACCAAACGAACCAATTCTTCCTGCTTGGGGATGTTTGCTGCAGATGAATCCATTTTGCAAAAGATAATTTGGTATTTTAATGTGAAAATGAAACTCTTCAAAGCAAAATGCGGCATTAAAAATCTTAGCTGTCTTGTGCACGTTTTTCGTGTATATAATTGTTAGCTTACTAGAGATGCGCATGATCAGCTGGTTAAAAAGTCGATAAACTTCAAGTGCATAGCCATTATTTTATGGTCACCCTAGACTCGGCTATTGACGAGATGCACGCATAAAAAGGGAAATACTTTATCGTTTCTTTCTGTAAACTCCATGACTCACTAGACTGAAGCAACATTATGTTATGAGATATAAAAAATCATCTCAATCAGCACACTGTATTCAAAAGTACGACAAAAGGGCAATTGTGACGTCATGCAAACTTATAGTGCTGTAAAACTATGGGCACCATGCTATACAAAACTATTTGCGTTTTACATATTTAATATATAACAAAACGAAAAAGATTTAAATTATGTTTCTATAAGTTATATGTAAAGTGCTTTCTATTATTTTCTTATTATGTAAAAGTTTTATCCAGGGACACCAAATAATAATCGCCATGCATAAAAAAGTTATCGACTTATTTTAATATCTAAGCAAGCACATCTCTATTTGTCTAACAATTAAGCAAAATGTGTTCGTAGCAGCAGCTCACATTTTTTTCGTTAGCATTTTTCTACGAAAATAAATTTTTCAAAGCAAATTTATTTTCAAACAACAATGCTAAATCATCTATTCAAGATGGGCTTGCAAAAGTCCAAAAAAATTATAATTTCGGTGATTTAAAAAGGTAAGTCCAATGGTTTTGTGCACGTGTGCTGAGTCTCAACCAAACCTTTAAAAAAAATTCTTTAAAGGTTTCATATGTCAGCGGACGATACACGCGGACATTGGATATCGTGATGATGTGACACGCCTGGTATATAAATCCAATTTCGTTGCTCAGATTTTGCAATGGATTTTAAAATTGTATGCCTATTACCTGGACGAATGTTGCTCTTTACGCCAATATCAAATCGAAGCGCATCCATTATTCACTTTATAACTTGCGACACTTCACAATTTTCCGTCAGTTGTGGATTCTCTTGTACAACGCATAATGATAGTCAAAGCCCAGTTTACAGTTGGATAAAGCGCACCTCCTTCCATAGAAGTTTGACGAGCTACTTGCGTTTTTGCCAATTATATTCCATCCAACGCAGCACTGAAAAGCTCGATCTCATTCTCATTGTTGAACAACGTTTAGCGCTGCATCTGTTTGAAGCGTGTTCTTGTAAAGGCAACTTAGGTCTGACATGCCAATCTTAGATGGAATGACATGGAATATCTGCTATAACAGCTATTTTCCAAAAGAAGATCTTATACTCCCATTGGCAAATGTGGTATGTATCTTAAAATATACAGCAGCTTCTTAACATCAAAGTTCAAAAATTCCTAGGTAGCAGATAGTACTAAAACTATTTCTATGGTTAGATAACGATAGGAATGCTTTCAGTCCTAGTTAGAGGATGAAATCACAATGCCAAGCGTTCGCATCACGCTGCACTATTGAGATTGCTGTCGCTGTGCCGAACTGTACACCGTTTAGTGCCCAGACCGTCTAGGACGAAGATTTCAACCACTTTCGATTGGGTCGCAGCTGTGTTTTTGGTCAACGTCGAAGTGTAGTAATTTGGTTGGAGCTGAGGCTGTTAAAGTCCATCCAATTTTTAACTTTGATGACCTCGTCGAATCGCCAGATATAGCTACGTCCCATGCTCTTAGGGTAGTGTGTTGAGACTCCTGGTACTGGTCAAGGCTGCAAAGATGAAACCCTGTGCTGCTAAGACACATCATTGCTTGCGTAGGTTTCGTTATTCTAACTAGGAATACGAACAACCCAAATCCAACTAACGAACTAATTATTCACAGATCGGAGGTCATAATTAACGCATTACGGCAAAACTGTCTAAAAAATTTGGAGATCCAGTTGGAAAATCAATTCTATACTGTGGTAAGTTTTTTTGGAAGTATTTTTGTTAATATTTTACCATAAAATTTGATATTTCAGCATGCTTAAAGATATTCCATTCACAAAGATTGAGATGTCAGACATAAAATACCTTTCCCAGTAGATGCGGAGCAAAATGATGCGAAGCTCAACATTGTTCATGCTAAATGTGGCTAAGAACTTGGGCATAATGCATTTTGTAGATCGATGGAACACGATATCCAAAAGCCCTAAGCTGGCTCCTGTAGAGCTGGGCGCTCTCAAATATTA
Source organism: Chymomyza amoena (assembly GCA_037043745.1). Lineage (NCBI taxonomy): Eukaryota > Metazoa > Arthropoda > Insecta > Diptera > Drosophilidae > Chymomyza > Chymomyza amoena. Next base: position 77,011 of record JBAMAX010003352.1, read on the forward strand.
TATATTGGCTCGCGAGTAGCGCTGCGATGAGATATTGATGCGGCCTCGCTTAAAGAAACTATTTCTATGGATAGTCAGTACTAGTGCTTTTTTGAAGTTCGATGCTAAGGAGCTGCTGTATATGCTGAAGATGCATGCCACATGTTCCAACAGTGGGAAGGAGATCTTCTTTTCAGTTCTGCGCTTGATGGAATATAATTGGGAAGACCGCAAGCAGCTCGTCAAGATTTTATTCAAGGGGCTGCGCTTTATCCTACTGGAAACTGGGCTCCGACTAGCATCATGCGTAGTGCAGGGGAATGCATAACAGACGGAAAATTGTGAAGTACCGCAAGCTATTAAGTGGCTAAGGGATCCTCTGCGATTTAATATTGCCAAACAGAACAACACTCTTCCAGGCAATCAGATGTTAGTTTAAAATTCCATTGCCAAATATGAGCAAAGGTATTGGATTTGTACCAGGTTTGCCACACCATCACGGTATTCAATGTCTTTATGTATCGTCCGTTGACTTACGAAACCTTTAAAATGTTGTTGTTCAAGGAGTTGTGACGCCAACTCTAAAGAACATCCGGAAAAGAGAATTTCAGAATACGTAATCGCCGTTAACGTATTGGTTCAAGCACAAGGACTACTCAGGATTTGCAAAAATTAGTTCAATAAAGAAAAAAATGTAATCTTTGGTCCTAGTACTTTTTATATCACTGCATATATGCAATAAATTCAACTAATCGTTATTTCTACTTGAAATCTTAAAACAATATTCTCGTTGTTGCTTTTTTAATTTCCCATAATACGTATTGTAAATCACACGGTAGTTTCTAGCAAATTTGGCTAAGGGCTTGTTTACATTGGAAATATTCCAGCCATTCAGACAATACTTATTACTTATTTTCTATACAGAATTTGACCAATTTTTTGTATAGTTACTTCTTTTAGACGCCATCATGCGACAAACATCAACCAATTGTTGGACTACCAAATGGAATACCTTCTTCCTGGCATTTTGCTTTTTAATTTCTAGCTGACCTTGTAAGCCAGCTTCAAACGCTTTGATGGATAACATATCCATATAGAGCGCCGAGTTACGAGCTTGCATTGTTAGATTATAGAAGTATTGCGGTCTGATTGTATAGTTTTTAGATATAAAGTGGACCTTGGGTTGCTGAAATGGGAGATAATTCGTGTTAAACATGTTGTTGACTTGGTCTGAACAATGCAGGACGATATATGGCTTGTTCCTGTAGGGCCGAATGTACCCTAAGCTCTTTGTTTGTTATTGTGGTAGGTAAATTATGTGAAAAAAGTTAAATAAATAAAGTAAGTGTAATAGATTCAGTGTGCTAAAGCTTTAAATTTTGCAAAATTAGGAAAAAAGAAAGAAGAAGCGCAAAAGTCAACAAACTTCAAAAGGGCGTTCACGCTTTAGTCTGTTGAGTTATTGCGCAACATTTCAGCTCCGTAGCTCAACAGCAAACGTGAATAACCTCATTAAAAATAAATTAGCTAATTTTCATATTTATACCTAATTCACTCATTTTCATATTTTTTTACATACATAAAATCAATGAAAATCTTTACGGCTATAATTACCTATATTACCAATTATAAAATGTCATTAGCTGTAACTGATAACCGATACCCAAGGTAAAGCCGCAGGGGTTCCAATTTTTTAGTATCTTACCAACAAAACACCAATTAAGAGCAATGTTTGCCTATGTTTTATATATTTTTTATTGTGTGTTTTTTTTAACAGAGTGCTCTGCGGTAAGTGGCTTAAAAAATACTATACCAGGCTGTTCAATCATCCAAGCTGTTTATAGGGCAAAATGATGCAATTTAAAAGCGGTGACTGCAAATATAATCGTGAAATTTTTTCCAATTTCACTTTAAAAATTGTCAAAAATAAAGTTTTAATGGATATGCTGCTTGTACGAATACTACCAATTGGTCTCAAAGCTCATTTGGGATTTGAATTTCGTATGAACAAGGCGCATTCTTATCAGAGCTTATTCGAACATGATATCAACTATTGCCAGATGTTAAAAGGCATGCAACAATCTATGTACCGCCGTTGGTTTACGTCTATGTTGAAGGTGGGAAACTTTGCCACAAGCTGTCCCATAGCACTGGGATACTATTATCTAAGAGACTGGACAGTCGATAGCAGTATGATACCCTCGTTTTTGTATCTTGGTGATTATCGTATTTTGGGCGCTTTTTTTTATGGCAAATATCGGAAAAGAAGTGAAAAGCCTTTGTTGGAGTGCGATGTAGAAGCTATACTTGGTTGACGAAGGCCTATCTAAAAAAAAATAATAATATTTAAGATTATTCCTGAAATGTATCTTTTTTTATATTGGTTGTAAAATATTAAATCTTGTGACGTTTGTTTTGTACTTATTTCAAAAATATAGCAGCCCACAAAAAAAAAATTCATAATTTTACTTGTGGCGGCTCTGCCAACTTGTGTTTTGACCAACAACCAAGTTTCCTGAAATAACCTCCAAAAATTCACAAAACCAAGTTTTCTGATATAACGTCCAAAAATCCCCAACAACCATTGTTCGATTTATGATTTTGAGCGAGGATTTATTGCTTTGCTTTTGATGTCGGTAATCTTCGTTTTATTGATTTTTTTGAGGTTATTTCAGATGTTTTCTGTGCCTTGGAATCGTATTCGGAGGTTTAAAATCTATATGGGTAGCGATGCCACATAGAAAGTTTACAGAAGTAAAAGGGATCTGGTTTCAGTTGGATCATTCAGATTATAGAGGGTGGGACATGTGTGGTTTTGTTTGTTAAACTACTTACAGTTTTTTATGGACCATCATCGAAAATTACGATATTCGCAATCGGGCCTGTAGAGCCTAACCGCGGTAGCCATATGGATGATATTTTTCTAATATAAAAACAAATAGTTTGAAATGTGCTTTGGAATATACATTTTCTCAATTTTTTTTTTGAAAATATATGAGAAAAATGCAATTACCAAAAAACTAACAGATGACCCACCTATATAATGCTTTGTATAATCCTCTATGATATTTAGGTAGGTTTTTTGATAGGTTTTAAAAAGATCTGTGACGAATTTCACAATTTTTGGAGTTAAAGGAAAAATCGTGAATTTGCCTGGTTAAGTTTTCAAGAATTTGGGTAGTATGGTTAGTGATGTCCCTTTTTTTACCGTACTGATCATTTTTGCTTAAAAGTTGTGGTGCATTTATCGTTTTTTTTTTTTCCTAAACGTATCAATTTTTTTGTCTAACCAAATTTATGTTTTGAGTTCCTGGCGATTCAAGTTTTTGAAAATTGGAAAATTCTTCTTTACATTAAGAGTAATTCCTCTTTCTATTACCGCAAATGCTCCTGTAGTTCGCTATAAAGGCTTTAAAGTGTATTATTAAAGTCTATATACCACTTTTCAAAGCACGCTTTATTAAAATTGTTAGCATAATTTTAATTGAAATGTCTGGATTTAAAAAAAAGTTATTTTTAAGCATCAGTACTTTATTTAATTACTTGCACGTGTACACACAACAACGAAAGCTCAATTGTTTTCCAATGTCTGGCAAATTGTTGTAGAAATTGGTAGTTTGTTTAAATATCGGTTGACAAATGTATTTTTTATATTATTAGTAAATATAAATTTTTTCTTATATGCTGTTGTATATCTCTAATAACTGCTGCCAAACAAACAAAACAATCTGTAAGATTTTTTTTAAATAAATGTGGAATATAAAAAAAATAAATTATTATTGTGTTCTAGTATCGCAGCATCAAATTTATTGTTGGTGAAAGTCGTTTTAATAAGGAATATTTTAAGAACTTTTCATTCATCATTCGCAATGGCATCGTAAATTTGGATATGCAGCTAACTAAGCCACTGTTGAGGGCTGGCAGGCACGTCTGGACTTTAAAGTGGGTGCTGCCAGATCTACTAACTTTCAAAGCATATTTTCCACCACAGTTGATGTCTGCAACATTGTGAATACCTATAAAAATAATCTATTCAAGAAGTGGTATAAAAATTTATTGAAATACGGCAATTTTCTGAGGCAATGCCCGTTAAATGCAAGTCATTATTATTTAAGAGGTTGGCAGTTTGGCGATAGTTTAGTGCCGCCATTTTTATCGAGTGGTACATATCGTGTGGAGACATATAATTTTTATGGCAACTACAAAAAGAAAAATGAAGATTTTGTAATGAGTTGTAGTGCTGATGCTCTAATAATACGTAATTAAGGAAAATAAGTTTTTATATATGTATTTTATTTTTAATAAATTTTATTTGATAAAAGGGAAATATTTAATGTATGGAAAACGGAAACGTACTAAATTTACGGATGTGTTTTGATATCGCATGGTGCTCCGAATTCTAACAAAACAAAGTGATTTAAGTCCGACTGTTTTGTTGCAAGTGAAATCAAAACGAATTGACGTAATCAATTCAAAAGTTAATTTGTTTTTAAAAGAAATAATAGTAATTTGTTTAAATCAACTTAAGGTGAGATATTATTTATTGATAATTTTTTTTTCTGAGTCATACCAAAAAATTTCTATTTACGTTTTGACAGGGTTGATGAGTTGCCCCAAAAAAAATGTTAACCATCGGAAAAACCGCATAAATTAAAAACAATAAAGAATATTTTATTGATATAAATAACCAAAAATTTGTGTATCTGGAGGTTTCGATTAAAAATTGTGTACCAAGAATCGAATCGGCTTTATATAGTAAAGAAAATACCCACCCTAAAATCAAATCCACTCTCATTCTTCAACACGTACTAGCAGTTAGTCGTAAACTTAATACCATGGATCTGGTAGAAAAAATACTGTTGAATAGTTTATTGAAATCTAACTAATAAACGGCTTCAGTGGAAAAAATAAATCTCAACCCACTGGAGTCGGTATAAAATTGTCATTAAAGCCAATTTTTAATATAGCCCAGACAAAAATATCACCTTTGTGAAAAATTTATTTTAGTTACTAAAACCTCATAAACCTTAAACATTGGGTAGAAGGGCAAGTTGGTTTAAAAAACTTGTTTAAAAAGTAACTATGAATTAAGATACACGAAAATATGGACTGTGCAAAGTGATATTAATTTCACTGAAATTTTTCGAATTACGAAGAATTGCTTTAACTCGCCAAATTACTTTATAACTACTATTTATAAAATATGTTAGTAATGCTCTTACAAAGGTAAGGAGTATATTAGGTTTGTGCAAATATATGTAACATTGGAGACCCAAAGTTTCCTCCTGTAAGCTCAAAAAAAATTATCCAGATATGCAGACTTCCTTCTGTTTGTCTTAATGTCTAGATCTTGAATATGGAAACGCTAGAGCTACCAAAATTTTAAGTTCGAAAAACAACTTATTTAATTTTTTCGATAATGCGGCTTTGTTATGTAGCTTTAATAAAGGTATTATATAGCACTTCGAAAAAATTGAGGTAGATAGCCATAATTCATTTTGTCTAAAGATATCGCAACTAAATTTAACGTTTTGTGAACTCCCAAGCGCAAATCGGTGGACTATATAGCACTTCGAAAAAAAAATTAGATAGATAGCAATAATCCCTTTTTTTCTGAAGATATCGCAAATATATTTAAAATTTTTGGGAACTCCGAAGCCCTTTAGCCAATATGATTGCAACCGGTTGACTATATTTTTTAGACCCATAAGACCGATAGCTTAAAAAAGAAGCCTATAGTGCATATTCTCTTTTGTTATGAAGACATCTTAACTAAATTTGGTGTTCAGAACTTCTTTGAGTTCTCAGGTACTGTGACAAATTATTTCAAAATCGGCTTACTATCGGTCGAAATAAGTTTTAGGGATGTAACCCGATATCGAAACCAAATTCGGCAATCAAAATTTTTTTCAAATATCTTGAATCGAAATGGTTTAGTATAGTAATTTGTTTATTGTGATGTTACAGGGTGTCTAAAAGTCGTTCGAATTTGACTTTAAGAGAGCCCGGCGAGAATTTAATGAGAATTACTCTTAATTTTGATTACATTATTTTTTGTGATAATTTTTTAACGAATTATTATTATTAACATTTTGGCCCACTAACGAGTTTATTTAACAATTTTTAAAAAATATTTATATTGCTTGCTAATTCAAAAATAATGACAGCAGATTTATGCCAGTTGGCAGTTAATATTATAAAGTCATTGTAATTGAGTCATTTATTGTGTCACAATGTCAAAAATTTGGAAGAATCCTCTTCATACCTTTGTAATTTGTGCTTTTATGCTGCAATTTATAAAAGCTGTAAGTTTCGTTATAATTTGATATTTTACATTAAGGCTTATTATAACTTATTTCCAGGAAAAACGTGTCGCCTTCAAGGGCATTAAATATGATTTTAATCCAAAGCATTTTAGCCATTTTACAGCCAGTGTAATAAATAATACGCTAAACTTGGATATGTATGTCAATAAATCAATTGTCAGTGGATTCAAGGCCAATGTGGAGTATCAACTGCGTTTGGCCAATGCCAAAACTTTCCAATCGATCTTTAACCATAAATTTGACGTTTGCGCTTTAGTTTCGAGTGTTAAGGACAGTTTACTTAAAGGCTGGTTTAAGGATATGACAACATATGGAAATTTTATGCATAATTGTCCTGTTGAGGTAGGTCATTACTATCTAAAGGATTGGCGCATTGGAAGCTCGCAGATGCATTCGTTTCTTTATCCCGGAGAGTATCGAGGTTTGAGCAAGTTTTTTTATGGAAAACTAAATACTAAAAGAGAGGAGCATGTGCTGACCTTTAGTGTGGATGCACTAATTGAGTGAGCAGCATAAAGCTTATAATGTAATATATAAATAAAGAAAGCTTACAATAAAATTTGGTATTTTGTGGTATATTTAATACTAGCTGTTTAGTTGGCTGCATATAACACAAATCACTTTGCTCATTAAGATAATCTTATATTTTATTCAGTCATGGCTGACTAAAATCGGAAATATCTAATTGATATGCCAACTATTCCATTGAGTTATGATAGTATTCAATGTTAGTTTACTTTACTTTGCCAATGTATGCGTTTATATATCTAGCCTTCGCTGCCTTATTGATGGCGCCATTGCAAGTCGTAAGTGCTGCCTTCCAAATTTTTCCAAGTACATATAAATTTATACAGTATTAAATAGTCGTCCTGTGGCATTACACTTACAAATGCAAGCTGCATCTCTAATCCCAATTACTATCACAATCTAACATTGAGTATACATAATGAGAAGGTGTATTTGGATTCGCATAATATAAAAACGCTTGGACCGGGTCTTCAACTACACATGGAGTTTCAACGTAGGCCCAAGAACTCGAAAAACTATAGAAAGGTCTTTCAGTTAACCATAAATGTTTGCAATAAGATTTCAGCCAACGAAGTGAATATTTTCAAGCGTTGGTATATAAGCATTGTTGGTGCAGGAAATATGTTGGCGGAATGTCCGTTGAAACCAGGGCATTATTTTGTACATGGCTGGAGTTTAAAAAATGTGGATAAACCACCATTTTTAACAACTGGTTTTTATCGCGTGACTTTGTATCATTTTTATGGACAATTCAATAGCAAGAATGAGGAAATGATAAGTGATTGTGAAGTTGAAGGTTCAGTATGCTGATTATAAGATATGGAGCAGTATTTTCCAAGAAAAATTATTTTATTGAAAATTTTTATTTTGCACAAATAAATGTTTCTTAATTTGTCTTTCGTATATATTTTTTAATTAACATTAAGACAACAGCTCTTCGGTTTTCAGTTAGGTTTGGCAAATATCGCTGAATAGAGGGAACAATCATATGTATATCAAAATGTGTTCCATCTAAAATGCGAAGCTTTTTAAAGCAAACCCCTGATAAGCATACAAAATATTAAGCAGATAATATTTTCTACATAGTCCTCGAATTCCTACTCTTGACTGACAATCAATTTTGTTACCTGGTAACGGCCAAATGTATGGATTTTATTCCGGTCTACACCTTCTTTGTTTTGTCTTTTCTGCTTAGTTTCATATCATCTTTTTTAATAATTTCCTAACACTCTTGTAAAATTGGTCGATTAATGGAACTGAACCTGTCAGCGGTGGAGGAGGACGTGGCGTTTTATAAAGTTTTTCCAAAGATAAATATTCAAATTCTTCTTTCTCAACAAACTTTGGAAGTTTGACATACTTAGATCTTGCGCGGGGTTCTCTAAAATTTTAATTAAGTATTGAAATTCTTTGGGAAAAGGGAGGGCCCCATGATAGTTGCCCTCGGTCCCATACAGGTCCCAGCGAGAGCGTTGAATATGGGGGGTTGATGAGCCTCAAAATGCCGACTCGATTCAACAAATTACCGACAAATAACCGATTCTTAATTTTTATTTCTCGAATATTGCGTGAAATATCCGAGATTTGCCAACTGATGGATGTTTGGGGGGGTATCACATACCCCACACCCCCACCTCGCTACGCCCCTGGCTTAAGATGATTTTTCACAAACGTTGCCTTAAATCATGCTATTCAATGGCAGGGCCTTTGAGAGAAAATCTGGGGCGACGTGAAAAGGTACCGGCCCCCCTATTACAAGCTTGACTTCCAACAGTACGGCAAAATAGTCCCTGAAAAATCTCCGGGCCCGGAAGGAATCACCCCTTCGCCCTCTCATCTGGCCTGCTCAAAGGCGATCCAGAGCTTTAAACTTAGATCTTTTCAATAAATTATATCTCATTCAAGTAAATTAAACTTAGTTTTTTAACGAAGAGTTTGAAGGAATTGGTACCTTGTTCTTTGAATTGATCTGTGACCTTTATTTAAGATTTATTTGATAAGTAATGACTTTAAAAAGCGTAACTTGCCGTTTTCCAACGAATAGGAAAATTCGGCATTAGAATTATAACAGGATCCACAAACAATCACTGAAAGTTTCATCAACTAAGTATATTCTTTTGTTGCTTCCAGCTTGTGCATCATATTAAATATTCCTGATGACATGTGACTTTAATACTTTTTTTGAATAATTTTTTCTTCTATTGTATCGCAAAGCTTTATCTCTGATAATGTATCTCACACAATTAAACTGCTTCAAAGGCCTAAGCAGCGCAATTAGATAACTCAATAGGCATTGAACTAATTAACCAAAGCCAACTGACTTTCGCTCATTAGCAGCAATCACCAAGGTATTCAAAATAGCCGCAGGTGATATGCTGCTGCTAATGATAATAATGCTTTAAATGTTGTTGATGATGATGATGATGATGACAGCGCTGACGAGGATGACTTGCAAGACTATAATTATACCAGCGGGAATTGTAGCAAATTGGCAGCAAACGTAGCACACACTCCCCAACCCTACTTAGTCACATAGTACGCAACCACGCCCACTGACGCCCATGCACAAGTAATCGTTGGGAAAAATGTGTGAAAATTATGCCTGGTTTCCGGAACAATTCAGTGTAAAGGCGCACGGCATGGCGTCAATTAGGAAGCGATAAAGTTAAAATCAGACAAACACACGCAATTAAACCGTAACGCCAGGACAACGTAAAGAAAGATAGAGAGACAGAAAGAACAGACAAAACAACTGCAGTTAAAGTACCGTTAGTAGCAGCTCCTTTTACTGCAGGCGACAGCTGCTACTGTCGTAGAAGATGCTGGCAATGCCGAGGATAAAACTGGCGAGGACATTGCAGCTAAATTAAATGTTCAATTTTTTATGTTTTCTGGATGTAGCGTGTGTGCGCCATCGATAATCAACGCCATATCCTGCCAAGCAACATGTTGCAACCTTGTACAGGATATTATTATTTCTCATGAAATTGTAAGCATCATCCTGCTGCACATGCACACAACGCAGGATAATATGTATTGCCTTTTGCCATTATGTAGACATTATACAGCAGATTGAAGCAAGTTAGGAGTTTTATGTGAGAGAGTTTTTCTACTAAAATAAAAATGTGACTTCAAGGCGTCGAATATTGTATGCCCTCATAGAGATTATTTTTAAATGGCCAGAAATCTTCATATTTATTCAGTGCGCTACTAAGTTACCGCTGTTTGTCAATAGATGGCTCTAGAAATTAGTTTTGGTTGACTTTAACATATCAAAAGTCTCTTGAAAATATTTTCAAAACAACCGTCGGCGTGACGGAAAGCTAAAAACTAAGACTCTGAATTAGAGGCATTTTTCGAAGAGTTTTCAAAAGCAATAAGAGCTTTCTTCGACAAGGAAGGAATCTTAGGTTGCTGGTAATTTGAAGTCTATGAACAACTCATGGTGACGGGTGATGTTAAGTTAGAATAATTAAAGCCAACCAAAGAAAATACGTATATGGGAACTACAAGCTCTTGTCTTTAGGTCATCGGTTCGACAAAAGATTCATGCTAATGCTGATTCATGATCGTAATTAACGCATACTTTTCATATCTGTGCTGTATAACATATATTATTTATTATTAAAACCGAGTTAAACTAGGGCAATATTATAGACCCGGTCCTTTGTCACATTATCGATAGCCGTAAATGAAACTACGTACATTACGTCGCAGCGATCGTAATCCCAAAGTGGCATTATGGTACGAAAGTGTGACATCGCCAATTCATCGTCAATCATTGCTCTATTATTTTCCATTTGCAAAAGATTTGTTGGCTTTTTGGAAAATACTACTTTTAAAAGCAAAATGCCAAAGAAAAATCTTAGCTGTTTCTGTGCACACGTTTTTAGTTTAACTGTTGACTTACTAGATATGCGCATGCTTAAATAGTTAAAATATCGATAAACTTCAAATGGATAGCGATTATTGTATGGTCACCCTAGACTCGGCTATTGACGAGATGCACGCATAAATATGGAAATACTTTAACGTTTCTTTCTGTTAACTCCATGACTCACTAGACTGAAGCAACATTATGTTCTGAGATATAAAAAATCATCTCAATCAGCACACAGTATTCAAAAGTACGACAAAAGGGCAATTGTGACGTCATGCAAATTTATAGTGCTGTAAAACTATGGGCACCATGCTATACAAAACTATTTGCGTTTTACATATTTAATATATAACAAAACGAAAAAGATTTATATTATGTTTTTATAACTTATATGTATTGCTTCCTATTATTTTCTTATTATGTAAAAGTTTCATCCAGGGACACCAAATAATATTCGCCATGCATAAAAAATTTATCGACTTATTTTAATATCTAAGCAAGCACATCTCTAGTTTTCTAACAATTAAGCAAAATGTGTGCGTAGCAGCAGCTCATGGTAGAACTGACTAGCTAACTGAATCTCTGAATCCTGTGGACACTTAAGCCGTAATGCGTTAGTTATGATCGCCGTAGCATCTGTGGATTATTAGTTCGTTAGCTGGATTTGCGTTGTTCGTATACTTAGTTTGAATTACGGCACTTACTCAAGCAATGATGTGTCTTTATTATTGAATAGTGTGGAATTCCATCTCTGCAGTCTCGGCTTGATCATCGCCCGGAGACTCAGAAAATGAGTCCAAACGCATTGTATCCCGCGGTTCGAATGGGTTATCCCAAGTTAAATTTGAATGGTCTTGAGCAGCCTCAGCTTGACCACCGCCAGAAGACTCAGCCCATGAGTCCAAACGCATTGAACGTATCTCCTCAACTATATCCCGCGGTTCGAATAGGTTATCCCAAGTTAAATTTGAATGGTCTTGAGCAGCTTTAGCTTGACCAGCGCCAGAAGACTCAGCAAATGAGTCCAAACGCATTGTATCCCGCGATTCGAATAGGTTATCCCAAGTTAAATTTGAATGGACTTGAGCAGCGTCAGTTGCCATCAAATCACTGCCCTTGCGTGTTTCACCCAAACGAACCAATTCTTCCTCCTTGGGGATGTTTGCTGCAGATGAATCCATTTTGCAAAAGATAATTTGGTATTTTTATGTGAAAATTAAACTCTTCAAAGCAAAATGTGAAACACAAAATCTTAGCTGTTGTGTGCACGTTTTTCGTGTATGTAATTGTTAGCTTACTAGAGATGCGCATGCTCAGCTGGTTAAAAAGTCGATAAACTTCAAGTGCATAGCCATTATTATATGGTCACCCTAGACTCGGCTATTGACGAGATGCACGCATAAAAACGGAAATACTTCAACGTTTCTTTCTGTAAACTCCATGACTCACTAGACTGAAGCAACATTATGTTATGAGATATAAAAAATTATATAAATCAGCACACAGTATTCAAAAGTACGACAAAAGGGCAATTGTGACGTCATGCAAATTTATAGTGCTGTAAAACTATGTTCACCATGCCATACAAAACTATTTGCGTTTTACATATTTAATATATAACAAAACGAAAAAGATTTAAATTATGTTTCTATAAGTTATATGTACATTGCTTGCTATTATTTTCTTATTATGTAAAAGTTTCATCCAGGGACACCAAATAATAATCGCCATGCATAAAAAAGTTATCGACTTATTTTAATATCTAAGCAAGCACATCTCTAGTTTTCTAACAATTAAGCAAAATGTGTGCGTAGCAGCAGTTCACATTTTTTTCGTTTGCATTTTGCTACGAAAATAAATTTTTCAAAGCAAATTTATTTTCAAAGAACAATGCTGAATCAACTATTCGAGATGGGCTTGCAAAAGTCCATAAAAATTATAATTTCGGTGATTTAAAAAGGTAAGTCTAATGGTTTTGTGCACGTGTTCTGAGTCTCCAACCAAACCTTAAATAAAAATCTCTTTAAAGGTTTCATATGTCAGCTGACGATACAGGCGGACATTGGATATTGTGATGATGTGACACGCCTGGTATATACAATAAATCCAATTTCGTTGCTCAGATTTTGCAATGGATTTTAAAATTGTATGCCTATCACCTGGACGAGTGTTGCTCTTTACGCCAATATCAAATCGAAGCGCATCCATTAGTCACTTGATAACTTGCGACACTTCACAATTTTCCGTCAGTAGTGGATTCTCTTGTACTACGCATAATGATAGTTAAAGCCCAGTTTACAGTTGGATAAAGCGCACCTCCTTCCATAGAAGTTTGACGAGCTACTTGCGTTCTTGCCAATTATATTCCATGCAGCGTAGCACTGAAGAGCACGATCTCATTCTCATTGTTGACATGCATCTTGAGCATATACAGCACCTCTTTCACATCGAACTTCAAAAGATTGGTGGTACCGACAATCCATGGGAACAGTTTCCTTATCCGAGTCAGCATCAAAATCACCATATAGTACTTAAGCCCGCCGAGCTCACCATCATCATGTAATATTTAAGAGCGTCCAGCTCTAAAGGAGACAGAATAGTGCTTTCGGTTAGCGTGTACCAGCTTTTATCTACGATCTGCTTTGTGCCCAAGTTCTTGGCTGCAGTTAGCAGGAACAACGTTTAGCGCTGCATCTGTTTGAAGCGTGTTCTGGTAACGGCAACTTAGATCTGACATGCCAATCTTTGATGGAATGACATGGAATTTCTGCTATAACTGCTATTTTCCAAAAGAAGATCTTATCCTCACTATTGGCAAATGTGGTATGTATCTTAAAATAAACAGCAGCTTCTTAACATCAAAGTTCATAAATTCCTAGGTACGCAGATAGTACTAGAAGTATTTCTATGGTTAGATACGATAGGAATGCTTTCAGTCCTAGTTAAAGGATGAAATCATCAAGCCAAGCGTTCGCATTACGCTGCACTATTGAGATTACTGTCGCTGTGCCGAACTGTACACCGTTTAGTGCCAAGACCGTTTAGGACGAAGATTTCAACCACTTTCGATTGGGTCGCAGCTGTGTTTTTGGTCAACTTTGAAGTGTAGTAATATGGTTGGAGCTGAGGCTGTTAAAGTCCATCCCAATTTTAACTTTGATGATCTCGTCGAATCGCTAGATATAGCTACGTCCCATGCTCTTAGGCTCGTGTGTTGAGACTCCTGGTACTGGGTCAAGGCTGCAAAGATGCAACCATGTGCTGCAAAGACACATCATAGCTTGCGTAGGTTGCGTCATTCTGACTAAGAATACGAACAACCCAAATCCAACTAACGAACTAATAATCCACAGATCGGAGGTCATAAATAACGTATTGCGGCACAACTGTCTACAAAATTTAGAGATCCAGTTGGATAATCAAGTGTGGTAAGCTTTTTTTGTAGTATTTTTAATGTTTTACCATAAAATTGGATATTTCAGCATGCTTAAAGATATTCCATCCACAAAGATTGAGATGTCAGACATAAAATACCTTTTCTAGTGGATGCGGAGCAAAATGATGCGGAGTTCAACATTGTTCATGCTAACTGTGGCTAAGAACTTGGGCATAATGCATTTTGTAGATCAATGATACACGATATCCAAAAGCGCTAAGCTGGCTCCTGTAGAGCTGGGCGCTCTCAAATATTGTCTATTGGTTCGCGAGTAGCGCTGCGATGAGATATTGATGCGGCCTCGCTTAAAGAAACTATTTCTTTGGATAGTCAGTACTAGTGGTTTTTTGAAGTTCGATGCTAAGGAGCTGCTGTATATTCTAAAGAAGCATGCCACTTGTGCCAACAATGGGAAGGAGATCTGATTTTCAGTGCTACGCTGGATGGAATATAATTGGGAAGACCGCAAGCAGCTCGTCAAGATTCTATTCAAGGAGCTGCGCTTTATCCTACTGGAAACTGGGCTCCGACTAGCATCATGCGTAGTGCAGGGAATGCATAACAGACGGAAAATTGTGAAGTACGGCAAGTTATTAAGTGACTAAGGGATCCTCTGCGATTTAATATTGCCAAACAGAACAACACACTTCCAGGCAATAAACAGACAGGTTTAACTTCCATTGCCAAATTTGAGCAAAGGTATTGGATTCAATGTCTTTATGTATCGTCCGTTGACTTACGAAACCTTTAAAATTTTGTTGGTCAAAGAGTTGTAACTCTTAAGAACATCCGGAAAAGAGAATTTCAGAATACGTAATCGCCACTTTCGTACTGGTCGAAGCACAAGGAGAACTACTCAGGACTTGCAACGATTAGTTCAATAAAGACAAAATGTAATCTTTAGTCCAAGAACTTTTTATATCACTGCATATATGCATTAAATTCAATTAATCGCTATATCTACTTGAAATCTTGAATAAATATTCTTGCTGTTGCTCTTCAATTTTCCATAATACGGAATACCAAATATAATATTACAAATGTCATTAATTTAATTTATTTATTTATTGAAACATTCAATGCGCAGTGACTTACAAGCTCTTCTGCTTTGGTATTTAGTTTGCCATAAAAGGTATGCATGATAAATCTATAAGATCCAGCCGTTATAAATGATGGTATTTCCCCATCACCCACACGCCAACCATGAATGTAATAATATCCAGGTTTTACCGGGCAAGTTGCACTCAAATTACCAACACTTTTAACGCCCATGAACCATCGTTTGAAAAGATTTAAGTCTGAAGCAGACATTAAATTACAAACGTGGACCTTAAAATGAAAGACTGACTGAAGTTTGTTAGAATTTGTTTGCGATCGTTGGTATTCAATAAACGTTTGCAGTCCCTTATCCAAAGTTTTTACCAACACTGAGTCGAAATAGAGAAGTTTATTGCGTGTATAGATAGTATAATTTTCATAGTATTTGGTATTGTAGGTGCAATTGGAAGCCACTATGTTCCAACTTTTTGACTGCAAGGATATAAAGTTAAGCAACTTACGTACGGTATTTCGTTTACTCACCTCAAGCAGAGGCACCACAATTGTGAATAATATAACTAAAATAAAAACTCTAAACATTGATAATGTTTAAGGGGCTACTTGGATATCCACAATTTAAAGCTACACCGAAACTTATATAAAAAAATGGCGGACGTAAAGTCGGGCGCGGACGACTTTAGGATACCCTGTACCACTAGCTTGTAATAAAGTCCGATTTCTTCACAAAAAACCAAAAACAGAAGAATTTTTAAGCAAAAATTTTTTTTGACCGATCGTTCCTATGGGAGCTATATGATATAGTCAACCGATTTCAATAAAATTTGACACGGTGCTTAAATACCTTAAAAAAGATATGAACGCCAAAGTTATTTCAAATATCTTTACAAACAAACAAAACACATCGAATTTTGTATAAAAAACGTGTTTTTGGACCGATTGGTCCTATGGGAGCTATATGATCTAGTCAAACGATTTGGATTAAATTTGGTACAGTGCTTAGGAACTATGAAATACTCACGAATGTCAAATTTGGTCCCAATATCTTAACAAACAAACGAAACACAGCAAATTTTGTTAAAAAATCGATTTTTTGGAAGATCGGACCTATGGGAGCTATATGATATAGTCAACCGATTTTGTTCAAATTTGGCACAATGCTTAATTGGTCTAAAAAATTTCCAAACGCCAAATCTGGTTAGGATATCTTTATTAAAAAACGAAATATAGCCAATTTTTCTTTAAAAAGTTATTTTGGCCGATCGGTCCTATGGGAGCTATATGATATAGTCAACCGATTTTGATCAAATTTGGTACAGTGATTGGGAACTATAAAAAACTTTCGATTGCCAAATTTCGTTACGATATCTTCATAAACAAACGAATTATTCATCTAAAACGCTTTTTTTTTTCGAGGTCGTCTCAAACACCCCCATGGGAGCTATATAATTTATCCCCGATATCAAAAAAATAAAATAAACTTGCCTCCTATGGAATAATATGGGATCTAATGTGAAAGTTTGGTAACTCTAGCTCTTACCATCTCTGAGATCTAGGCGTTCACACGGACGGACGGACGGACAGACGGACAGACGGACGGACAGACGGACAGACGGACAGACGGACAGACGGACATGGGTATATCGACTTCTCTATTCACCCTGATCATATTTTAAGTAACTTTGGGGTGTCTCCGACGTCTCCTTCTATATGTTACATACATTTTCGGCTTGCACAAACTTAATATACCCTTGGACCATACGGTACAGGGTATAAAAATATTGTCTGCGTTTATTCAACCGTAAATACAGCAATTGTTTTTTAAAAGGTTTTATTATTATGAATGTTTAATTAGATAAGAGACGAACTTTACATATTTTTAGGGCAGAACATACAGATTATGTCAATGTGATTAGTATTGCACGTGTTTTAATTCAATTTAACCACTTTATACGTTTTTATGAATTTGAATCTGTAACATATGTACGAGGTGTGTTCAAAAAATAATGTGACTTTCAAATTTCGCGGGCAAGAAATCACTAAAACGTTTTCTATTTGTCTAATAAGAATATCCTTAGATATTTATACCCTGTACCGTATGGTACCAACGGTATATTAAGTTTGTACAAGCCGAATATGTATGTAACATATAAAAGGAGACGTCGAAGACACCCCAAAGATACCTAAAATATGATCAGGGTGAATAGAGAAGTCGATATACCCATGTCCGTCTGTCCGTCTGTCTGTGTGAACGCCTAGATCTCAGAGATGGTAAGAGCTAGAGCTACCAAACTTTCACATTAGATCCCATATTATTCCATAGGAGGCAAGTTTATTTAATTTTTTTGATATCGGGGATAAATTATATAGCTCCCATGGGGGTGTTTGAGACGACCTTGACAAAAAAAAAGCGTTTTAGATGAACAATTCGTTTGTTTATGAAGATATCCTAACCAAATTTGGTATTCGAAAGTTTTTTATAGTTCCCAATAACTGTACCAAATTTGATCGAAATCGGTTGACTATATCATATAGCTCCCATAGGACCGATCGGCCAAAATAACTTTTTTAAAGAAAAATTCGCTATATTTCGTTTTTTAATAAAGATATCGTAACCAGATGTGGCGTTTGGAAATTTTTTAGAGCACTTAAGCAATGTGCCAAATTTGATCGAAATCGGTTGACTATATCATATAGCTCCCATAGGTCCAATCTTCCAAAAAATCGATTTTTTAACAAAATTTGTTGTGTTTCGTTTGTTTGTTAAGATATTGGGACCAAATTTGATATTCGTGAGTTTTTTATAGTTCCTAAGTACTGTACTAAATTTAATCCAAATCGGTTGACTATATCATATAGCTCCCATAGGACCAATCGGTCCAAAAACACGTTTTTTATACAAAATTCGATGTGTTTTGTTTGTTTGTAAAGATATTTGAAATAAATTTGGCATTCATATCTTTTTTAAGGTATTTAAGCACTGTGTCAAATTTTATTGAAATCGGTTGACTATATCATATAGCTCCCATAGGAACGATCGGTCAAAAAAAAAATTTTTGCTTAAAAATTCTTCTGTTTTTGGTTTTTTGTGAAGAAATCGGACTTTATTACAAGCTAGTGGTACAGGGTATCCTAAAGTCGTCCGCGCCCGACTTTACGTCCGCCATTTTTTGTTTTGGGTGTGTATAAAAAATTGAAGATTACCTAAACTTTCAACTAATACCCTTAATCTTTTTATGAACTTTGATTGACTAAGATTGGATGAGAAAACTGATCCCATTGTGCACAACTAAAAGGAAATGTTTCTATATTTTTTAAAGTTTTTTATTTCCCCGAAACAAAAAATTTTTATTTCATTTATAAACTTAGAAATCATTATTTATGTGTTTTGTTTTCTATCGAGTAAGTTAGCTTTATTTTTAATATATTACTGTGTCCAGGGCACAATGCGTAATCATGACTTCCATTTCGCTATCCAACTTTCCAAAAAATGAATGAGAAATAACTCGATAATAACCGGAATATATAAATGGTGGTACGTCCTTGTCGGCTGCCCGCCAACCTCTTGTATGATACTTTCCTGGTTTAACAGGACAACTCAGGGAATAATTACCAGCATTTATTACACTAAGGAGCACGCGATTGAATGTGTTCAACTTTTTATCAGCAATTAAGTCGCACATATTAAATATGACTCGGAAGATCGTCTTGAGTTTACTGGTGTTTGTCGTGCGATGTTGGTATTCAAGCTTTATTTGTAATCCGGTATCAATGGGTTTTATCACCACTGCATCTATATAAAGTTTTCTTTTAAGTGCATAAATTGCAAAGTGCTCAAAGTAATTGGTATTGTAACTACAATTGGTATCTTTAAAGTCGACGCGTCTGGACTGTAAAACTAAGTTGATGAGTATTTTGCTTTAGATATTCACAATTTCTGCACCTACCTCAAACATAGAGACCACAATTGTGGATACAAGCAGTACAATTGATACCCTGGACATTGTTAGCAAGAATAAGCTCTACAAGTAGAATTAGAATAAGCTCTAATACTATATTAGCAACTCAACCATAAATATTTATAGTAATAGTTTAAGGTAATATTTCTATTTTAATAAGTTGTATTAAGTAATTTTTGTCCCAATTATATTTTTATATTAATATATATTATTATTGTATATTATAGTATTTATGGTATATATTATTGTTTAAACGACACTCAGCGAAATTAAGCTACATCGACTTTTTTGTACACTGTACTTTTAGTGCAAGGTCAAAGTATTTTTAAGGCTTAAACCGAGTCCATTAGTTGCTCCGTCGGAATGACCAAGACTATAAATTTTATCGAAGCATATCGATAACTTACGCTTTGCTCCCTCATATAAGATCTAGCGCTATGCCCATCAAGAAATTTGGTACAATTTGTGACAATCATACAAATTTTTTCAATGAGACAAAAATTTTGACACAATTCAATCAAAGCTTTAAATAAATTAATAGAGTGGAGTTGATTAAATTTAAATAAATAAATAAATGCTTTCAGGCAAGAATACCCAAGTAACGTCGTGAACAACCCTTATAACGAGGTATGAAAGCACATATGCCAGACTAACAAATTGAGCAACAACAACTATCTTTCCCCTTGAATGCTTTCAATAAATAAATAAAAATAATAATTACGATAAAATGTCTACAAAATAGAAAATTTTAACAATTCACTGATTTATTTCATATAAAATTTAGCAAATAAATCAAGCATAAATGTTCATTGACTTAAAGATAATCTTAATTATCAACATTATTAGCTTGAAAATTTCTAGTTTATATATTTAAAATAAACTGTTGCTTATGTAAGTTTAGCTCATAACATAAAAAATTGGGTTCAAGCCAATTAAAAAAAAAACAATTAATAACCAATAAATCTTATGCTTCGAATAAATTTTTGATGAAATCAATTTATTTAAATTCCGAAACTCACTTCAGTAGCTCTACATCAATCTGAAATGTGACCACAAAGTCCTCGTTTTTGGTTTTATATTTTCCATAGAATAAGTAGGCTGTGCAACGATATTCTCCTGGTAACAAAAATTTGGGTACTAAGGAGTTGCTCACATACCAATCGTGCAGATAATAATGACCCCGTTCAACAGGACAGTTGGTCATAAAGTTGCCATATTTCAACATATCCTGAAAAATTTGTTTCAATATGGTTTGCCTCAAAGCTGCAATCACGGCGCACAAATTAACTCTTTGACTTAGTACATTTTGGAAAAATTTCGAATTTGGTAGACGCAATTTGACTTCCAGCACTGCCTTGAATCCTGGTTCTAATGGTTTCTCAATAAACATATCCATATTCACTGTATTGTTTATTGCGGATATATTAAAATTGCTAAAATGTTTCGGATTAAAGCTGGAACTGCTGTTTTTAAATCGCAAATCCTTTTGAGCAGAAAAATTATTTATATTGGATTTTATATACTACAAATGGTTACTTACCGCATTATTCAGCTCCGAATTTAAAATAAAAATTACAACAACAAGTAAATAATTTGCATATAAGGCGTAAATGCGAAATTCAAACATTTTGACCCAAACGATTGTTAATTGCCAATGATTTTAAAACTGAAATATTGCCCACTGCTGTGGGTCCACGTTAGTTGGTTTATAATTTTGTTGCACTGAAAGAAACAAAAGGGAAGTTTAATTGAACCAATAAAAATAATTAAAATAAATAAATAAATTACATAATTAATTTAATCGTTTCCAGTTACACTAGTTATTTTATCCAAGTATTTTTGTTTTCAATGTTTGTTGCGTTAATCTGAAAATCACGACTGCTGAAGCTTCTATCTTTAATGTATACAATTTTAAAATATTATTCTTTAATTGAATACAGTTTATCCAACTGATTTTTTCTCAAATTTATTTAGATTTGATACAACACATTCGCTAAAAATTGTTATTCTTTAATCCTGCTGTTCGGTCTTTAATTTTTTTAAAATATTCACCCCTGATTTCAGGCATGACTTTTCAAAGCGAATCATCGCTGAATTCATAGCTGATTGTAACGGCTATAGTTCAGGTCATAAAGCCTTGGACATTCGTATGTTAAATTCAGTGACAAGTCAATGTTTAGATTTATAGCTGGTTCTGAAAATTCAGGCATGATTTCATGGCTTGTTCAGTCCTAAACCGAACTAGGGGGATTTTGAGATTGTACAAATATGTATATTTAACATACAGAAGATGGATGGATGGATAATTCGTTTGTGTATAAAGATAACATAATCATAACTTGAAATTCGACATTAATTTAGAGCTCCCAAGCACTGTACCAATTTTGATAAAAATCATTTGACTATATCATAGGGCCTCCATAGAACCGATCCGACAGAAAAACGTTTTTTTGGGACACAAATCGACTGTTTTATAAAAATATCGTAAACGAATTTGGCAGTCAAATATTTTGTGTAGTTCTTAAGCAATTAACCGGATTTGATTACAATGTGGTGGTAAAGGGTATCCCAAAGTCGTCCGCGTCCGACTCTAAAGTAAGCTATATTTTCTGTTGAAAAAACCTCATCTTTTCAACTGAATACCGCAAATAATCAGATTGATCACCGGACATCTAGTTCAGTTTATTTTTTCAAATGTCCGAGTAAGAGAGATTTTGTTTCTTAAATAGCTTTCATTAACAGGGTGGTCCAGTTGGTATATAGAAATTGATTTAGAGATTATTTCACTTTAAAAAAGTCAAATGACATTCGGGAAGTAAGAGATACTTACCACAAAATTCAAGCTGACTAGGACACGAAGCAATATAAAATGTACTAAAAATGTTAGAGGATATGAGGAGAATAAAATTACATAATAAACTAGCATGTCTATCCGATTTATTAAAAAAAAAAGATAAGTCAAGCATAAATTTTCATTGAGCTGAAGATAATCTTAATTAGCAACATCATTAGCCCCCAACAAATTTATGTAATAATAAAAAATCCGAATGAATTTTATAACATACATATTAAAAAATTAAATCCAATTAAAAAAATTACAATTCTTATTTCATAAATGTTATGCATCTTATTCTCTGTATTGGGTTTGATAAAAACCCGTAAAAATTCGTAAGCTACCATTTTGTTTAAATCTAATTATTTAAATTCTAATACTTAATTCCATAGTTCGACATCAACATGCAATGTGAACACAAGGTTCTCGGTTTTGGTTTTATATTTTCCATAGAATAAGTACGCTGTGCAACGATACTCCCCTGGTAAGATATATTTCGGTACTAAGGAGTTGCTGACAACCCATTCGTGTAGATAATAATGACCCCGTTCAAAAGGACAGTTGGTCATAAAGTTGCCATATTTCAACATTTCCTGATAAATTTGTATCATTAAAGTTCGTTTCATAGCTTCAACCATACCGCATACATTGAATTTTTTAGTTAGAATAGTTTGGAAAAATTTGGCATTTGGTAGACGCCATTTAATGTCCAGTACTGACTTGAATCCTTTGTTTAAGGATTTCTCAATAAACATGTCCATGTTCACTGTATGGTTTATTGCGGATATATTAAAATAACTCAAATATTTGGGATTGAAGGTGGCACTGCTGTTGTTAAATTGAAAATCCTTTTAAGTAGAAAAAATACTTCTATAGATTTTCGTAAATTCAACTATAGATGTTTACTTACCGCATGATTCGGTTCTGATTTTAATATAAAAATAACAATAGCAAGCATATAATTTGTATATAAAGAGTAAATGCGAAGTTGTAACATTTTTACACGAACGATTGTTAATTGACAATGATTTTACAACTGAAATATGGTCAACTGAGCTGGGCCCAAAATAGTTGGTTTATAATTTTGCTGCACTGAAAGAAACAAAAGTGAACTTCAATGGAACAAATAAAAAAGAAATCATTTTATTGAGATTTTTCAGCTAGATGTTATTTAAAAAATTGCGTTATTTTTGATATTTATTCACAAAATTATCATAAAATAGTTTATTTCAATAACCAAGTTTAAAGAAATCTCTCCAACAAAATATTTAAGCACCTTTTTTTTTTAAAAAAATCAAGGCGTTTCATAGCCAACCGAACTCTGTTATTTATAAGGCTTCCCTTCAGCTTCCCGTCGTGCAATTTGTGTTCTCATCTCAAGGAAAATTCAAACTCCTGATCGTTTTTTTTCTAATACAACATATTTTCATCTGAGTATATTTTTCCATATTATATAATATTGATTGTTTAAAACTACAAATAGTTACCAAAAATATACCTTAGTTAATTTTTGTGTCCTTTTTCACTCATCCAATAGTTGTATGCAATTTCCTTTAGCAAATAAACGAACTTCCTCGTTTCATTCTTCAATCGATTTCGTTCCAAACAAACATTAAATATCGTTTAACACAAAGACGACAACTATAATGATGGCAATTTCCTAAAGTACACGATGTCATAGTAATACTACCCTACCTAACCCCGCACCAATTTACAACTTGCCCCTGGTGCCCAATGATGTCTGAAGGACTGCAATGAAATGCGTTTGTTTTCAATGGCAATACTCAATACTGATTCAACATCAGTCGAGGACAAAATACAAGAAATTGCGCTTTGCCTTGATTTCTCCAAAGGAAATGCAATGATACCAAGCGACGGAAATCAATGGAGAATAAAAAGAAATAATAAAAGTCCTGGCAGTCCTTGCAACGTGGTGCGAACGTGTCGAGTGCCAACGGAAGTGAACGCGGGTGCAGCTGGAAACTTGTTGAGAAAAATACTTTGGCCAACTGTTATTGTCAGTGTTTAAATTATTTCGCGCTTAGTTTGCCACTCGCATAAATTCCACCAACTGCTGCTCCAGCAGTCGAAGTGTTCGCCAGGACTTGCAACTCGGAACTTGCTTGCGTGTCCAGGACGCTTTGCGTGACCAACTTTGTGCGGCACGTGGCAACTAGACGGTGGCGTTGCACTGACCGGCATCCTGGGCTCTATTAATTTATTTATGCGAATTGCACGTGCAACGATTTGCTCAATGCCAAGTGATAAATTGTGTTTGGAAAAGTGTGGCAAGGATTTGCTGCGATTTTAAGCATTGAATGATTCATTCGATTTTAATGTGACAAATTGCACTTGGCAATGGTTGGTGGCGTTTTTTGGTTAGATATGTTAAACTAGTTGGATAGCTTAGCATTTTGGAATAGTATTAGATTTAGGAAAAACACTAGGCTGTAATATTTGGAATCCGAACATTGCAACTAAGTTGGAGAGGTAGGGAGCAGATTAGCCAGATCTTCGTAGAAGGCTTTCGGACATTGGGTCTAATTATAATAATAATATTTTTCTCAATTGTCTTCTGGACGCTTTCCTCCTTCATCATTATCGGATTCTTATTCCTTAAAAAAGTTTTGATTCTTGATGAACACAAAAAATATGCTCTTATTGTATATGTGACAAATCGATTTTAATTTGGAATATTTCTCCCGGGAGATTAGCCAATTATTTTCTGTGTCTTTTTTCCATAGAATTTGTATAATTTTAAATCACTTTGTTCTGGTTTTTGTAGAATGTGAAAAATAAAGTTTTCTAGTTATCAGCAGTAGGTAAGGTTGGGTTGGGTTAGGGCGGCAGTCGGGACATAACGGCCCAACTCACTTAGGCTACGGGATTGGTGATACAGCTGAGTGGACCTTACCCTTCACCCAATCAGGGGGTCCCTTTTATGATCTTAAAGTCACACTCATCTAGCGGCCTGCATCGAGAGGCTTCTAGGACTCTTTTTTAATAGCTGGGATAGGTCATCGAAGAAGTGTGACTTAAGAAATCGGAGCCATTTCTTGCACTGCCCGAGGCAGTGACAAAAAAAGTGCTCCACCGTTTGCAGCTCCTCCTCAGCTGCACAAACTCTACTGAAGTCATGGTAAGGTGCTTTGAGTCTTGATTCATGGATACCAGCCAGTGTCCGTTAATTGCCCGGATTACTACCGAGCTCCGACATCTGTTTAGACCTCAAAGTTGCTTAGTTATTTTTTTGCAAAAAGCCGGCCAAGTTTGCGTGGGGTGCCACACGTGTTCGATATCTGATTTCACGCTTGATTTGCAGCAAGAACGAAGTGATTTTTAATGCTTAATTTACAGCTGTCCATAGGAATACACAAATGCTTCTTGCCTGAAGGATGATGTTGGCTGTTCCTCTTCTTGCGAGTTCATCCGCAATGCAATTGCCCTCTATATCCCTATATCCCGGGACCATATGGGGTGCATCGAAAACTTTCTGTAATATCCTCCAGAGTAACAGTTATTCAATGGCTTCATTGATAACGTCTTGAAGGCGAGAGACATAATAGCCGCCAGGCTATCTGAGTAAATACAGATATTGTTGCTACCTACTGGTAGATATTTTACTATTGAAAGGGCCTCCTGGATTGGCTTGACTTCAGCACGGGTCTACCATGCAGTGATCCAGGAGTCTAAAAGATATTCTTACGTCTTGTTCCTCAATGCAAATGCCGCAACGCAACTATTATTCCATGGCCATTAAAACAGAGTTGATTGGCCGAAAATGAGATTTTTCTTCCTGTTTTTCAAACAGTTTTATGTGACTGAGGTAATATCATCTAAAATTATGAATTTGAAATTCAAAATAAAGTTTAGCTAAGTATTTTGCATAACTGCTAAACTTACTAATATTGTTAATATTTAAAAAGTTTCACAATTTCGAAAGAGATAACTTATATTAAAGTTACGCCCAAAGATTATTTGTTTTTTTTTTACATTGGTCTTCATAAATATATTATTATGGAAAAGTACCTTAATTACATTCAACATAAAAAATAAATATTCGCAGCTATAAATTCAATAAATATAAAATTTACAACCAATTAAAAAGTCATTACAATCAACAGAAAATATAAATTTCAAAATCAACTGATTTATATTTTGTATGCGTCATTTTCACAAATCAGTCTTATTTAAAAAACCTTCTGAAAATGTTTGCAAATAGTTGCCTAATTTTCCTTATGGCAGTATCACTGCATGCCGTAAGTCAGTCTCTAGTTCTCTTAGATCAAGAATAAACTTTTGCAAATTTCAGAGCTCTGGCCTCAGTGTGTTGTCTGTAAATGGAACCTTTAATCCGAAATACATTGGAAAATTTGATTTAGCTGTTCGAAATAAATCACTGTTTATTGATAGCACAATAATTAAGAGGATTGATCCGGGTCTCCAAGGCAAAATTGAGTTCCAAAGGCGCCTAGCTAACACCAAAACCTATCAAAACGCTTTCCAATTCACCATTGATATATGCCAAAAAATATCCTCAAATGATAAGAGCATGTTTAATCGTTGGGTTCTAGGCTTTATAGAGACTAGCAATCAGCAAATAAAATGTCCCATAGAACCAGGAAATTTATGCTTCCATGGTTGGAGCTTAGGACAGGCAGATACACCATCGTTTTTGATACCTGGCTATTATCGTCTTATGAGTACAAACTTTTTTGGTAAGCTGGGAAGCAAAGATAAGGAAGAAATATGGAGTGTTTGGATGGATGTATCTGTTTAAAAAGTGGAATTTATGAAACTACAATTAAACAAAAACTAATTTGTATACACAAAAAATGGATATATAATGTAATTACTTAAAATATAGTTGATCTAGCTTTATTTCATTTGGCTCCATTTGTCTTATAATCGATCAAAATCGACGATTTTCAACACTGTGTTTAACTATGTAGATACCAAAGATTAGTGCGTGAAATGTTTTTTTTACGAACTAGACACCAAAGTTGGCATAGACGGATCTCAGATTACCTTAATCAAGTCATTATTAATATTAAAAAATGATGTTTAAGAGAAAGTTACTCCTAATACGATCAGGAGCGCAAACAAATTGATCTAGACATAATCTTTCGTCTGTCTGCACCATAGATCTTAGAGAATGTCAGAGATTGGATAAAAAAAACTTCACATTTTAACTTCGTATCGTCAAGTGTATTTTTTTTTTAACCATTTACACCCGCTCCCACCTATCAATAATTTTTTAATCGTTGATATGTGGCCAATAAAATAGTATCCTTAAAAACGAATGATCTGACACATGTACATTGTATATATGTATCTAAAAACCATATGGTCTACACGCTTCCTTCTTTCTTTTACATAAAATAAATGATGTGGTTATTTATTTTCTCAAAAAAAAATAGCTAAATTTATTAAGTCCAGTATGCAACATCGAAAAAAATTTCGATACTTGTTCCTCAATGCAAACGCCGCCTCCTATGTGGTCGTCTGGCTTGGAACCAACCATGACGATTTTTTTTAAGCCTGCCGGGCCTGGTACACCAGCAGTCTACTCCTCTCTGGTAGGAAAATGGCTCTCGGATTAACTCTTATCAAGATTAAGTACTTAATAAACTTTACTATGTTTAGTTTGGATGATCATGAATGCAAACAGATATGGCCATATCAGCGTTATTCTTAATAAATAATCTTCATCATTACAAATAGGACGTATCATTTGTCACACCATATCCTTTGAGTAAAGTATATGCAGAGAGACAATTTCCCTTCTCAAACTAAGTTATGGAAAAGCCTTCAATAGTACGGTTATTGTTCATTTTATTTTTCTTAGGCACAAAATATTTCTTGAACAAATTTCATTTCATTTTGATATCCATAAACATAGTTGTATTTGTAAACATATCATTATTCCAATCTTTCAAATAGAATAGAGCATCTAGGCGAAAATGTCCAGAAACTATAAAGGGAGGAATGCTATTCTTATCCGGTTGCAAATCCCGCCAGTAATATAAGCCCTATAAAAAAAGAATTATAATCAATCAAAATAAAACACAATACATAGTATTATATTCGGGTTACCTTATCGATAGGACATTTCATTGGCATGTTGGTATATCGATATATATTGCTAATCCAGAATTGCAATATATTCATGCCTTTACCTTTTCCTAGCAGCTGGCAAACATCGACATCATAGAAAAAGATATCCTTGTATTTATTCTTCGCCTCACGTTGTGATATTCTTAGTTTAATCCACAAATCAACAGCAAGATCCTTAATAATCTTCAAAGTCAAATTGACTGACATATGATCTTCACTAATCTGCGCAACATAAATCGAGGCATACTTTTTACCATAATTGGTTAAAGCTTTGCGAAATTGTAGAGAATTGAAAGACTGGAAGAATTCAATTAGTTATCACTTATGAAGTATGTAAAATTAGGATTACCTTTCGCGCTGTAATAGTTGTTAAAATGTGAAACAACAAGATTATAAGTATAATATTTCTAGTAATCTGTGACATTTTTTACTCAAAACTAAGTAAAAAAAAGTTTTACAATAATAAACTTGATTGAGCACGAGCAAAAGACATAATCATGATATTGCTAACGAGAATGTATTATAATATCAATATTTGAAGCTAATTATAATCTAATTATTTATATATTGTATATAAAAAAATCTCAACTTTTTAATCGATTTGATAATTTGGAAAAAAAACAAGTTGTAATTTGTTAACTGGTAAAAATCCGTTTAGTCTTGATTACAAAACACCTGCCAATGCATATAAAAATTTATATTTTATTATTTATGGCAGCACCAGTACTTGCAGTAAGGAAATCAATTATTTTTAAAATTTAACGAACATCTGTAGCTTCCATGGAACTCTTTCAGAAATCTGGTGTTAGAATCATTTCATGTACAAGTGAGTTTAATCCCAAGTACTTGCAAAACTTTACAGTTGTTGTACGTGATAACAAACTCGATTTGGATTCGACTATAATAAAAGACTTTGGAATGGGTCTTAAATATCACATTGAATTTCAACGATATCTAATTAAATTAAATACTTATCAAAACGCCTTTACATTTACTGTAGATGTCTGCAATAAGTTAATATCTAATCATATGGGCTTATTTAAACGTTGGTATGCAAAATTTAAAAAAAATACTAACTTTACCCTGTCTTGTCCTTTTAAACGTGGCGCATATTTTGCACATGGCTGGGAATTGGATATTCTGGATATACCATCATTTATAATAGCTGGACAGTATCGTATGGTATTTAAAAATTACTTTGGCAAACTTCAAACCAAAACGGAAGAAATGGTCGAAGAATTTATGGTTATACTGTCTATTAATCGCTAATCAGAAAAAAGTCAGTTGATTAATAAATAACATAAAATGGCTTATGTTTTTAAAAATAGTATATTTACTTATTAAAATATAGCTAATTTTTGGAAAAATCCAGAATGCCGCGTAATATTTACTTGGATTTTGAATGACACATTTTGCATTCCGCATTTATTGGTTGTCAAACCTGTTGCAGTATGCCCTCAAGTATGGTTTGACGTACGGTTTGATGTGGCGTTTGATGTTCGGATTGATGCAGATTTGGCATTTTGATGCTTAGTCGGTCAAAGTTGTTGTTGTTGTTGGGTCTCATACCTAATCGAACTCAATACATATGCTATTCGAACCAACTCAAACCTGATTAAAAGTAAAATATTTGTTGTAATCTTTGACATATTTTACTCAAAACTAAGTGAAATAGGTTCTACAATAATGAACTTGATTGAGCACGAGCAAAAGACTCAATCATGATATTGCTAACGAGAATGTACTATAATGTCAACATTTTAAGCTAATTATTTTCTAATTATTTATATATTATATAAAAACATATAACCTTTTTAATCGATTTGAAAATTTGGAAAGAAAAACAAGTTGTGATTTGTTAACTGGTAAAAATTAGATTAGTCTTGATTACAAAACACCTGCCAATGCATATAAAAATTTATATTATATTATTTATGGCAGCACCAGTACTTGCCGTAAGGAAATCAATTATTTTTCAAAATTTAACGAACATCTGTAGCTTCCATGGCTCTCTTTCAGAAATCTGGTGTTAGAATCACTTCATGTACAAGTGGGTTTAATCCCAAGTACTTGCAAAACTTTACAGTTGTTGTACGTGATAACAAACTCGATATGGATTCGACTATAATAAAAGACTTTGGAATGGGCCTTAAATTTCACATCGAATTTCAACGATATCAAATTAAATTAAATACTTATCAAAACGCCTTTACATTTACTGTAGATATCTGCAATAAGTTACTATCTAATCAAATGGGCTTATTCAAACGTTGGTATGTAAGATTTAAAAAAAATACTAACTTTACCTTGTCTTGTCCTTTTAAACGTGGCACATATTTTGCACATGGCTGGGATTTTGATATTCTGGATATACCATCATTTATAACAGCTGGACAGTATCGTATGGTATTTAAAAATTACTTTGGGAAACTTCAAACCAAAACGTATGAAATGGTTGATGAATTTATGGTTATACTGTCAATTAATCGCTAATCAGAAAAAAAGTATTTAAGTAATTAATATTTTAATAACAAAAAATGGATTATGTCTTTATAAATAGTGTATTTACTTATTAAATTATAGCTAGTTTCTGGATGTTAGGCATACCGCGTAATATTTACTTGCATTTTGTATGAAAATTTATTGTTTGTGAACAACACTAGTCGACGCTGAAAAATCTCCAGAGATGAGACTTATATTTTATGTTAGGGCAATGTTTCAGCATCCAAAATCCGTATTTTTTATTATCCTCTTATACCCTGTTTTTTGTCTAGGACTATTTTAGTGAAAAAGGAGCTTTTTCAAAAAACGGTTTCACATATGATGTCATAAAATCTGTACTGATTCGAATTTTTTGAAATTTTTTTTTTCTCTGAAAAGTAGGATAGAGTACCTTTCCATAATGTCCCAAATCATAAATCTCGGATGTCTAAAGAAAAAACTACAGCTGAAACTGTGAGCCCGAAATGCCAAAAAACACAGCATTTTGGTGACTTTTTCTACAAAAATAGCCATTTATTTTAGAAAAAGTCTTAGACACCTGAAAATTTTATTATTTTAAGTTATTGGTCATGATATCTAGATGCGATTTCTATATAACTTTATATTTTATGATAAAAGATGACCGACTTATTCCATTTTTAGTAAAATTAGAAAAAAATTTTTTTTTTGTAAATTTTTTTTTTCGTCTCTTTTAACTGCATTTAACCTTTGAAAAGTGGTTCACTCTTCTATAATTAAATCTTTTTTGAAAGTATATGTTAGCAGCTTTCAAATAAGCAACTTTTCGAAGAATTCGAGCTGCCCATTGAACACCACAAGCTGAATCCATCATGAAGAGAACACGAAAAATTATGATTTTTCCAAATAAATACAGTATTTTTTCTTTATTTTTATTTATTATTTATTATTTTTATGATTTGGGACATTATGGAAAGGTACTCTATTCTACTTTTCAGGAAAAAACAAAAAATTTGAAAAAATTCGAATCAGTACAGATTTTATGACATCATATGTGAAACCGTTTTTTGAAAAAGCTCCTTTTTCACTAAAATAGTCCTAGAAAAAAAACAGGGTATAAGAGGATAATAAAAAATACGGATTTTGAATGCTGAAACATTGCCCTAACATAAAATATAAGTCTCATCTCTGGAGAAAAAAAAGTGTGAAATTTGTCGACTAGTGCAATCAAACCTGTTGCAAGTTTAGATACAGGTTTAATGCAGATTTGGCATTTTGATCCTTAATCGATCCGAATCAAACCTTTACATCAGGTATTTGTATGATACGAACTTTGCTTGATGGATTATCAGTATGTCAAACACATTTAGTCACAACCAAATGCAACACAATACAACTAAAATGGCTTGAACCAAAGAATATAGAACTACTACTACGTAGTTCTATATTCTTTGCTTGAACTGAAACGATCCACACTAATATGCTGGATGCAAAAGCAATCAAACCAACTGTTGGGTCTCATACCTAAACGAACTCAATTTATTATGTTTTGTGTGCTAATCGAACCAACTCAAACCTGTTGAGAGCTCGTTTGACAGGAGCCGCATTTTCAGCAAATACTGGTAGCTTCTTCGTTCATACATGTTGTAGGTTTGTTAGAACAGTAAAGTCAAATCTAAAATATATTATTTGTACGAACGCTGCTTGATGGGTTATCAGTCTGTCAAAACGATTTAGCAATAACCAAATGCAAATGGCCGTCGGTGGCTTAAGTGGTAGCGTACTCGCCTCTAAAAACGAAGGTCGGTGGTTCGATTCCCCGCAGTAGCACTGGTGCATTTGCCTAGCACTGGCATCGCTAGCTCAAAGACGCTATTTGCCATGAAAGTCTCTATTAATTAAAGACACCGCCGTTCGGATTCGGCTATAAACTGTAGGTCCCTGTTCTGTTTGAACAGTTATTAATAGAGATCCCCTATGCCCCTCCTCCAAGGGGTCTAACAGGGAATTATATATATATAAATGCAACACAATACACCTAAAATGGCTTGAACTGAAACGATCCTTAAAAATAGGCTGTCTGCAAAATCCATCAAACCAACTGTTGGGTGTCATACATCATCGAACTCAACACATTTCGTTTCCTATGATATTCGAACCAACTCAAACCTGTCTATTGCCCGTGCCCGTGACAGGAACCGCGTTTTCAGCATATTCGGGTAGCTTGTTTGTTCATACACGTTGTAGGTTTGTTAGTACAGTAAAGTCAAATCTAAAATAGTTTATTTGTATGTATGTATCAGTCTGTCAAAATAATTTAGTCACAATACACCTAAAATGGCTTAAACTAAAACGATCACGATATCAATAGGCTGGCAATTTCGAGAGAGATAACTTAAATTAAAGTTACACCAACAGATTATTGTTTTTTTTTTTACATTAGTTTTCAATAACTATATTATTATGGAAAAATACCTAAATTACATTAAACGTAAAGATAAAAAAAAAATCACATCGCAACTATAAATATACGAATCTAAATTTATTATTATACTAGATTCGATTAAAATGTAATTACAATCAACATAAAATATAAATTTTAAAATCAACTGATTTATATTTTGTATGCGTCATTTTCATAAATCAGTCTTATTTAAAAAACCTTCTGAAAATGTTTGCAAATAGTTGCCTAATTTTCTTTATGGCAGTATCATTGCATACCGTAAGTCTGTCTCTAGATTTTTCAGACCAAGAATAAACTATGGCAAATTTCAGAGCTCCGGCCTCAGTGTGTTGTCAGTCAATGGAACGTTTAATCCAAAATATTTTGGTAAAGTAGATTTAGATGTTCGAAATAATAAACTGTTTATTGATAGCACAATAATTAAGAGGATTGATCCGGGTCTCCAAGGCAAAATCGAGCTCCAAACGCGCCAAACTAATAGCAAAACCTATCAAAACGCTTTCCAATTCACCATTGATATATGCCAAAAAATATCCTCAAGTGATAAGAACCTGTTGAATCGTTGGATTCTAGGCTTTATAAAGAGTAGCAATCAGCAAATAAAATGTCCCATAGAACCAGGTAATTTATGCTTCCATGGTTGGAGCTTAGGACATGCAGATACACCATCGTTTTTGATACCAGGCTATTATCGTCTTATAAGTACCAACTTTTTTGGTAAGCTGGGAAGCAAAAATGAAGAAGAAATATCGCGTGTTTGGATGGATGTATCGGTTTAAAAAGTGGTTTATATGAAAATGCAATTTTACAAAAACTAATTTGTTTACACAAAAATGGATATATAATGTAATTACCTTAATTACCATTTGTCTTATAATCGATCAAAATCGGCGATTTTAAACACTGTGTTTGGTGATGTTTAGCTATGTAGATACCAAAGATTAGTGCGGGAAAAGATTTTTTTAAGAACTTGACACCAAAGTTGGCATAGACGGATCTGAGATTAGCTTAATCAACTCATTATTAATATTTAAAAATAATGTTTGAGAGAAAGATACGTCGGACACTCCCAAACTTACTCTCAATACGATCAGGAGCGCAAACAAATTGATCTAGACATAATCTTACGTCTGTCTGCACCGTAGATCCTAGAGACTGTCAAAGATTGGATAAAAAAAACTTCACACACTTCGTATATGTCAAGTGTATTTTTTTTAACCATTTACATACATAAACATACATAAATGATGTGGTTATTTATATATTAAAAAAAAAATAGCTAAATTTATTAAGGCCAGTATGCAACATCGAAAAAAAACGTCGATACAAAACTTCACATTGAAAATAACGCTATCCAAATTTTAAATGTCAAGACTTGATTCTTTGGTAACACAGCTTTTTAAGCAAACAGTGCTGCCCATTTTGTTTAAGGTAATTTACGCTAGGTGGCGCCAGCTAAAATAGCGCCAAAACAAGAAGTAAATGTGCAGCAAGCTATTTTACGTGAGGGAGAAATCCTTGCAAAACCTTTATAGCTAAGCCGTATGTTATTTATTATGAACGGCAAAGGGCTTTTTATTATTTTATTTACCTTAATTTTGTAAAAAATAAAATATTTGTAACGTAAATATAAGGCTTAAGAGACAGCTAAGAATTAAAAAAAAAACGAAAAAAACTCAATCGAATTATTTTGAAGAATTTCAGACGTTCACTGTATCTGGGTAATTTCTTTATTCATATATAATCTACGAATATAATTACACATCGAAAATAATGGTGGTAAAAAAAATGTGTATTATAAAAAGTAAAAAAATAAATCACTTAAAAATTTTTAAACGTTTAAATGAAACGTAAATAAGCACAGCTTAGACATGCCGATTAAAGTATACTCTATAGCTTATTAGAATTATAGTAAAATTTTGAAGTAATTAAGAAAGTTAAATTTTTGCTTCTACAAGAGTTTTGAGGGGAAACATAACATACATATAGATTTTTGTGACATATTCTGGTGGGTTACTATCTAGAAAAACAGTTAGATTGATAAACTTAATGGATTTAAAAAGAAAATATATTTTAAAAAAATTTAAAAATTTTGAAAAACTTCAATTAATAGAAATATTTTTTATTTCCATTTTAAAAATTGTGGAAAAATTAAAAAAATAAATGCCAATAGTTTGTTTTAAGTAGAGCTTCTAGGCAAAATTTATTTTAGCAATACCTATTAAAGTAACTTTAAATTATTTGTATAGACATGGCTAAAACGATCTCTTTTGTCGTTTTGATTTTTAGTCTTACAAGTATAGGCTTTAAGTTGATGTACTGACTCTAGATAAGGCTGTACTCTCTATGATATTAATAGATCTATTATTACTGTATTGCATAGATGATTATGTTATTTTTTTTTGAGATTTTTAAGTGCATGTCTGGTTTTATTTAAAACCAGTTCATACAGTCTATTTGTTCATACAAGTTCTATTTGAAAAAAGTGAGCATTTAAAATAATTAAAAGAAATTTCAACATATAATTTAAAAACTTTGGTAAAGAAAATTCAGCTATCTCTTCAAGTCTGAACCAAACTGAAGTGCCACAAATTTAATTTCTAGATCTTCTATTATATATATTCTAATCCACTCCACTTGTTTCCCATAGATAGAGCTAAGCTACAAAATGATAAAAATTTGCATTGTTCTAATTTTACTGAGCATTTGTCAATGCCAAACAAAATCCAGATGGAGCAATCTTAAGTGCGAATCTCTTGATGAATCCTATATCACAGTTAAAAAATGCAAACTTAATATTTTGGCTCGCCAAATTGTGGCTACTGACATATATTTGACCATGCTGAAATTTAACATGAAAAACTTTTGGGTACTATATATATATTTACAAAAAATTATACACATTATACAACGAAATTTTTAATCAGGTTAATTATTCCTTGTGGCGCCGTTTTAGTGGTTATCGTCCTTTTTTATACAATGATTCCGTAAATTATTGTCAAGTTATGGATTCTATTAATAAAATATCTTTCGTTCATCTGGTGGCCCAAGCTATTGCAACGAGATCGAACTTGAATCACTCATGTCCCTTTACTGTGAGATTCATCATTTTTTAAATATTGTTTATATATTTTTAATAATTTTTTTACAGCATGATATTATTGTGGACAATTTGGTTTGGTCAAACGATTTTTTAAAAGGGCTGCCTTTGCCAAATGGAGTTTACAAATTTGCTTTGAAATTTAAAGTAAATAATGTTTGGGTTGTAAGTATAGATTTACATTTATTACATGAAGAGTAGTTCCATGATTATAATATAGAGTATATCATTTTTTTAGACAACTTTTGCCTAATAAAAATACAAAATAATTCGCATTTTTACTTCATGTTTACTTGCTTAATTCCTTTGGTTTGCTTTTTTGAATAAGTATCGATCTGTTGAAATAGAAATTAATTAAAGTAGTTTACAAACTTACGGATCTTCGAGTGGATCTTCGTATAAAAGTGTTTTTAATGTTAGTCGAGAAACACGAAAATTACATACATTTTCTTTAAGAAACGTTTTCGTGATTTTTTTGAAAAATCTTTGATTTTTTCCAAGATCTCGAAAATTAGATAAAAACTGTAGACGCTATGGAACCATGCACGAAATGTTCGCAATGCTTAGTCTAACACATAATATAATTTTTAAGAATTTCTTCTTGATAAGGCCCATACGTAATCTAATGAAAAACATGAAAAGCACATCAGTACCTTTCAATCTTTAAGTCGATACCTTCCATATCGGTACAATTTTTTTAAAGATATTGACACATAACCAAAAAAAAAAAAATTCCCTAAAGCATGTTTTTCGAAAAATTCTCGAAAAAAAATTCTTAAAAAAAAATAAAGTCTTTTTAGTGTTTCTCGACCCAAAATTGCCATAAAAATCAATTTTTACGAATGAAAATTTTTCGTGTAAAGTGTTACAAATATTTCTAATCCCTTTTATTTGATTTTTTTTACGTGCTTGCCATATAAAAATAGTTTGGCGCCTATTTTAAAATAAATTTAGCAGCGAATTTTGAGTACCGAAATATATTTTTTCTACCAAAAAAAAAGGAAGTTAGAGTCCACAGCTAATTTTAAAAGCAAGCTCAGAATTTAGACAATTACCAAAGCTAA
Organism: Chymomyza amoena; assembly: GCA_037043745.1. Classification (NCBI taxonomy): domain Eukaryota; kingdom Metazoa; phylum Arthropoda; class Insecta; order Diptera; family Drosophilidae; genus Chymomyza; species Chymomyza amoena. The sequence continues at coordinate 114,213 of JBAMAX010003352.1, forward strand.
TGAGTTGGAAAATTTATATAGCATCTGAATAAAGTAAAATTATGAAATCCAATTAAAAAAAGTATTTATAAAATTTTTATTTTTATTTAAAAAATATATAAAATAATTATACTTTGACAATGTTTAAATAATTCACAAAAACGCAAAAACTTATTTGCGCCATCTAGTGACAAAGTTTGCTGGCGCCACCTAGGGACAAGCAGCACAATAAATTTAATTTTTTAGGAAACAGAGAACACAAAGAATACCATTAATATTCTGATAACTTCGGTAATTTATGGAATAGTATTGGTGGATATATGGTGGGATGGGGTCACTATACATTCTAAGAATTCATTAGGCAGCATTATATGTAGCAGGCTCTAAGAATCAAACCAAAAGCAATATACCTTTTATCGGGTGCTCTTAACATGGCCAACTGCTTCCTATATTTCACCTTTTTTGTAAAACACTTATTTATGCTCTTAGACAAATTATGCGCTATCTATCAGCAAGTTAGCTCTTAACGTAATTAAATTTCTACCATATGACAGTACATTCTCTGACCCAGCTAGCATTTCAAGAGAGGCACCTACGAAAAATATGATAAATGTTCCGGCTTTAGAGCAGCTGCAATGACTGCAGCCTGTGCAACATAAATTTAAGCCGCCGCAATTGCTGCTAACCAAATCTTAATTATAAATCTAAGGAAGCACTTGGCAAAAAAAAAAAAAAAAAATACCGCAAGCGCAACGTGGAGCACTGCAAAAGGATAGGCCAAGAGCGGAGCAAAGCCAAGAAGGAAGCAAGCAGTGAAAAAAGAAAATGGCAAAAGAGCGCAAAATGAAATGATGATTTAATGGAATGGTCTACCCGCAGCCGGGCCTGAAAGAGCGAGCCAGCTGGGCTGCTTGGTTGGTTGCCTGGTCGGATGACTTGGTTGAGTTGGCTGAGTTGAATGAATGGCCGTGCATGAAGAAAGGAGCGGAAATGACTACATAAGCTGCTGCAACCATAAACCGGAAGTTAACAGACTTTCGCTGATGTGGCAGTTTTCGTTCTAGAGTACCGGCAACTGGCAGGACAACGAACAAGTTCCAGCCAATACGACGGCCGACACGCTTGGCGGGCAGTCTGCAAAATTGTGACAGCGCATGGCCGCAGGATAATCAAATAATTTTTTCTTACCACCCATTATCATACCTTCAATCCTTATACAATTGTAGAATGCAAAAAAAAAAGAAGTGATGATGAACCTTTTTTTTCTTGTGGTCATGCTTGGACCCACTGCTGGGCGCTGTCACGCCCAGACTGGCTTGTTAAATTATTGTGCAACATTGCCACAAAATGCTAATTGCCGCACGATATGATCGAAGCCAACTTTTCCTAGAGCATTTTTCTTGCTTCCTTCTTCGTTTTTATTTTATTTTAGTTTGGGATGTTGCTTGGCCAAAACTTTTCAAATTGCAGCTGTCAATGTAACTGTGAATGTGACATCTTGACTATTTTATTTGCCAGGGTTGCTTTTGTTCCGCTTATCGAAATCTGTCAAATTGTGGTAAATTGCATTTGCTTACCGATAATAAATCACAGAATAGAAGCAATTACTTTCTTTGAATTTATTTTTATTAAGGTAAACGATTAAAGTAAGGTAACGTAAAGTGTTAAGCAGAATTTGAATGACTCAAAGAAAAAAAGTGTGAAGGGTATTTATTTATTAAAATAAAAATCGAGCTACAAATCACTTCAATACTATATAATTACACTAGCCGGCCTCCGCTGCGCTCCGGCACGCTCGCTTCGCTCGCTCGTCTAGATCTGGAATCTTTCCGTTTGGAAAACATCGTCCGATTGATCGATGAGTGGATTAATTTCATCATAAAATTTTCAACAACTCGCCATCTTTACATTTTAACCATGTTTAATGGAGATTTGGTAGTTTTCTTCTCGGCATTGTAAGCAGTATCTGATATTAATGTTTTCGTGCACTAATAATGTTAACCTATAATGGCGACAGGATGTCTTTTATTTTTTATTTTTTCACGTTCAGTCAAGACAAACCACAGATTGAAAAATATTGCGTAACGCTCCGTCCGCGAAAGCCATGAAACAGGAGTGTGGAAGGCTCCGCGGCTAACTTCGCGCCCGTGAACACACCATGAAGGTATAGTCGATAAATGAAAAAAAAAATGTTAAGAGTGGCAACCCTTATCTCTTAGGGGTATGAAAAATAGATGTTGGTCGATTCTCAGACCTGCCCAATAAGCACACAAAATTTCATGAGAATCGGTCAAGCCGTTTCGAAGGAGTATGTTCACACAAAAACCAATATTCACAATCCCACGAACCAATTCACACAAACTCATCGCAATAGGCTTAAAACTTCCGCATTGACCTCTAACACACGCAAAAATCAGATTTGAATTTCATCGACTCGTTCATGAGAACACCCATAATACGTAAAACATAAGTTTCTTCTTATATATAAAATTCTAGTTTCACAATGTTAGTTACCATACTCCTCCGAAACGGCTGTACCGATTCTCATGAAATTTGGTGTGCCTCAATAAAATAAAATTTATAACGTTTATAATTTTTGTGTTTCCTTTCGACAAAAACAATTTACTAAAAAATATTAGTTAATCTGACAATGTACACAATGCCAACCTAAATTAACAAAAAAATGTTGTATTGGAAAATCAAATTGTCCTTTTTAGTAGTTTCGTCGCAATTAGCGGACAAAATTGTGAATTCGAACCATTCTCAGATCCCTTTGAACACAGACAAAAAATTTCATCAAAATCGGTCCAGTCGTTTAAGAGAAGTTCAGTGACATACACACTCACAGAAGAATTATATATATAAAGATTACAATAAATTCAATAAATATTTTTAATTCTTAAATATAATAATTCAAGTCAAATGTAAATACGAATAGAACCAAGCTAAGAATGCACTTCCTGTTTATAGAAATCAGATTATTTCACCAAATCTCTTTGTAAGCAAACAGTGCTGCTCATTTTTAGGCAAATTACGATAGATGGCGCCAGCATTACCAACAGCAAGTAATTTTTATGGCATATACGAGCTAATGAATTTCTATAAGCGCTACAATTATTAATTATTTATTTATTTATAATTTAAAAACTATAGATAACATTTTTGAAGCGCTGGCAACTTAGAAAAGTTTCGCCAATATTGTTTCCACTCGGGTATCAATATAACTTGCTGCAAACAAAAAACCTGTTGTTACTGCTGGTGCCATCTGGGGTAAATTAGCCAAAAACGCTTTAATGGATGCTGCGTACTGGCGTTACATCAAAAATGCACTTTCTTTTTTGGATTGCAGTGATCTGAGTAGCTGGATATGTTTTTGACAGGTCACATTAAAGTGATACTATTCCTTAACTGAGCTCCCACGATATTTTCTTAGAACTTTACATGATGTACAATAGTTATCTGCTCGCTATCTTTTCAGCCTTTGGGTTTTTATCATGGAGCCCTTTGACATCCAAAATCTGTGCCTAATAATTTGCACTGTAACAATTAGTACTTCGGTTTATGTGGAGGTTAATGGTCACCAGTCTGAGGTCACGGTGCAAGGTTCATGTACTTAGATACTGTTGGGAGCCTTCGCCACATTGTTTCAGCACATTTAAGGCTACTTTTCATAGTTCTCTCCAGATGTGGTCAAAGGTTAAGAACCTAATCAGGGTAACCCTAAGTTTTTTGGTAGTCTTTTGTATCATGAGAGATCGGCTGATTAACTAAACCGTGAGTCACTTATTTTTTTTCGACATGCCAATAAGAAGGGGAAAGGCAATTTTACGCAGCTCTCAAGCAGTTGGACGTATTTCTGAATCCCATCTGCTACTTTGTAATCACACGAGACTGAGGTGAATTTTGCAAAATCTCTTCGATTAAAGCATTTTTTGAATAAAAGCCTGAAAGTATGCAACAATTTTATAAGTTATAAGAAACTTGGTGATGGGTACACCGTGACTTATATATATCCAAGGACTTCTCTGTGAAAAGGTTGTAAAAAGACCCTTTCAAATTTAGGTCTTTGAAAACCATATGAACCAATTAACAACCCTTTGGCTGCTGCGCCCAGTACTACCGAACTGTTTTAAAAAAAGGAAATGCTGCAACAACAAAAGCCAAAGCCATTTGCAATTCATATTGACAATATATTTTTCTGACCAAATAAATTACACGGTCCATTAAAAATTTTTCAAGCAATTTTACGCAGCTTAAAAATATTTAACGCTATTGTTACCTTGAATGAATAAACCAATTTATTGCTCAATTTCACTTGGAAAAAACTTTTTGAAAAATGAATTTTAATATTAAAATAAAAATTTATATTTATTTAAGTTAGACCGAAAAGAATATTAAACCGAAGCAATAAATACATTTCAGCATTTAATTTTATTGAAGCTTAGCTCTTAGTTTAGATCTTTTCAACACAAAGGACATTTTTTGCTTTTGTCTATGTAACAATTAATCTTATTGATTTAATGCCTGATTATAGAAAACTGCTAGCCTAGTCCAATCTGCTGGAACCATCTGAAACTGGCTAATCTGTCGCAATGCCGGTTCGCTCTTCTTGAACTTTCTTTGATAATACAAAATAATTGTTCAAATTAGTTTTTGTAGGATCTTCTTTGGAGCTTTGCAGTTCATCGGTAATATGTTTATTGATTAATATAGAGATTTCGTCAAAGGTACAAGGCTGATTTTTATTTTGGAACGTCTGAAGAAGTTACCTCAAGAATAATGACGTCTTCGCGTTGACCAAGAAATTCTAATGGCATTTAGCGCAAAATGGATAGGTCTAGTTGTACAAAGTAATCCACTTCAGGAGAAGTGAAAGCATCAGATTAGGTTAAAAAGGCTGCTAAGTTTAAACCTCGATTATCCGAGGGCCTTACGGAGCATGTGAGATACAAGAATTGTATGCAGAGAGGTAGTGCTGAAGGTGCTTGGAAAGAAAAGTCTTCGTAAGTGTCGTCATGACCCATTTTTGAATGATTTGTAAGGTCTTCCGTTCATTTGGAATCAGTCCTGGATTAGTCATGAAATCATGCCTGAAGTTTCAGAATCAGTTAAGAATCTACGTCCAATGCGTTCCAGGCTGATGAAGCTTAGCGGTAACAATCAGCTATGAAATCAAAGCCATGTCTAAAATCATGGGTGAATTTTTCAAAAATTGTGCATGAAGTCAGTGCTGATTTATTTTTAAGAGTCAGGGTGAAATCAGTAAGTTTTTAATAGACCTGAATAAAAAAATATTCTTAATTAATTTTGAACAAAATGTTTTGACCTACCAAGGTGTACAATTGCTTTAATCCTTTGTCATACAAAGTCATGAGAGTTCGTTTCTCTTCATGCCTTAAATCAGAGATGAATTTTTAGGCGTTAATGACTGAACTGCAGGTTTATAAAACATTGATATTTTCACATAAAATTGATTTTAAAAGTGAGCAATATTTTCAAATTTATTTAAAAAATCACTCCATATACGCCTATGACCCAAGGGCTTGCCAGACAAGGTAAAATTCAGGATATACCTAAATTAGCCAACACTAAAAATGTAAATAATAAAGTCACCAAAAAAACATTTTCATAAATAAATAATATTTCAAAAAACCTTCATCCCCAAAAATACCTATTCAAGCTTAAAGCCACATGAAACATTTAATGTAAACATTACGCAACAATCGTATTGAAAATGGCCATCCATGGAATCTCCACCCGGAAAAAATTGCTCAATTATTCAAACGAATTTCACGCATTTAATTGTGTAAATTTAGCGAGGCATGACATGGCGTCTGGTCTGCTGCTTCGATCCCTTGGCCAAGGGCAACAACGACAAACCATGGTCGACGATGATGGCTCGTATGGTAGCGCATGTTGGCCGTTTGGGGCAACTCGGCCTAGACACGCGTTGGCTAACGTTACGTAACGTCATAATCACCCCGAAGCGTACATAATTGGCCAATCAATTGTGTCCATTGTTCCCATTTATAACGCGGCAAGGGTTTTGCCCCAGCTGTGATTTATGCCACAATATACTAGTAGTGTGTGGCAGCAATGAAATACAAAAAATACCAAAAAAAATACTGCAGTTTGGCAATTAATTGTAGGCAAAGTCTAAGGCAGGCCTAAGTTGCAACCAAAGTTTTATGCTTGCAACTTGCAGCTTGCATTTTGTGTCTCTTGCTCTCATTGTGTTGCTTGTAGCAACTTTTAACAAATGCACAAAACGAATGACAACTTCCGTTTCCGCTGTGCTGTGCTCCAAATGTTCCTCTCCTGCTCACTGCCCCAGCCAATGTCCCAGAGCCGGCCGGCTGTCACACCAAAAAATTACATGCCTTGCGTAAAAGTTTTGGCTCTTCATTATTCTAACATCAAGTTGGTGGAGGCAAGTCAACGCGAGTCGAGTCGACACGAGCTGCGGTTTCCAATTTTTCTGGTAACTGCTTCAGTCATTTTTATACATTTTTCAGCATTTTCTTGGCGGCATTTCTGCACAGTCAGTCTGAGACAGCAGCCGGGAAAAACTTCTTCATGGGCTTTTCTTTTCTTTTCTTTAGTATTTTTTTCACAGCATATGCTGCCTGCTTTTGTACAGACTGCCAAGGCGTGCTAAAATTATACGCTGAATTTTAATCACAATTCAAATCAACGAAATCATCGTCATTATATGAGTCCTAGTAGTCCTTCTGACAATTCCTTGAAATGCATTGCATGCGTTTTGCCTGCTGTCGCCACTTGAGTAAAACTTTTTCGACTGTCACCATGTTCCACGTTCCGTGTTCCGTGTTCCATTCACGTGCGGCAGCGACTCCATTTTGTTGTAGCCATATTGCCGCATGGCTGTTTGTTGTGCGCTCTCTCATTAATTTGCCGCACCATATTCCAAGAGCAGTTTGCGGCAATGAATGTTGTGGAAAAAGAGTTTTAAAAAGTTGTTGACTTGTTAGTTGTCTTTGTTGTTTAATAGCTGAGGCATAAAAACGTGCTCCATTCAGCTCTGACAATCCTCTGAAGAATGAAGACGAGCTTGTGGAAAGCACGTTACAGTATGTGCTTTTCTTATATGGTGCGTGTATTAAAGATAACTGCCAAAGTAAGTTAATAGCACTGAAAACTTTTTTTACAAGTTAGTGATATTTTAAAAGATTTTAATTGTAATGGAATAATCACTTATCAAACATTTTATATTTCGCAAGCAAAAATGTATATGCACATAAAAATTGTGTTTTATTTGGTGAGGAAACCTTTTTTTTGAAAAGCTTTCATGCAGTTCTTTAACGGGAATTGGCGTACCTTTGATTTTTTTGAGATAGTAATAATGCGCAAAAGGCAGATTCATTGTCCAAAACTGTTGCCAATGAAATAAAAATTAACTTCGTAACCCCTTTTTTTTTCCAAATATTTATTATGTTGACAATCAACAACATCTATATGATGTTACTTTGCTTCGAAAAAATGTATTTGAGTGTATCCGGAAGCTCGATTTTGACCGAACATGGTAGTGTCAAATAGATCCAAATAATTATTTAAATATAATTTTAGGACGGATTTCAATGGAGGCTAGTTGCTTCTGTCATTGTTTAAATAATTTTTTTTTTATTTTCTATTTGTTTTGAAACAGATTGTAAATAATATTGAAAAAAAAAGAAAAATATATAATTTTAGAACTTACAAAAAAAGCAAAATAAGTCCCCGAAAACGGGTTCCAAGTTGTGTTAGTAAGTTCGAAATCCTGAATGAAAAAACTCGGAAAAAATCGGCACAAGGAGTATTTTTCAAGAGGATTCACTTTTTATAAAAAAATATTTTTCATTATTCCACGTTTATTATAAAAAATAAAGAAAGAATATGTTTGCGAAACAATTTTTGGTGGTTTTTAATCTTTTGTGGATACCTCCCAACCCGAAAAATCGAAAATGGCAAATTTGTCATTTTGTGATAATTTGATAGAAATCCCTTTATTAAAAAAACCCTTTTACAGGCCATTCCTCTAGGAAAAATTTATTTTTATTCCACATTCATTCGTTTTCATATATCATTCAAACTTTTTTATGCTGGTTTTTATCATTTTAATTACTCAGTGTCCAATATCACGAATTTGTAATTTTTTGATGGAGATCAATTGATCTTGCAAACAATTTTTCGTAATGATCGGAAATTTGTACAAAACGTGGCTACGTTCAATTTTGAAAAACTAATTTTTTCTCAGTCCAAAAAAATTCAAAAAAAGTCTTAGAAAAAGAACCTTAGAAGTGCCTAAAAACATGTTTTTCAAAAAAATCTCAAACTCTTGTGCTTAAGGGAAAAAAAATTTTATCCTTTTCGTCTTTCTCGACCCAAAATTAGCCTAAAAACACTCTTTTACGAATGTTCATTTTTCGTGTAAGCAAGTGTTGTCATTGGAGACATTCAAAAGAAATATAGTTAGCCTTTTGTCAAAATTTTATCTAAATAAGTTTTCTCCTTCCGAAAAATCGTAAATAAATATACGTAATAAAAGAAAACTTTGCTAAATACACTAATACTAATTTAACTTGTTTTTAAAAAATTATATAATAATTTCCTTTATTTTTTTTTTTTTTTGCAGGGAACATTCCATATAATAGGTTAGAACTCTCTTTTAGATTGCGGTAAGTCCAAAGAACAAATTATAGATATTATAGAGAACAACTACCAGCTAAATATCTTAACTTAAACAAACCGCGTTGTACTCCAATTCCAGTCTATCTTTCTTTATCACTTCTTGTTGTCATAACCATAAAAAAATATATATGCTGACAACTTTTTTAAAGTCAGAAGCCACACTTCCTATAAACACTATGATAAGTAGGGCTTTGAAGTATTTTCCCATAAAAATTTACAACAATTTGCTGTTAATTTAGTTTATGTGCGCTGGAAACCACATAAGCGGCAAGCCCAGGCACAGATTGGACTTCAATGAACATAAAATATGCAACCCAAAGCGACTATGCCTCATAATAGCGCCGTCAGCTAACGAGATAAGTTCCTTTAAAGTTCAGGCAACAAAAAAGGAAAAAAAGTAGAAGCAGCAAAACTTTATGGCCAATGACCGAGAGAGAGAGCATTTGCTTGGCGCTGAAAATCCGCAACTAATTTATTTGCAGTCTCGACCATTTATGTGACACAACAGCAGGCTCTGAGTTTCATGTGGCAAGCAGCAGAGGTCGAGGTAGTTGGGGGGTGTAGGACACTCGGAGGGCTATACTGCTGTGGCGAAATCCCCCAGTGCGAATTGGCGCCCAGCTCGATGGGGCACTTCATTGTGCAGTGGCTCGTTTAAAACGCTGATTCAGTTTCATCATTAACCAGATTAATATGGCGTTACGTTGTCACTGACAGGCGCAATATGGCAGCACTTTTGCTCCCTGCTCCCTATTCCGTGCTCCTTGCTGCGTACTCCTACAGCCACTCTACTCCAAAAGTTGCAACCATAGAATCGATGTGTGACCAAAGGCGTACTAGTCACATCATCATTATCAACGCTGGTTCTAGTCATTACTTTGTCTAGCCAAAAGTTCAACTGTCCTTGCCTATGGCCATGTGGTTGATGGTTTCTATGGCCAGTTTGTTGTGCTTGTTGTTGTTGCTGTTGCTGTCGTGGCAGCCACTTGAAGTTTATTACATTGCAGTTTTGTCGCAATGGCCAGCTAGGCAACGTGGCGTATGCGCAATATTTGAACAGCGCCAATTCATGAATTTTTATGATACTCGTAGCTAATGTTATAGCTTAATTGTGCATAGAAATTAGTGTGACCGTATATTTGGCTCTTTTGGTGTACGGATATTAAGATAAGAGGCTATGAGAGTAAAGCACGTATACTTCTTTCTTATAAAAACTTTTTGAGTGTAAAGTGCGTCAAATACAGCTGATAATAAAAAAAAGGAATATTTGCTTATAAGAAATTATTGATTTAAATTTGTAAGATGTCACGAAAATCATTGAAGTATACTATACAAATTTTGCTCACACTAACTTTGCTACCAATACAGCCCAAAAATAATTAGGAAAATTTTCTTCAAAGCAATTATTGAGATAAATGTGTTAGATTTTATGAAAATCATCGAGATATACCACTCTAACTTATTGAGATGGTTCAATCCTCTCGTAAGTAATAAGTGTGCTAATAAGCCCAATCTATTGTCATCAATCAAAAATATCTTAATCTCTGGAATTAAAAAGTATCATCAGAACAAAAGTATTTTTCATAGCATTAACTATATGTGGTTCTTATAAAAAGTGTTTCTTTTGTCCACTTTTATTATCTGGTTAGGGTGGAGAGATGCGGCCAGCCTTGGGCCTCCTTTCTAACTATAACCATCTACTTTCATAAAAAAGTCACACTTCGCTTTACCCAGCACAAAAGTGTGTCGATTATCGTTAATCAACACACAAAAAGTGGAGCACTTACCAAATTTTTGCGAATATTTATTATTTAAAATTTCGTTAATTTTAACGCCCAAAATTTCCCCATACCACTTCTTGCTGCATTTGGCCGTTGATTGCAACTGCAAATACTTTTTTACTATTTATCCGTCGTGCCACTTGCAGTTTATTTAGTATCTTATAGAAAACCATCGCCAGCCGCACGGAATTCTTATAATATTTGCCCGGAAAAAAGAAAAGTATTTACATTTGACTCAAAGTTTGGGCAAAACAGCGGCATGCCTACATTTTTAAACTTTATATTTAAGTTGGTAGGGAATGTGAACTGAGCTGGGAAGCTCAAGGGGTGAATGCAATCACAGTTTTCGACATTTTACAAAATTGTATCGGCGTCAAAGTTTTTCTTTGCTTATTTTTCGTCCACTTTTTTTTTGGTAGTTGTTGCTTTTATGTATTTGTATTTTGCTCTTGACTCTTTTTACGCGAAATAAGAAAAGTTTTTTATTTAAACATATTCTAACAAATTTGACGTAGACATGCGTGGCATTTTATTTTAAAGTTCTTAAGATGCAGATACTTCAGTATAAAAAAAATTGCAACTTTTGCATATATGCAATTTTATTTTTACAAAGTTTTTAAATTGTTTATCTTAAGATAGTAGTTGTGGAAGTTTAAGCAATTTATTAAAGAGTTGATACAAGACTGTTTGATATGGTTGGTTGTTAAAAAAATATGTAAATACGTTTAAAAAGTTGGATAAAGCCGAGAATGCTTTCAATAATACCGAGATCGAGATAGTTTTAGTCTATTTTCTTTTTGGGGACTACCGTTTTAAATAAGTAAATTTCTAGTCTCTTTTTTTTCATTGCTCTATTAATTCCTAGTGGGGCATAGGGCCCCAATTTCATAGAACAACAGAATATTATTGAATTCGAGAATGAACTTAGTGGATTTTTGACTATAAATTTTGTTGTCTATATCCGGTGCTGTGCACCCAACCGAAGGTCCTAAAAAAGATCTGCTGGTAGGAATTACTCAAATCCACAAACTCCATTTACCGAAAATTTTAAAATCTTAACCAAAATCGGCACAGTTAGGCCTTTTATTTATTTTTTTTTAAATTCAAGGTTTATCCCGACAACCAAGAGAGAGATCAATCGATGTGTAATCGATTAATAAAAACGATTAATAAATAAAATTTTAATTTCGGTATCTAGTATCTATCTATTTCTATTCTTACTTATTTTGACTTCCAAGCAAAAAAAGAAACCAAATCCGACTTTTTTTCGATATCGTGTATTTGACGTTGTTTTTGTGGTAATTAAGTCTGAATCCGAAATCAGAGCACTTCAGATTTCGGAGATAAACTTCCTAATACTCTATTTTTTGTGTTTGAGCTCGGATTTTTATTAAGGCACTCAAACAACATTTAAGTTACACTTTCTGGCCTCTGAGCCCAAAAATCGATATTTTTTTTTGTTGCCTGTATTCGCAGAACCCCCTCAAAAAATCTTATTAAAACCTTTATGTCCCTAGAATAAGGTTGTTACCGCGAAATTTGTCGTCTAAAAACTAAGAGTAAATCAAGCTTCCAAAATAATCATCAAAATTAACTGGCTCTAAAGGGTTTGGACCCAGTTGATCCAGTTACCTCGAAATTTGTCGTGCAAAAATCCCCCGTATCTTAAGTTTCCAAGAAAATTATCAAAATTAATTCTCTCTATGGAGGCTATTGCGGTTTTTTTTAGCTCTATTGTGATGGGATTTATAATAATTTGGATTTTGATCCAGTTACCCCGGAATGGGTCTTCTAAAAATCCCCAGTACCTCAAGTTTCCAAGATAACCATCAAAATTCACTCGCTCTATGGGGTCTATAGGGGTGATGTCTAATCTGTGCTGAGGTTTTTTTTACCTAGGATTTTGACCCAGTGATCCTAAGAATATTGAGAAAACATTATTTGTAAACAGGATAGAAATTTTTTTATAAATATTTTAAAAACAAAGATGGGCATTTCCAAAATGCCGAACGTGACAGTCGCAAGAATTCAAAGTGAATTAAAACTTATTCTCAAAAATACTTTTTATGTTAAAGATATGTTTAAATGAAAGTTCCTGAGGAGCACTATAATTGGTACTTAAGTGTTTTTCAGGTAATGCTCTCGACAAATGGTATTGGCAGGAAAGTACGCTATTCGAAGTGACAAATAAAAAGTGGTAACAAAATCGATTTCTGCTAAATGTTTGAGGTATTTTGCTTCTTATTTATTTAAAAAATCTGTAGTACTTTTTTTAAAATTTAATTTTGACATTTTTTACACTATAATTAAAATATACAATTTTAGTTTTATTTTGTGTATTTATTAAATAATTTATTTACTTTACATTATCAAAAAATGTATCAATTATTTTTTAAAGTATTCTTAACAATTTTCTTATTTACAAACAGAAAATATGCAATACACGTCTTTTCAGTTGGTTTTCTTCTCCCAAACTCCAGACCAATTTCGAGTAAAAGATGCTATCTATTTCAAATCCACAATAACTTCTTCTAGCGAATTTCCCTAAGCAATCAAAAATAAATTGCCTTAATGGTTGTCTTTTTCTTATTTGGCTCACTTAAGTAGTCTTATACGCTTAAAGCCTGCTTCAACTCGTTAGCCAGTAAAAATATTATCTAATAAGCAGTCAAAAGATTTCACTTCTCTGCTCCAACCCACTCTCAGGACGACAAAGATACAGATCTAAAGTAATAGATACATTTGCTCAAGCCGACCAATTAAATTTCACCCGCATCAATAATCATGAAAGCAAAAAATGCCAAAGCGGCAGGCACTACACTCAAAAAAATAAAAATGTAAAAATAGAAGGGGAACATTGTATTCTATTCAGGAAAACAGCCTGGAAAATGCCACATTAAACGAAAAAGGCGCAAAATTAAAAGGCACAAAGTTGTGGGGAATCCAGTTCGGAGTACGGGCTACGGGATTGGGAGGGAGTACACTGACGTGTCAGACTTGAAGTCGACAAGCGTGTAAATGATATAAATTCAATTTAATAAAATTGTTAAAATCGCACTGAGGAAAACTGTGTGAAAATGCTTTGCGCGCAGGTGAGCTGAAAATTGCTGTGAAATTTTAGTACTATGGCGTCGCGGTATGCCTCGACTTCGACTACACGGACTGGCACTGCCAGGAAGCATTACGGGTTGCTAACTGCGCCGTGGGGTGTAGGGTGAGTCTTACTCCGGCAGTGAAGTACATAGAAAGATAGACACTTGGTCTGGGCACGACTGGCAATGAGGAAAGCAACAACGGAAAAGGAAATACGCGTGAAAATTCCTAGCAATTATTTCACACAAAGTGGGCAAAGTCAGTCAGACCCAACCCAACAAGGAGACAGTGGAAGGGTGGCAACTAAACCAACTGTATCTGGCCTGGCTGGATTTCACTTGGCCTGTCATCGTCTTATTGCGGAAAGTTTAATACGTTGACGTAATAATTTGGCGCGTTGCAGACAAAGCTCGACCAAAGCAGCTTTGATAACATTTTAAGAGGCTTTCATGGCTTTTCTCACTTTAATGTCACGATAATCGCATAATTTCCAAGAAGAAGACGAAGAAGTTTTTAGTGCTTTGGAACTCACACTGCTGCCATTTTCAAAGGGTTGTCCATGGCCAGAGGGCGGCTGAGGATTTTTATTGTAACACATTATTTTTTGTTAAAATTGTCTGTATTCAATTTATTTTATTTTTAATATAACGCACGTGACTTTGTCTTTACATTAGAAGAAGAAGGCACTGACACTTTAAAAGACATCCCCATCTGTTGCTCCAGGAAGTTGCTTATTAGCTCAATTCTATTACGTTAGATTTTTATGAATAAGAGTAAAGTTACTTGAATTTCTTAATGGCCTTAATATTCCTGAGAAGATTCTCATATTTTTTCATTTAATTTTCTTGCTTTAGAAATTCTGCTGTTGTATAAGTCTTTTAAAATGGTGCAAGTTTCTTTAAATATTTTGTGTACTCTTTAAGTTTGCAGGGAAAAAACTTTTGCATTCCTTGCATTAATAGAGTAGAAGCATTCAGCGTTTCTACTCAGCAAACCGTCACAGCTGAAGATCTATGTGTACTTGGATTTTCTTTCTAAAATATAATTAATATGATTCTCACCTTTAAGACAGTGATGGGCAAAACTCATACAAACAAGCATTTGTTTATGTGAGTAAGCAGCGCAGTAAGCAAAACCGGAGGGGAGAGCATGAACCCCAATCGAGCACAAAGCAGAACAAGTTTTCACGAGACCCCACCACTGCTATAGGCCTTGGATAACGATACGTCTGATCGACGAACGTTGTATTTTATGTCCTTGAAGTATATTATTGAAGCAAATGTTGACAGATTCTAGTTAAAACGAATCTAAGTTTATTTTGTGTTCATACCCATCATTTTGATATCCAATTATTCAATTAAATAAATATAATATCGAATATCAACTAACCTTATAAAAAGTAACTTAAATTTATCAATCTTGGTGCAAGGACTTGTAAATAAATAGTTTTAAACATAGTATAAATGAAATAAATTTTTTGATCATTACAAATGGTTACTGCCTAAAATGTAGACAGTAAACATAATAAGAAATACATTTTATTTTAAAAGAATTCGATTTTCGTACACAAACCATTTTTGATATGCAACATACTGTTGAGTTTTAAAGGCACCGTTTTCGATAGGGGGTTTTCATTCTTACTTTTGAATAGGTGTCAAAAAAAAAATATTTTTGCAATATCTCACGATTTCAATAACACCACGGTCTAAAAAGTTTTCTTTTATCTGCATATATCGCCTGTTAAATTAAAACACGATCTAAAAGTATTTAATGGAAGCAATAAAATAAATTTCCAATATTGACTGTATTGTTCTCCCAAAACTTAAAAAACTTGTTTAAACATAATTTTAAACAAATAATTAATTTGGTTTTTCTGAAGTCTGAATTGCACTTTTCTCACAAAATTTTTTTTTTATATGGAGAAGGGTCTTCATATTATAGTATAATCTTATTTATTTATTAAGTACGAAATTAAAGATAAAGGGGTCTCCAACAGGATTTGCCACTCGTGTGATGGACTCCACCTCAATCGTTAATATCCACAAGTTCAACTTCTTTGGTACTAACCATGTCATCTGCAATTTATCATTGTTTTCACTCAGATTACTTTCGTTGTTTTTATCTTCAAAATCTGATAATACAGTACGCGAAAAAAGGTTAAAGCCACTTGCTTTTTTCAATAAAACTCGAAAACTTTCAAATATTTTTTGATGACTTTTTGCATATTAATTAAGCAACTATTTTAACGTATATAAAAAATAAAATTTGTTTTAATATACATGTTTAAACACTTTTTTTTTAGGTTTTTGATTTTTTTGTCGCTTTTTGGTGCGAAATAAGGTTAAAGCCACCCAAGTATTTTTACACGAAAATCAAATTTTTTTTTAAATATTTCGTGTGTTTACCTTTAGCGTCATACAAAGCAAGTATTCGATGTGGTAGACTGTCATAAAATATTTTTATTAGGACGTGAGAGATGTTTTCCCAAGCCGCCTCGATGGCCACCTTAAGTTCGTCCTTGTTGTTGTATTGTCGGCCTTTTCCGTACATTGCGCATGCCAAAAGTCTCCAAACATGATTTCGAAGGCCAATTGTTGAAAAAATGGATTCCATTCTCACGAAAAAAGGCGTTGGTCGATCTGGCCGCATGAATCGGTGCATTATCTTGCTAAAATTTCCAGTCCATTCTAGCGCACTCAAAGACATATGCCGCAAAATAGTGTCGAATCATTTGCTGGTACTGTTCCGCATTCATTCCTGTGGCAATTAATGATAAGGGCATCATTTTGAGGTACCCAATGGCACCCCCAACCATAACCAACCCTACGCCAGATTGGCCCGAAAACAAAATTTTTGGTTCGTTACGCAAATCGTGCCAATAGTGAGAAAGTCCGTTTGGGTCCTCCAAATTAATCTTTCTTTCGTCAGAAAATATTATTTTTGGCCATTGATTTGTGCAGCGCTGGTAGTCCAAGGCGAATTTCGGACGAGTTGCTAATTGTCTTTTGATAGCATTGTCTTGCAGTTAATTTTTTTGTGTTTCAAGTGTTTTGATCCTCCTAAAATTTTTAGAGCACGGCGAACACGATCAAGTATTTCATTTTCACTTTTTTATTGGCCAGCAGACTTAAACCTATTGCCACCACTTCGGATTAAACGACGCTTTTGGGCACTTGTGATAATAGATGTTCGACCAGTAATGTAGTTTTTGCCATAATTTTGGCGATTTCTTAGAAAATTTCTAACCAAATCTTTGCTGCGACCAATTTCCTTTTCTATTTAACGATTAGACACTTTATTATAATCTTTTCGTGTGGAAATTTAGGATTTTTCGGCCTCAGTTAATTTTTTAAGTAAATTGATCAATGTTTGGATGAAAACTGTGTAATAGATATTGTGAAATTGCACTTACAGATCCGAGAAGGTGAATAACAGTGAAATATGAGAAACACAAAAAATAAAAATGTAAATAAAATTGGTTTTCGTGTAGTAAACGTCAAGTGGCTTTAACCTTATTTCGCACCAAAAAGCGACAAAAAATCAAAAAACCTAAAAAAAAAGTGTTTAAACTTGTATATTAAAACAAATTTTATTTTTTATATACGTTAAAATAGTTGCTTAATTAACATGCAAAAAGTCATCCAGAAATATTTGAGAGTTTTCGAGTTTTATTGAAAAAAGCAAGTGGCTTTAACCTTATTTCGCGTACTGTATATATTTTTGTCTACTATACCACCCATCTCTGGTGTTCTTTTGATTTTGGCTTTATAGCTTTTATTTGTAAATAAAATATTGTGTAATTTAATTAAAACTTACAGAAAAGGTAACAATACACAGGGCCGTAGAGAGGATATCCGGGCCCCGGGGGGAATGTCTAATCCGGGCCCCTATAAATTTGTCTTAATTCATGCAGTTGGTCAGAAATGTTTAAATAAAAATGAATTGAAACGCTTTTATTATGAAAGATCAGTGAACTCATAATGGAAATATCATAAGAAAATACAGGTAGCTGTAGCTTTCGCTTGACTATAGGTAAGGAAGTACTTAATTGAAACTTTTGCTAGTTAGATGAAGGTTAAAAGTAAAGTTCCTTGCATCTTTTATATTATATCAGCGACTCCAATTACGACTCTAAATGAATTATGGACTTTCTTCAGAAGAATTACTTTTATAGAAAAAAATAAATTTTCCTAATTTTATTTCAATTTTTAGAATGTGTTAGTAGAATGTTATATATTACCCTATTATTATAACTACTTTCCACTTTTAAAGCACTTACGTATAAAACACCGTTTCCATGAAGCAATTATTACACAAAACATTTTCCACTGAAAAATCTCCAACTTCTATGCAACATTTATAAGACTGTCACAGGAGTCTCACTTCAAAATGCCAACAAGCAATTTGGGGCTTTGTCATTCTGACTCCATGTCGCAACATAATAAAAGTGGCGCTTAAAACAATGTAATGAAATAATTTCCATTGTTAAAATGATAACAATATATCAAGTAGACACTTTGCTAGCAAATGGCGACAAGAGCAACAGCAGCAACAAGGCTAAAATGACATTAACAATGACAAAAGCAACAACTATAACTAGGAGCTTAGGAAAACCGTTGCGCAACGAATTTCCAATGCGCTTGAATAATTTTAAGATGGAAATAACTTTAAGGCCTGTATGGTTTTCCATAATATAATCCATTGCAAGAACTGCAATTTAATTATGCTTGCATATTGCACAACAGCTGTTGCTACTGCTGGCGCCATCTAGTGAACTTTAGTGGCGCCATCTTAAGTAAGGCATCGTTTAAAGCATAGGGCAACTCTGTTTTGCTTTTTAAGCTGCGTTCAATGCCTAAGCTTTTGCTTTGCTTTTTTTTTTGAACTTGGACGTGAGTAAGGAATAGGAGAAAATAAAAATCAGTTTTTGTCTAAACAATCCCTTTCCTACTACCAGCACGAATTATTTCCATAGTGATCTTAGATTTTAACTTAAATTGAAAAAAAATGTATGTGAGGCAACCCGAATTTTTAATTTCTCAACTTAACAAGAATCTGATTTAAATTTAATATCTTTAATCTTGTTCTTCTATGTTGCACAAACTTGATCCAAATATCAATATACCCCTTCACGGTGTAAGTGCATAAGAACTACTACAAACAAAAACAAAAGTTGTTAGTCGCGGCTGGTTTGGCAATTTTCATGGCAACATTTTCCAGGGGAAAATTGTGGGTAGGCGGCACCCAAAGGCTTGTCTGCGTATGCCGCCAATATGGGAAAAACCAATTTGTTATGCCACCAAAATGCATTTGGCTATACAATTTAACGCCTTTTGATTGCCAAAATTGCACGATACCCTAAACAGAATTGAAGCGAGCCACATTTGGGATGCGGCCACTCCCACTAATTACCGTGGGCCTTTCAACATTCATTAGCCGCCGGAATAGTACTTGAAAACCATAGCACGTGAGTTTGGTTGCATATTTTCAAAAGTCTTTTGAGTTTTTATTGCAAAACTTTTGTAAAACTTTGCACATAAAGCAGCCTTGTACACGGAGTTAAGTCCAAGAACCATTTGTATTGTTGTCCAAACTCATTTGGTCATGTTAATTCATTAATACTGACTGTACTTTTGCCTTGACCCATGAGCCATGGCCACACCCACCAACGCCCACTATCTTAACAACAACTCTAATTGCCATTTTTATGCCATTTTACAATTTCTTTTAAAAAAAAGATATAAAGTCAACGACTAAGGCGCTTGAAATAAAAGTTTAGCTACAATATAACGTATACGTAGAGTAAGCCGCCATAGAAAACTAATGCTCTAGCGCATTGCTTCCGCAATTAGGCTCAATGCTTTGTGCCTTTTCACAGCAATCATTGCACTATCCACAACCCAGAGTTTATTCTATCCACTATCGATGCTGCTATTGATGCTCTTCTATCTGTCTACCAGCAGCACAGTGGGCGGGATTAAAGAAAACTAAGTAATTTTTGTTTACTTTAAATATTTTTATAATAAATTCAAGAACAATAAGATCGATCGAGATTTAATACTATTCATCTTATTGAAGTATTTATGTATCAACTGCGAAGCGGTAGTGACTATAAAGACAGAATCATAACACATTCGAAATTTATTTTTCTAGACCCTTCTTTGATATTCATGGTTACATTGGCGATTTCATGATTAAAAAACTGCAAAACTTAAAAATCTTAGCTTCGAAAAGTTAAAAAAAATTATTTAAAAATATTTTTTTAATTCCATAATTTATTTTGAAAAATTCCACATATTTTTTTAAATCCCATTCTGCTTCAAATCCAACATAAATTTATCTGAAATTCCAAAATCTTCTTTAATGCCAACATTTTTTAATTTTATTTTTAATTTTAAGTTCTAAGATTTCTTATATACAATAATTTTCTGTTATGTCATTTCCGAGGTAACAAATTTAGTGCGAAATTTCTAGTTTCTTGGAAAAACGCGGCACCCCAGGGCTCAAAGGGCCTTTAAAAAACTTTTTTTGACTAATGCAAAACATAATGGAATATTTTACTCTTCTTCATAAGAAGAAGAAACGGCTAGACCGATTCTCATGAAATTTTGTGTGCTTATTGGGCAGGTCTGAGAATAGGCCAACATCTATTTTTCATACCCCTAAGAGATAAGGGTTGCCACTCCTAACATTTTTTTCATTTATCGACTATACCTTCATGGTGTGTTCACGGGCGCGAAGTTAGCCGCGAAGCCTTCCACACTCCTGTTTCGCGGCTTTCGCGGACGGCGCGTTATGCAACATTTTTCAATCTGTGGTTTGTCTTGACTGAACGTGAAAAAATAAAAAAAATACATCCTATCGCCATTATAGGTTAACATTATTAGTGCACGATAACATTAATATCAGATACTGCTTACAATGTCGAGAAGAAAACTACCAAATCTCCATCAAACTTGGTTAAAATGTAAAGATGGCGAGTGGTTGAAAATTTTATGATGAAATTAATCCACTCATCGATCAATCGGACGATGTTTTCCAATCGGAAAGATTCCAGATCTAGACGACCGAGCGAAGCGAGCGTGCCGGAGTGCAGCGGAGGCCGGCTAGTATTCAAATAAAAATTGATTTTTATAGAAGAAATATATACTGTACATATGATTATATCATTGTCATAAGAACAGCAATTGAAATGGGTTTAAATTTCGAGCAATGCACAGTGAATCAAGAATGTCATATTTCAGCCAAAAATCTTGCATTTTTATAAAAAATTTTTGGACTAATGAAATTGAACAAAAATGTTTTGAAATTTTTAACTGTGGAAAAGTCTAATATTCGTAGGTTTTCTCAATATTTTAAAATTTTTATTAAAAAAATAAAAAAGTCGACGCTCAGAATAAAAAATAGATGCCAAAAATTAATTATTTGATTTCATTAAAGGAAAAACGCCCTTTTTTGGCTTTTTTTAGACCCAAGTTTTCTGGACAAAATTGCTTAGAATGACCCAAAGAATCAAACTAGCTGAGACTTTTTATACAGATAAAAATGGATTCACCTAAATTGATATATTTAGTTAGGTGAGCCTAGCAATGAATGAAAGCTTGACTTTTCTCGATTAACCAAGTAAACCATCTCCATATAAATTGGCTATAGTTCTCCACTTTTATTAGGAATTTTTCTAAACAAATACAACAACAATTAAAAATTATATAGAATAAAATCAATTACAAAATGATGTTTATTGTAGCTATTTCAAAGAAGCTTTATAATTTTATTTTAAATAATTGTTTTTTCTTTGCATCGTTTCTTCATAAATAGGTGGGAACTGCGACCTGAAGATCTTTTGTACCATATTCTTTTATATCATAGTTTTACCAACTTTTCCCACAGTGCGCTCCTTGATTTTTTTTTTTGCTGATTTTAGCGCTTTTGTAATTGGAAAATGGCAACGTAGTAAGAGTATATAAAATGAAATCAATCAAGTGTGGCAACATTCACAATGCCGGACGGACAGTCAGTTGGGTTCAACTCTACTAAGTAGGGTTGCCAACGCCTATTGGTATGCCTTACGCCATTTTGACTGACTCAAATTAAAGAGAAAAAAAAAAAATTGAATGATAAAACAAAAAGTAAAACTTTTTCGCTTTTCTTTTATATTTCGCCTGAGTTGGATTTCTTTTGCAAGTAGTTCTTTTTTTCTGCCCCTTTTTTAGACGCTCAGACTTTGGCATCGTTGGCGTTAAATTAATTTGGCTGCTTTGTTCTCGCGTTGTTACATGTTGGGGAAACTCACACACACACATACCCACTCAGACAGTTAAATACACCCACTGATAGATATCCTGGCATATCATTTGTATGCAGTTTCATACTGTGTTATAAATATTAATGAACTGTTTCAGCCAGCATTTTGCAGTTGTAATTTATTTTGCATAGTTTTAGTCTCTCTCTCTCCGTAACTCCATTTAACCAGAAAATACCAGAATTTTCAATTTAATGCCATTAATAGTCAACTAGGAAAAAAAACATATTACAGGTAAAGCTAATTAGTATTGAAAAATGTTTAAATTTATGGTGTCTTAATTTGAATTTAATTGTGTTGTGCAATGCTTGCAAAACTGAATGCAAGCACAGTGGGACCAACATTTTTGTTTTAACTCAAATTTATTTTTGTTATACCATGTACCTTATGTAACATATAAAAGTAAATGATATCTAACATATAGTTACCAAACTTTCCGAAAATATCCCTTATTATTACGAAGGAGACAAGTTTTTTTTTTTTAATACTGGGATAATAGCTTCGATAGGGTTATTTGAGAGGAACCCGAAAGAAAACAATAAGTTGTAAGATTTTTCGTTTGTTTACTCGAAAGTTTTGTGGGGCTGTTAATCACTGTACCACTATATTATTTTATAGGAGGAAGTTGGAATGTCAAAATTGCTCACTTGAATATGCTAATTATAAGCCCATTTACAGATATAGATAATATTATTCACAAATTTTCGATATTTATAGCGCATGAGAGCTGAAACTAAGGTTTTATTTTTAGAAAAATCCATTTATAGAAAGTTTTCGCCTGAACAGAGGTTAATAATCGGAAATGTTAAAACTTTTGCTTCTATGCATTTCTGTCTGTATTGTAAGTTAAAATAAATTTACAGTGGAAAGTATATAATTTTGGGAAAAGGCTTATAAGTTGCCTAACCTGTTCGAATACCAAAATTCCACCTGTCTTCAGAAAGACTCAAAAGCGCAGTGCGACAAAATATAAAATCCGTTTTTAAAGAAATCGAATATTTTTCAATGTGAAAAATCAAGAAAAATATATATGCTGGAACTGAAATTATATGAACTTACATAATCAAAAATGTTTTTCGGACATACAGTGAATGAAAAATTTTTTTTCAATGCATTCCAAAATGACTTCAAAAATGTAAGTTGAGATACTTTTTGACTATTTTAATTTTTTCCTATTGTTTTATTGTTTTCGGATATATTTTGCATTATTTTCCAAGAAAAATCGATCACAAGAAACCACAATATTCACTTCTCTGATAACTTAAATTTTAATTTTTGCAATCATGCGTTTTTCTTTCTCTTTTTGCAGGTATGACAACTTACAAGGATTTTCTTTTTGGTGGTCGTTTTCAAGCTCTTTGAAAAATTGTCTATAAAATGCTAATTTTTAGATAATTCAAATGATCTGATTTCTGATATTTACACCGATGCGAATGTCAAGATATAGCCAAAAAAAGCTATGGAATAGAGCCTTACAAGGCTTTCCCTCATATCTACTTTTAGAATGTTGCAATATTGCTTATAGGTCCTTTCCCCATTGCTACTTTTAAAATATTCCAATATTGGTTATAGGTACATGGCAAATTCAAGACTCTTAGCTGTATGGCTGAAACCCCAGGTTTTGGTGAGTTCCAAAAATGCTACATCAAAGCCATCGATCGTAGCGAAAATAGTATTAATATTAAATATTTATTAAAATCAACTGTGTACGATGCGAGAGTGAGTTTTAGCAATTTTTAAAATTTTCATATATTAAATTACTAATAATAATTTTAGGTGGGTATACAAATTTTTAAACGCGCCAACGGTTGGAAACCTTTTCTTTATAAATTCAAATTTTCTCTATGTGATCTAATTAACAAGAGAAAACCTTTCTTGGCTCATTTGGCATTTTCGTATCTAAAGCCCTATTTAAATATTAATGAATCATGCCGATTTTCAGTAAGTACATAATTTAAAAAATTATTTTACCTTGTAATATTTGTTAATAAAACCCTCAGCCAGGCTTTCTTATAAAAGTTGAAAATTGGAAATGTGACTTGAATGCTTTCAGGCAAAGATTTCCTATCGAAACTGGTGAATACGCGCTTCATGTAGCATTCTTCGAAAAGAACATGCCAACCTCTACTATAAATGGATCGATAATATATGAAAATTATAGAGATTAATCTTTAGCTAAGTTTATTTTTGTCAGTCAGCTTATTATATGGGCATTACCCAGGATGTGGTTACCAAAGGGCATAATTTAAAAAAAACTGTTAATGGAATAATATATGGCATATATAGCATATTACAAAAGTAAAGTTTTTCGGTGATCTATGAATTAATGGTAGTAAGTCGTCACCTACAAAACCATGCTATTTTTTTCCGAAAATTTACTTTTATAAGCACCCAAAAAAGCTAAATATGTGTTATTTGTAATATCAAATCTGTTTAATTTTTTATTAATAAATGTTAAAACAAAGCTTTAAAAGAATATTCGAATAATATAATGTTAAGACTGAAGTTATGAGCTAGCTTAGCAAAGTAACTTAAGAAAATAAAAAATATGTGTTTGTACAGTGGCTTAAAAAAATATGCATCATAAACTGTACCATATTCATATTGCAATCAAATCAAAGCTTCCCAAATACTGATGGAGTTTCCTTTAAAGTGCAGTCCTTTAATATATAGTGGATACTTTCTATTTAATCTTCATCTCCGCAGCTGCTTAAAATTTGTGATAGCGAATATGCATTCTCTGGGATATACAGATCCTTACACTATACTGGTCCTGTTCTTGTGGAACCGAACGATACTTGGTGGGTCTCCTTGAAGGATGTCAAATTGTTGTGCAATTATTTTGTATTTAGAGTTTGTGCCAAGTTTATTTGATTGTAATTTTATTCGATAATCAGTTTGTACGGTAATCCTTTTATAAAAATGATTTCTTTGGATATATATATTTCAATTACAATATTTTTTATTAAAAACCTCAAATACCAGGTTTGTTCAAAAAGTATCGCAGATTTTTTAATTTTCGCGGTTTACGTATATTCGAATTGTGGCGTTATATTGGTACTTATGTCTCTCACTTATGCCGACAAGCTCGGCCATTTGGAATGTTCACTTAACAGCTGTTTTGCTCTCACGTGATTTGTATCATCTTCGACTTTCTGCGATACTTTTTGAACACACCTCGTATTACATACTTGCATTGGGCATTGCACCATGTACAAATTAAAAGAATAGAAAACTTCGGCCGCTGCATATTTTCCATGCCAATCCCAGTATGGTCCACTTTAAGAATTCAAATCATCCATCCAGACTATAATAATATAGCTTGTGCCATCAAAGGTTGCTTGCCAAATTGGAAAAAAAAATGAATCTTAGTTATTATTCAAACGCGCTCGGTTAACATTATACCTAACATCTTTGCTGTTAGCACACATTGAATGTAAACGAAAATGTTATTTTAAATAACAGCGATGATTTTTTTGTTGCATACTTTTTGTTGCTATTTTAATGCAAAGAGAAAGAGAGCGACAGCAGAATTTGGAATGAGAGCCAAAGGCCGGTCTTTCTCAATATACTTTGTGATATTTTTGGATTTTCGACCAAACCAATTAAGCTTGTTGTTTTTATAAATATTAATTAAATTAATAAAATAAAATAATGTAAATACCACTAAAAAATTATAAAATTCTTTATTTCAATATAATTTTTTTTAATAATAAAATATGGACATAAAAAAAATCTTTGTCCATGACATTATTGGAACTCACGTCATCTGGAAAAACTTTTTTTTTTTGGAACATTCATTATATTGGCAATCAACCGATAAGTCTAAAGGTTATGATCTAACATTTATAGAAAAGTAATTCACTAAACGCACACTAAACAGAACTAATTGTGTGATATGGTATTATTTGGTAAAATTTTAGCTCCATATCTCGTATTTTGGCCCTACGCTCCACCCGGAGTTAGAGGAACTTATATATAATATATCTCGTATATTTTTGCTTATGCGGACTAAGTCACAGACAGACTTGGCTGTATCAACTCAACTGCTGATCGAGAACATATAGGTATACTCAATGAAGCATTTGGGACATGTGCCCTTTAGCAAAAGAGTATCATGCTGAAGGGGTTTTTTTTTTTTTAGAGTTACAAAAGTTTCAATCATAATAAAACAAATTAATGTATTCTTTATATCAATGAAACGAAGATTTTGTGACATATATGTTTAAATATAGTAACATTCTGACTAGAGGTGGGATCCTATCGATAAAGTCACCACTCGATCGTTTAGGCTCCGATAGTTTAAACTATCCATAAGTGCATGGTACCTAATACCAAAGAATATAGAACTACAGTTCTACATATGTTCTTTGCTAATACTTACAAAAAGAGTATTTAAAAATATCAAATATTTGTTGACTAAGTTTTGTAGTCCAACACAATTGGATCCCTGACAAGTTTCATGTTTTAATATCTTGTCGGCTTAAATTTTGACTGACCAATTAATATTTTATGTCAAATATCTTGTTTTGAGAGATTTATTTTTATACCATGTACATAAAATTTCAAAGGGTAAACTAGATTTGTACAATGTATGTAACAGAGAGGAAAATTCTACGCAAAATCGGATGAACCACAAGCTGTACGAGCTCTACGACGACATGGATGTTGTCCAGCGCATCACAATACAACGTCTGCGCTGGCTCGGACATGTCGTACGTATGGATAATGATGCTCCAGCGAAAAAGGTATTCGAAGCGAAAGCCGACGAAGGAAGACGGAGGGGACGACCACGACTCCGATGGAGAGATCAAGTGGAGGAGGACCTATCCTCCCTTGGTATTTCTAATTGGAGAAGGCGCGCGCAAAGCAGAGGCGCCTGGTGAGAGCTGCTGAGGTCGGCCGTAACCCGAGAGCGGGTTGTAATGGCCATACGATGATGATGATGTAACAGACAGAAAGAGGCGTGGCAGACCCCAAGTCCTTATACCAAATGCTTATGATAGCCTCGGGTAACGATTGAGCCATTTCCGTCCGTCCATCCGAATGAACGCCTAGATCTTGGAGACTAGAAGAGCTAGAGAAACCAAACTTTACCAGTTAATGCGCATATTTTTTCAGAAGATTCAGTTTGTTAAATCGTGCCAATATCTTTCCCTGAACCCCCGAAGTAGATTTTCACGGTTTTTGGGCACACCGTTTAATATTTTCATCTGAAATTTAACAGAGTTATGCGTTGTCTGTGTGTCAAAAATGAAAAAAAACGGACAAATATAGCAAAAGCTATGGTCAAAAATATACGAACTGCTCGAATAATAAATTTTGGTAAGCTGATTCATGTGGCTCTAATGAGCAAAACTACATCCAAATTTTATCGATGCGAACCCCCGCAAACGATTTACCGTGTTTTCTCCCACAGTCCTCAACATATCAACTTGAAACTTACTCCATATACTTTAAATACCTTCTTTGATGTATCATTCGTGTTTCATCACGATCGGTAAAAATTTTCGGAACTTATAGATATATATAAAATTTGACAAAAGAAATTTAATTCCAATTGGAATATGCAGGAAAAATTGTTTCGAGAGAAATAAAAAATACTTTTAGTTTTTTTTTTAACTTCTCTCAGTTTTTGGATATAAGCGGTAATACATTTCGGACAGTTTAGTCAAAATACTTTTTGCCTCTATTGTATTATAAAATTCGAAATTTTGGACGCCCGAAAAGGCATCAATTTTTGGTTTTTTACGAAGAAGTTTTATAATCGGAGTTTTATATATCGGATTTAATAACTATAAAATCGCCGGATGTTCAAATACTTCGTTTACTTTTATGAATAAGATTATTCAGTGCACTTAAATCGTATTTCAATTTATATCAGCGCCTGAAACTTTATTTTAACAAAAAAATTGGTGCGTCCGGCTTTACAACTTAGGAGCGTGTAGGGCATACTAAAATAGGAATGTGCGGATCTAAACTATTTTAAAATTATTAAAAACTCATTTGCAGATTTCGATAATAGTGTCTACGCGTTTTTACAATTTAACGCGCTTTTTTGCACTCCAACAAAAATTTGTATTTATAGAAAATCAATTCATTTAAAGTTTTTTCCTGAACAGAGACGGTTCTATATTATAATCAGCTATGTTGAAACTTTTGCTTATTTGCATTTTTGTCTGTTTTGTAAGCATAAATTTAATAAAATTATATATATATAATTACTTATACCCTTAAAATACTTCAATATTTCTTATAGGCATATGGAAAATTCAAGGATCTCAGTTGTATGTCTGAAAGCCCTGAATTTGGCGAGTTCAAAAAGTGCAACATCAAAGCCATAAATCGTGCTAAAAATTTAATGTATATTAATTTTTTATACAAATCATCAGCGTCTAATTTATCGGTTAGTTTATCTTAATTTTTAAAACTAATTTACATTAATTAAGGCATAATTCTAGGTGGGTTTACAATTTTTTAAACGCGCCAACGGCTGGAAACCTTTTCTTTATAAAATACAATTTTCTTTATGTGATTTAATTGAGAAAAAAAAACCTTTCTTAGCAACTGTGGTATTTTCCTATATGAAGCCCTATGTGAATATTAATGAAACATGCCGATTTTCAGTAAGTACATAATTTAAAAAATTATTTTACGATACTTTTGTGACATTTGTTTTTTAAACTCTCAGCCAGGATTTCTTTTTAAACTTGAAAATTGGGACTTGAACGTGGATGATTTAATTAAAAGATTTCCTTTAGAAATTGGCGAATACGCTCTACATTTCCGTTTGTTTGAAAAGAATATTCTAAAAATTACTGTAAATGGATCAATAAGTTATGCAAATTATAAAGAATAATCGTAACATAATCTATCAGAAGCCTAATAGTTGTTTTTATTGATAACTAGTTTATATGTTAGTATTAATGGTGGCGGAACTGGTTCAATTTGTGTATGGTAGCTATAGGAAAGAAAGTACCAATTTTATTCGAACTTTACACAAATGTTTAATCTGAGACAAAATACAAATAAAAATAGGGAAATTTGTTTTATCTTTATTTACGTGTAGTCTAGACATTTGTGTTATGAAGTGTAATCAAAATTTTGCACCTCAATTATATAAAAAAGTTTATTTTCTTCTCTTTTGAAAGTGTAGAACATGTTGTGTGTATTACAGAAGATATTCGTCTCTCATGAATTCTTGTCCAATGTTTTTATAAAGTAAGGAATTAAGCGAAATGGGTAGAAAGACGTTGAATTCGACTAAATAGGAAAGGGGCGAAGCCCCTTAGTTTTATACAAATATATTTTGCATTTAGAAGCTATTCATTAATTTGTTTTTAATTTGTATGTTAATAATCAGCTTGAAAGCTTTTTAATTACCATTTAATTATATTTTTATGATATAAATTTAAATAAAAAAACAAATAAATTAACTTAATTTATTTACACTATGTAAATTTATACCAAAATTGAACTCAACGTAGGTGATTTTAGAATAGTTTTAAGATTTGTAACATTCAATGGAAGCTTGCGATTTAATTTGTAATTTTTTTATTATTACTTAATAGTAAAATTACTTATTGTCGAATACTAGACAGATTGTTAATAAAATATGCATAAAAAAAAATGTATTATATTTAAATAAAACGAAAACAAAGTCATTTAAAACCAATATTTAAAAAGTCACTAGACATTAATGTTCAATTTACTTTAAATTTTCTTACATTTAAAGTTAATTAACGATTTTATTCGCTCAAATTGAGCGAATACTTCAAAATGCATTTTAGTCATCAAAATAACTTAATTTTAAAACGTTACTCTAAAAATCTAAAATAAGTTTATTTTAAAATGATCGTAAACGGTTCAAGTTTGTCAAAGCTTCTCTTTAAATATTTTATTCTGTATTGTTCATGCTAAATTTAAAACACTCAACTGTGAAACTAAAAGGCCAGAATTTGGAATCTTCAAAGAATGCAGAATCAAAGCTATAAATCGTACAAAAAATTTAATCAATATCTTATAGTAGCTCAAGAACCAGCAACAAAAGTTCTGGTGAGTAACTTTCATTTTGCTTCGTCTCAATACAGTCTTCTATGATAGGAGATGACTCTGCTGATCATTTATCTAAATTTCGAATATATTTTATTCAAGTAAAAAGGACACTTTTAGACAAAGTTTCCCTCTTACCGATTTCAGTAGCTTAGTTTCATTTTGTTTAAAACTTATATTGTGAACTTATATTTAAATTTTAAATTTGAATTTAAAATTTTCTCAGGTACGTTTTGAGATCTTAAAACGTGCCAACGGCTGAAACCTTTTCTTTACGACTTTAAATTTCTTCTTTGCGATTTAATGCACAAAGGGAAACCATTTATGGCCAATCTGATATATTCATATATAAAACCCTATGTGAATATAAATAGAACATGTCGATTTAAGGTGAGTATATAAAGGTTTTACTGTATGTACAAGTAGCTTGCATTATTATACTTTTATTAAGATATTGATTTTTTTAACATGTAGCGTGGCACGGAAGTAAAACTGACTAATTTCGACTTAGACATGGACTCACTGCTAAAAAAATTTCCCATAGAAATCGGTGAATATGCTTTACGAGTAAGCTGGTTCGATCACAACATCTTCAGAGGCACCATAAATGGATCAATTATGTATGCTAATTATATGGACTAACTGAGTTGTAATGGCTTGATGTTATAAATTTTGTTGCTCCAACTTTTTATGATATATGATATGATTTCATTAAAATAAATGTGAAATAAATTTAACTTCATTCATTAAAAATAAATTTAAAGTTTCAGAACAGAGCACAAAAAATTGTAGTCCTCATAACGCCAAAGCCTCATGGACTCTTTTTACATATTTATTCCGGCATCTACCGCACTGCTTGAAACTATTTTACTACGGTCACCATTTTCATTTTACGCCATCTATATGAAAATCTTTTCCTAAAAATGTACTGAATAGCCAATTTATCTCGTCCTGCACTGCTTGACACACTGCTTGAAACTCTTTTAATGTAGTCATCATTTTCATTTTAGTGCGCCTACTAAAAAATCGTTTTCTATAAATCTACTAAATAGCCAACACATCGAGTCCGACACTGCTTGAAACTCTTTTACTATGGTCACCATTTTCATTTCACTGTGCCTATTTAAAAATCTGTTCCTAAAAATCTACTAACTAGCCAACATATCTAGTCCGGCACTGCTTCAAACTCTTTTACTATGGTCACCATTTTCATTTCTATTGTAATATCTCTTTCTAAAAATCTACTAAATAGCCTACCCCACTGCTTGCCACTCCACTTTATTTAAAAGTCTTTAGAGCACTTTTCCCCATCTGTTACTCCTTATAGCATTGTCCAACCTTTTCCATGCACTTTTCTTCACTTGAGCTGCTGTTGAGGAAAAACATCAACTGCTTTGCGGTTGTCTTCATGTCTAATTTAGCGACATTTTATTGTACTTTTCACCGCAATCGCTTTCCATTGTTGTAATACAATTTGCTTGTAGCATTTTAGTCAAGCTCTTTTATTTTATTTTATTGTTCATATGCTTTTTATTATTGTTCTTGTTGTTGTTTTGCTTATTTTTATACTCTGTCTTGAGAGAGTCCATAGGGACCATATTGCGACTCAAAGCTCATTTTAAGAACCAAAATTTTTTTAAAAATTTTGATAAAAAAAATTATAAACTGAAAATATCTATATATATAAAATTCAAATAAATTTCGTATGTCCTCTATAGCCTCTCAAACCACCAGACCTATTTTAATATAATATTACGTGTGTGTTTACGGGCACCGTTTGGAAGGTTCTTAGCATAGTTTGAACATTGTCCGATAGGTGGCGTTCTTCAAAAATTACCAAAATGTAGAAATACATGAATTTCAATATAAATCGAAGAAAGGAGAACATTCGACACACAAAAAAACATTCACAAACATACTCCGCGCCTGTATGTCAGCTCTACTGTGTGAAATAAAGACACACTAGAATTTTATATACAGTGGATTTCAGAGCTATAGGACAGTTTGAAAATTTTGTGTTCAAATGTAAATATTTCGGTTCATAAGCACGATCCAGCAAAACTTCCTTTTACAAAAATAACTGCCTTATATTGGAGCTTTTATTTTACCAAAAGGTTATTGCACTATTGCTTCACACGGTGCTTCGCAATAGCTTAAGTCATTTTTGATGCAATTTTGATCGTTTCATTACTATAGGACAGTAGTCTATTATAAGGAAATTAAGTGTAAGGATGGCATAAATACATTTTATTTTAATTTGAAATCACTTTCTGGTAATTTTATGATAAATCGACGCAATATGTGAATATTAGTTTATGGTAGAGAGACCATATAATTGCGAAAAACGACATGGAACAGAGAATGGTGTATATTTATGGAAAAACATATAAACCGATAACATAATTATATTTGGAATTTATTTAGAATCATTGAGAAATAAGTAAAAAATAAAGTAGATGAAAATTCGCAGGCTTTCTGACCGTAAGAGTCGCCCTAAAAGGGTATTCGCGAGCTTATCTACTTGAATTTAGACGTTGTCCTGTTAAAAAAATAGCATTTCGCCGAAGTTTTACATCGGAATGGTATCAAAACGCTTAGACAGACATGTCAGTAATCCCCACTGCTCATTTCAGATGATTTTAATAGGGGGTCGAGGTATAACTGGCTTTAAACGCGCCCCGCACAAAAACCAAGCCGCTTCTAAAATTTCGCCAAGAAAAATTTCATTTTATTCTTTGCAAATCCCTCCAATTGTAATTATATTCACCCGGACTACTCGAACTCAATGATTTCTAATTGGAAAATATAAAAACAATCAACCTTATAAGGAGAATCTTTAAAAAACATGCACAAAAAATTACGCAAAAGCGCGCCTATTAAAAATTAGTTACAACAGTGAATTCAAAGCGGGCATATCTTTAGTGGTTCAAGAATTGGACATCCTGACATGCGTCTTTCGTGGGCACTTCTGGACGATTTGCTAAATTGTAGTTTTGGACACTTTATGGTCCACTATTGGCATCAACTCTGAGCAATGAACTGAAGAAAATTATGAATTTTTTAAGATTATTCGTTTTTACCACTCCGAAATCTTACCAATATTCTTTTAAATATATTTTTTTTACTTCTCTATGTTTCCAAA
This sequence comes from Chymomyza amoena, assembly GCA_037043745.1. Classification (NCBI taxonomy): domain Eukaryota; kingdom Metazoa; phylum Arthropoda; class Insecta; order Diptera; family Drosophilidae; genus Chymomyza; species Chymomyza amoena. The sequence goes on from JBAMAX010003352.1 coordinate 147,250, forward strand.
GAAATTCCAAATTCCAAATAATTATGTATCGGTTCATATGTTTTTCCATAAAATATACATCATCCTCTGTCCACGTCGTTTTTCGCAATTATATGGTCTCTCTACCCTAAACTAATAGTCACACATTGCGTCGATTTATCATAAAATTACCAAAAAGTGATTTCAAATTGAAATATGTTAAAATGTATTTATGCCATCCTTACACTTAATTTCCTTATAATAGACTACTGTCCTATAGTAATGAAACACCAAAATTGCATCAAAAATGACTTATCGATGCATAAGCTATTGCGAAGCACCGTGTGAAGCAACAGTGCAATAACCTTACGGTAAATTAAAAGCTCCAATATTAGGCAGTTGTTTTTGTAAAAGGAAGTTTTGCTGATCGTGCTTATGAACCGAAATATTTACATTTGAACACAAAATTTTCAGACTGTCCTATAGCTATGAAATCCACTGTATAAGAAGAAACTTATGTTTTACGTGTTACGGATGTTCTCATGAACGCGTAAATAAATTTCAAATCTGATTTGCGTGTGTTAGATGTTGTCAAAACTAAGGTTTTAAGCCTATTGTGATGTGTATTAGATGTATTGGCTCGTGAGATATACGCATTTTTGTGAATATCATGAATATAGCATAGTAGAAAATTGTTCAACACCGGGAATAGGACATTAAGTGCTGATTGAAGCGTAGTCGCAAAGGGGTTGAAATGTAGTTTCTGTGGGGCATGAATTTATTAGATATGCGAGCTCTCTTAAGTTCGTCTATTCGGCTTTTTAGAGAGTCATGAATCCAAAAATCTTATGATTGTCTAGATAAGCTAACTAGAGAATCTTACGATGTTTATACACTTTAAGAGTATTCAAAAAGTTTCGGCAGGGCAACGTATGCTGGGCTCATTAAATATAAAATAATCGTATAAAATTAATATATTTAATAATGATCTGCATAATTTTTATTACTTTTTTATATATTATATCCTGTCACTTCTATGAGGAGCATAAGTCCAAAATTTTTAAGTTAATTTAAAAAATATAAATAGTAGGTTTATAAAAATGTAATAAAATAAATAAAAAATAAGCAAGAATATAAAGTTTAATAGTAGTATGTGGACCAGCAAATAGACTTTTTTGGCGTGAGGTTACGTACGTTGTATGACAAAAATATTTACAAAAAAAATTTGTATAAGGTTTTTTTATACTACTTTTGAAGTTAATCAGCAAAATATTAAGTTTTAAAAATTACAAAATCAGTCTTATCGATAATAGCAAAATTATGCATGGCGTTACGTTATTAAAAACAAAATATCAAATTTTTAATACGAATTTGAATAATACTGACTAATTCTTCAAGTTATATTTTTGGCAGCCCTGCCCTTGGGTACAAATAAATACACTTAAAATTTACTCAGTGCCTTTTCTTGCCAAATATTTTACAGTGTATCCCACAGTCGGCCATCTTTTAGACATTTTAAAATTTTGTGTTTTTGTTATTGTGCGCTCAACTTAATGTTGGCCGCAAAATGTTTTTTTGAGCGTTTTTGCCTTTGGCCCCAGTCCTTAGTCCTTGTTGCCTAAAAGCATGCCATGCCCCAAAATGTTTTGTGTCGTTTGCACATTTTGGCAAATTTGTGTGTACTTTGTGGACATACACACAGCCACTCACACACACACACTCAGTGTGTATCTGTGTGAGTGTGTGTGGGGCTCTACCCTGCCGCACATAATTCAACCGCAAGGACTGCGACTGCGGCTTTGTCTACACTTCTTCTACTATATAGTCCTTATATGGTCTCTTTTAAGATAGTGCAAGAATTATTGGCAGGCAATGCGGTGTTTTGTGTGCCTGTATTGGTGTATGTGAGTGTATCTGTGTATGTCTGTGTATCTGTGTTTATGTCCCATATGTTTTATTAAAATGCATGCGCATTTTCGCTTTCAATTTGCAGACAATTTTCTTGTAGATTGTTAGACATTTTTAGCATGTGTTGACAATGCAAGGAAAGCAGTTTTTCATTTCATACTTTTTTGACAAAGTTTTCTTTAAAATAATTAAATATTTATTAATTTTTAAAAGTTCTTTTAGTGGGATTTACAAAAAAAATCATGTTGTGTGCGATGCGTCATTCAAAATTTATAATTGCAAATGTTTTTCGGTCGTTATGGTAAAAATTAGGTTTCAGCAGAATACATAAATACTATCGAAATCAAGGAAAGATTAATTTTATAATCAATTTTTGTGTTTAATATAAAAATAAGCTCTTCGGTGCTTTATTCACTCATGATATGTCTTGTCAGTGAAAAATCTATCTTAATGTTCAATTACCCATAAATCGATAATTATTCGGAAATTTGCATATCATACTTTGTAAAAATCATCAAAGCCGAGACTCTGTAATCTCCTGAATCTCTATATTATACATTTATTTCGCAAAATCTAAACACTGTGCACCACTGCTTTTATCTACGTCATCAAAAAAAGATTTCACAACATCCCATGCATAAACCCACAAAAAATCTTTCAATTTCATCTATTTGATAGCTTTTTTGCATTATTAAAAACTTTCAATGACTAAACAAAGCAGCAAATAAATCGCTTTTAAATTTAATAATAATTGTCCATTCATAATAAAGCGCAACATTTTGCTTTGAAGTTTTTTTTTTTTGCCAACTACGCTAAAATACATAAACCAATAATATTAAAAAAAATAAATAAAAAATAAAAAGAGGGCAACTGCATATATAATATAAATTTATACGAATGCGTATTTTTTTCATTTGCATTTAAAATGAAAACCAAACCAGCATAAAAAAGTACAAAAGACACTTGGAAGATATGCCAAATTTTATTTGGACATCATTAAAAACGCTACATTTGAATGAATCTTGAGCAGCAGTCTTCAAGATGACGCCAACAGTTTCAGTTCGCCAGGATAATGCTCGATATGCATAAATGTCAAAGTGATTACCAAGCCAAGCGCCACCCTCAGCGTGTTTATCGTTTTGTCACATGATGCTCAAAGCATGCCCCCAGCTTGGCGGCAAACCCCAAATACAAAAAAAGGACAACGCCAGGACCAAAATCGCCTGGCTGTGAATGTGACAACGCCCATTCATTCACTCATTCATTCATTCACTTGTTCGTCGCTTACACGCCCAGTGAGTCGATATGAAGACGAGTAGCAAGCAGCATACAAGGACCCAGGCAATGTCTTGCTGGATGTGCCCAGGTGCGCTTATTGCCGCTCGGCTGCACTTCGTTTGAAGGCAGGACCCAAATCTTGACAGCAGATCAAAGCTTTTTGAGCTGCCGCCTTTCAATTGCTTCTCATGCTTTTTGCATAAGATTTCTGAGTAAGTGCGTTTGGCCACAAATGAAAGCAACCATTTCATAATCCCTCAAATATCCTTTGCGGGCGCATTTCATGCCAAACTATTTCTGGTCACATTTGTGTCAAGTCTTCTTGCCTTGTTAAGTTACAATTGAAGTTTTGTGGTGATTTTCATTGTTAGAGCAATTAAATGACTCACTTCGAGTGGCTACAATATGTTGGATATGGTTTGTCCATGCACAATATTGAAATTTAATAGGAGCAAATATTTATCCTTGTTACTACAAAGTCTAAATTAGAAGAGTTCAATATGGCATCCAAATATGAAGATTGGTCGCTGTAGCGTTTATCATCTCTAAGATGTTTGTAGCTTGTTAGACAATTCACATCCAATTTTTAAATGCAGAATTTTGAAAAATGAAGTACGTTTCTGAAAGTAAGCTTGTTATCTAACTTTAACTTTAATGAGAACATTTGTTAAGATCGCTCAGATCGAACCACAGTTACGTATAGCTGGCCTAAAAATTCGAAACGAGAAATAGAGTTTTCGACGGAAATCTTTCTTATTTTTTGAGACATTCTAATCAAAGCCTACAGTTTTTTATTTTTAACCCCCGACGCAAAAGAGGGGTGTTATAAGTTTGACGTGTCTGTCTGTTTGTTTGTCTGTCTGTCTGTTTGTTTGTCTGTCTGTCTGTCTATGGCATCGTAGCTCCCGAACGCATGCAGTGATTTCAATTTCGTTTTTTTTGTATTAAAGGTGAATTATGTGCAAGTGTTGTTAGACATGTTTGATGAAAATCGGTTGAGCCGTTTAAAAGTTGTGGGGAGTAAAAGTGGGGAGAGAAACATCAACTTTGTCCGATTGGCTTAAAATTTGGTCCTATTGTAGCTGACGACGTCACTGATTCGAATCTGAGGTTATTTTTGCTCTATCTCTTCGCGTTTAGAAGTAATGGCCATTTGAAGTTAAAAGCATCAACTTTGTCCGATTGGCCTAAAATTTGGTCCTATTGAAGCTGACGACGCCACTGATTCGAATCTGAGGTTATTTTTTCTCTATCTCTTCGCGTTTTTGCTCTATCTCTTCGCGTTTAGAAGTTATGGCCATTTGAAGTTAAAAACATAAACTTTGTCCGATTGGCTTAAAATTTGGTCCTATTGTTGCTGACGACGCCACTGATTCGAATCTGAGGTTATTTTTGCTCTATCTCTTCTCGTTTAGAAGTTATGGCCATTTGAAGTTAAAAGCATCAACTTTGTCCGATTGGCCTAAAATTTGTCTGTCTGACTGTCTGTCTGTCTGTGGCATCATAACTCCCGAACGCATGCAGTGATTTCAATTTATTTTTTTATTAAAGGTGACTTATGTGCGAGTGTTCCTAGACATGTTTGATGAAAATCGGTCGAGCCGTTTAAAAGTTGTGGGGAGTGAAAGTGGGGAGAATGCGTAAAAAAAAAGCAAACGAGCTTGACCTTAAATGTAATCTATACCTTAACAAGAATCTAAATTATAGTAAGTATATTATAATATACTAAAGTCTAACTTAACCTAACCTACCTATAAAAAGTATGAAATAAAAAATTAAATTAAAAATTTAAAAAACCCCCGAACTTAAGTAATTTTCATTAAAAAGTGAAAAATAATAAAAGAAACTTAATGTTAAAGTACCTAAGAATCTATTAATAATTCTAAAAAAAATACGTCGCGTTGGGGGACCGCTCTTAAACTAACAATTTAAATACAAATAGTCTAATTAAGCAACAAAGATGAACTTAAAAACAAAATTAAGAAAATACTTCAAAAACTTTCATAGAATTACTTAAAAAATTTGCATGTAAGATACGACCGTCAACGACGTCTGCCCTCGCGTGTCCCCCAACGCGACGTATTTTTTTAGAATTATTAATATATTCTTAGGTACTTTAACATTAAGTTTTTTTTATTATTTTTCACTTTTTAAATGAAAATTACTTAAGTTCGGGGGTTTTTTAAATTTTTAATTTTGTTATATTCTATATGTTTTTAGAAAGTTTCATCACAGTCGGACCACTATATTGTAAGCTGCCATAAAAACAATCGGACAAAAATAAAGATTTTGTTTTACCAACTTTTTATTTTTTAAGACATCCTAATCAAAGTCTCAAGTTTTTATTTTTACCATATGCAACATAATTTTTGAAAATTTGATCAAAATCGGTTTGCTGTATCGTATAGCTGCCATAGAAACTATCGGCCAAAAATGGAGACTTATATGAGAAACATTTTTAAAAACTATCGGTCAAGAATAGAGACTAATTTTTCAGACATCTTAATCAAATGCTCAAGTTTTAACTTTTCTTATCTTAACATAATTTTGGAAAGTTTGATCGAAATTGGATTACTATATCGTGTAGCTGTCATAGAAATTATAGGCCAAAAATATAAACTTTGTATGACAAATTGTTGTATTTTTCCAGACATCGTATTTAAAATCTCAATTTTTTTATTTTGCTATATTGTACAAGTTTTGGAAAGTTTCATCAGACTTTGTATGAGAAACTTTTTAAATTTGAGGACATCATCTCGGCCGATTATCTAGTTTAGCAATAAGAATGAAACTTCACAGTGTTCCAATTAAAAATGCCATCAAGTTGTAGTAATTGAGAAAACATATAAATACTTTTATCCAATTTTTTTTTGTAAAAATGCTTTTTCTCTAAATTATTTATATTTTACAATTGTGCTGCTTAATAAGTCCTTAAGTTGCTTGAGGGTTCAGTTTCATACGTTTTATTTTTATACATTTTCCGTTGGCTACTCAAGAGGTTTTCACATAAGTTCATAACCAACTGGAAATTTTTATTGTGCACAGAACAAGTTGCTGCACTTGAGCCAAAAATATGCGGAAACGTGAATTTGACCACAAGAAATTGTATGGCACTCGACGAGAAATGAACCAGAGGTGAACCAAAAGTGAACCACTTGAGGTTGCTGCCACGCGCTTATACAAAAAAATAAAATAAAATTAAGTCTCAACAAAATAAGCATTTGAGTTAGAAGCTAATGCAATTGTTAGGGGAAAAAATTAATCGAGTAAACTTTGTTGTATTAATAAGATTCAGAGTTGACTGTACCAACGAATACAGAATAATTTTTTTCGTGCAATTGTGTAAGGTATGTAACAGTCTAAAAAAGGCAGTGTACATTATTTCGGTCACGTTCTTTATTCATTGTGGCCCCATGCTCCACCTTGGACTCCTAGGATATATCTATCATTCAAAAGAGCATGTTAACTAGTGTCAATAAAGTATCCAGGTAATGTAGAAGTTTTCTAAGCCTGTCAACGTTTCTTTGTTCATTAGGCTCACACAAGCGTAATTTTTAAATTTGTACCTGGAACTTATGCACTGCCCCAACTTCCATAAGCTATTTCATACTTTTTTTTATATTGGCTTTATTATTGGTAATCAACCCTTGATTCTATGGGTTATAATCCAACATTTATTAAAAAAAGTAAATCACTTTACACTCAATATAACTTTTTGTGTGGTATGGCATACTTTTCAGAAATATATATAAGCTTGACTCAATGTGTACAAAAATACACTTACAATTCTATGTTTTGAAACTACTGCACAAATTCTTCCTTTGCTAAATTTTTCAACACTTAAAGCTTGAAATTTCTACAGACTATAGGCGAAAGGCCTTTGAGAAACTGAGCAGCTGTCAAAAAACTTGTCTCGTTTCGAATCGAATTAAGTTCAATTACATTTGCTGCATGTGTGTAGTATCTATGTGTGTATCTATGTGTATGGGAGTGTAAGACCCAACTAAACTGCTGATGAACTGTTGACGAGCTGCTGTCGGATTTCTTTTTTTTTTTTGGTGAAAAAGTGAACCAAAATGGAAATCAACTCACTCAAAACAGAGCAAGTTTTGGTATGAGTGTGTGAAAAAAGGTGTGCCAAAGTGTAAAAACATTTTTGATTCATTAAAATTTTATAAAGCTCAAAGTGTTTTGCAGACGAGCTTGTTGTATCATCACACGGATGGAATTTTTCGCTGTTTCCATTTCCAGCTATTTCTACAATAGGTGCTTACGAAAGAGTTGAACTGGGTGGTAAGCATTTTTTAAAGAGAAAATTAGAGCTTAAAGTAACCCTTTATATTTTTTATGAAAATTATAGGCACAATAAATCAGCCCGACTATCCGTATTCTCTTAGCCCATTAGACACTGGATGACTTATTTGTTTTAGGTTTTCATTTGGAATCAGTTCGGCCTTCTTACTATACAAAAAGCAAAAAGTCTAATTGTTGGAGATTTAAAATAAATAAGTTTGCCATGCAAAGAATTTATTATTGGTTATTAATTATTATAAATTAAAAAAATGGGTCCTATTGTAGCTGACGACGCCACTGATTCGAATCTGTGGTTATTTTTGCTCTATCTCTTCTCGTTTAGAAGTTATGGCCATTTGAAAAACACGTTTTTTAAAATTAATCCGCAACGCGTTAAGTTTAAAAACTGAAATTTTGTCTACAATTTTTTTTTGCCATTCTGCATCGAATATCATTACTTTTCAAAAATCGCTGGGGGCAGTTTCCAGTACCTTATCCAGCTAGACCCTTTCAGCAATTTTTGTGCAACTACTCATTGTCAATAAAAATTCCATCAATATCCTTCGACTTCGTCACTGCTTAAAATATATTACATCTTCCTGCATTGCTGGCGCACCTTCCATTACCTTAGCATGTAAATATTTTCCAATTCATTCGCTTAAGTCTCCGACAGCTTTAGTCAAACATATAATAACCATAAATCTTTTCAGGCTGCACTAAACTTGAGCCAAAGTGCATATAATTTTCATTTAAATACCTTCGAAATTGCCATACCCTGATGATATTTTTCTTACACGTTTTTCCTTCTTTGTGTCTGCTATGAAAAATAAGAAAAACGGAAAATTGTTGCCGAAAATTCGTACTTTGCCATTGTCGTCGCCAAGTCTGAGCAATATTTTAGCATTTTACAATATTTTCAAGAGCATTGTTAATTTCATGCCTGAGTAGTTCAGTTTAGAATGAGTTCGTTCACTCAGTATAGTTCCACCCTGAAAATATTGTAGCAAAATGTTTACACAAGCTTTAGCTTAACTTGAGATTTTAGTTTGCCTTAAATGTGGCTGATATTATTTTATCTGTGAAACAATTCAATTACATTTGCGCATATTTTTACGTTTAATAAAAAATTTTGAAACTTTTTTAATCACTTCTACTTTTAGGCAAAGTAATGCGCCAAGTAGATAATGAGCTCTGCTTAATTTAAAAACTTTTATTCGTATTTTTTTGTTTTTTTATTCTATGGTTTCCGCATATTTAACCACTTGGTCGCTAATTGCAATAAATTTGCGTTAATAAACTCAAGAAGTATCTAAAATTGCCTGCAGCGTTGTCCAGATTTGGCAGCAGCCGCAGCAGCTGTTTCAACTTAATAAAACTTTTTAAATACGAGTATATTTTACTGAAAAGTTTTGCAATAATAATTTGAATTCAAAACATTTACAGAATTGCTTGGGTTGGGCCTAACTATTTGGTTATATATTATGGTAATAAGTGGCTGCAATTAGAACTATCTAGAGTCAATAAAAAAATTTTTTAAATTTTACAGCCGCCATTTGCAGGTAAAAAGAAACATTTTTAGACTCTGGGGCTCTTAAAATCGGGAGATGTTGCAAAATATGAAGTATTCCAATAAAAAATCCTTAAAGTTGTTGGAGATTAGCGCAAACAATATTTCGTATAATGCAATTTTCTTTTTAAAAACTAGATGGCTTGGTAGTGTCGCCTTTTTTTGTAATTGGCTAGGAAAGCTAAAACTGTGTGGGTCCATAATTCCAAAACCATTCAATATTTTGGGTATAGAATATTTTTTCAATGTATGTGGAGCTCATACCTACGTCTCTGTGAAATATGGTCCTATTTTGAATAAACGATTTTATTATTAATTCAGATAAAAAATTTTTTTTTCACTTAATTCAGCTACTGGGTTAAGGGGGTTAAAACTTCATTTGCGTGACTATTATGCGTATCTTTTGGTAAAATATAAGTTCCATAGCTTTTACAGACTCTTTTTATTTATATGGACAGATGGACAAAGAGTCATGGAATATCGACTCGGCTGTTGTTGCTGATTCATTTATGGCAACGCAGGATCCAAATATCGAATAGAAAAAAATCGTTCTTAGCCAAATCAGGTGAATTCGGTGGTTGTTGAATGATCAAGGTAGTAAGTCGGGATATTCTAACTTTAATCGATTATTACTGCCAAAACAATAACAAAATGTCACTTTCATTGCAATGTTTGATATGTTTAGGAAAAATTATACTGACACAAGTTTGTCTCCTGAACAATCGTTTGCCTTTGGATGATCGGTTAAGTCTCGAATTATCTGAGAAAGAAGCTTCAAAACACATAAGAGGCATTTGTCAATAAAAGCAGATCTGTGAAAATGTTGTGGCCTCGTAAGTCATTCAAATTTTGAAAAATCGGGAATTTTGACTTACACTTTTAGGAAGCCAAAAGCTTAATCTGTCCCTCATATGCAGAGAGGTCCATCTCACTGAATGCTACACTAATAAACCAATTTCGCGCTCTCCCAAAGCAATTAGTATGTCCAACTAGTAACCATTATATGAACTTTTTCTACGATGCTTTCAGAGTGATTAAAATCTCACAATAGCCACTCGACTGAAGCTGAACCACAAGATGACCAACGCGTGGCTGGTGCTCGTAAAGCCTTCCGGCAAAAGTAAAACCACACAATGCCTTACATTTGCATACACTTTGAACTATTCAAACAGACCGGACAGGAGAAGAGCAGCCGGACCAGACCCCACAACGTGCAACGTTGAACGTTGATGTTCGACTGTGACCCGTTGACTCAACAATTTTGCAAAATTAACCTCAAACTCGACAAGTCAGTGCCTCAGGTCACGTTGCAATTTGGCCGTAGCCACTTGGGTTCATCCAGACCTCACTCCAGCTCACTGCCGTATGCGGTATTGGCATAAATTTGTAGAAGAAACTGTCCACTGACTGTGTGGGGAGAGGCGCCCATAGACAATGGGCCGTAACTGTAGCGTCAGCTAACTAATGATGCCTTAAATTGAATCTAATCATCATTAACAATTACACAGCGACGCCGCTCACTTGTGTGATTACCCAGAGTCGGAGTCAGTGAGTGAGTGCCCTTTCCACTGCCCTTTCCATAGTGGCAGTCAGTCGACCATTAAGTCTAATCATATGCAAATAATTAAGCGCAATGACACGAACAGCCCTCAGTCAGTTTGGCCAGAAAAGCAGCAGTCAGACACTCCGTGCAGCCGAGTCCGTCGTTGAAATATTTCCCTAAGGTCCCAACGTGCAATTGTCGCCTATACTTTTGCGCTTTTGCTCTCTGGCAGGACTACGTGCCGCCTGCAGTGATGCCACTAAAATCTCCGGCCACGTGCATTGTCATCAACCGTAGCCGGAGCTCATTTTCCCCAAACAGTGCCTGCTGATAATGCACACACTTGGTTCATAGGTGGCTAATAAATTTGAATATTAATTGTCAGGGTATACGAGCATGTGGCTGTATCTATGGCTCTGTGTCTGGGTTTGGGTCTGTGTCTGAGATTAAAATGCGCCAATGCAGCGCGGCAGCAGATTGCCAGGGTTCACTTTGTCTTATGGGGTTGATTACGACGAGTAGCTGCACTGCTTGTGGTTCAATATATAAGATTTAATTTTAAATTAGCTTCAGAAGGTTGCGTTTGGTTGAAAAAAAAATTAATTTTTTGAAAATTTAAAAAAAAAAACTTATTTTTAGATACTTTTTGAAGATTTCAAAACATTTTTGACTATAACTAAGATAATTCAAAGCCTTATTTTATGCATAAATTTATAAATGTGTTTTATTTTTAATTTAAACAAAGTTTTAACACTATTTGTATTATTTTTTAATTTTTTCTAAAAAAATAAATTTTTTTTTAATAAAAATCGCTCGGATTCATGTTCCCAATTTCACCAAAACGAATTTTTTATGTGGTTTGAAATCAAATGTTTTGTTCCTAGCGGAATTGAAAATAATCGGAAAAATAGGTTAGAAAAAACACGAACTTTGAACTGAAGAAACCTTTTAGATATTCTTAGGTCATATTTATGCCATATTTATTTATTTTCTTCGATTTCGACAAAAGGACTTTTTTAAGTGGTATTAAAACAAATGTTTTTTTTTCCAAGCAGAATTCAAACAAATCGACAAAATGGGATTAAAAAGATACTTATTTTGGATTGAAATAATTTTTTAGATATGTATGTTGAACTATGAGTCATATTCATGCCATCTTCAAGTTATAAATTTTTTGACAATTATTTTTAAATATTTATTTTCTAGCACAGCCTAAAAAATAGTATGCACAACCCCAAACCCATATATTTACTTATATCCGCAACCGCAAGGTTGGTTCACCTTCCGAAAAATCACTATCCCACGTCGCAAAAAGTACTAATTGAGGTAGAATATATGTAGGAATCCTAGACGGACCGGTAGGAACAATTTTTTTAATTTTTCGAGAAGTTTATGTACTTAGAAATCCTCTACAAACGTAAAGTAAACATTAGTAGCAAATGTGGGCTTGCCATTAAAAATCCACGTCATGAAGAGTGCATACTCTCCTGTTGGTAAAACTACCAAAAGCTTTTCAGAGCGCAGGTAAAAATCTTTTACTATTTGTCGACCCTGAAATCAAAGATATAAATTTTATATAAATATCTTAAGTTGCATTTCATTTAACTCACCTCATAAGGACAGCTATGATTAACGGTCGATACATCCTTAAATAGTGACCAGATAATTTTAACAATTGGATGGTTTGGCTTTTCAATAAATTTACACAAATCTAACGTTATGTCAACGAGCCAAGGCTTATAACCATTGGCTTTTTTAAAGATTTGAACGCGTAAATTAAGATTATTTACCGGAAACAAGAATGTTGCATTTATGTTTAATGTTGTCTTGTTCCTTGCGATAGCCCGAAGACGACAGTGTTCAATGACAACCCAGGATTTGTTGTAAGACTCACAGACTGCATTCGTCATTTTGAATACAACGGCCTCCTAAAAATATTTTAATAATTAGGAGCTCAAAAAATAGTTGAATTAGTACATTTTGGTAGAAGTAAATGAAAAAAACTTGTGACAGCGCTGTAAAAATAAACCAAGATCTGCTCATGATGTGGATATGTTTGGGAATGCAAAATTTTCACTGAGCCTATAAGTTTAAATATTATTAAATGCTTTCTGTTTTAATTGTTTTGTTATTGATCAGATATCGTAATGTTAAACCATATTTAATTCATAAATACCATGTAATGGATTTTTGATGATATATTCGGGGAGGGCTGTCTACATACCTAACCCTCGCTTTGCTCATAAACCACAGCTTTTAATTATTTTTTAATAAAATATTAGCTTTAAACTTTTTAAAATGGTTTTTATATTATAGCAAACACAAACATTCCACAACTTGCTTGCGCCACCTAGCGATAGCAACTTGCGGCCTTACTATACAAAAAAAAAAGACATTTAATAATTTTATGCAGAAAATTCCAAAATATCTTTTTTTTTAAAGGCTCTGATCTAATTAAAAATAAAATGATTAGAATCATGCGGCTTTGCTCTGTAAAACGAATTGGCACATTTTATTCGGTAAAATAAGTGAAATATACAAGTTTATCGAAAAATAAAATTCGAAATATGTGAAGTTATCGACAAAAAAATTTCGTTATCCGGAGCATGCAAAAACAAATCCAATCCAAAGCACAGTAGAATAATAAAAAAATGTATATTGATATTTACTTGGATAATCATTATTAGGAGTTTCTCAAAAATGTTTAATAGAATAATATCTTCTGAGCCAAGTTAAGTGTTGGAATGGCTAGGCCGTATAGAGATACCCAGCAACCTACCAATTTTGATCAAAATCGGTTGACTTGTTCATATAGTTCCGATCGATCAAAAAAAAAAAACCATATGGGCATAACTCGGTTGTTTATAAAGATATCGTTAATAAATTCGTCATTCAAAAGTCTTTAAAAGTTTCCCATCACTGTGTATATTATATAGCTAGGACCAATCAGTCAAAAAACCGTGTTTAGTGAAAAATTCGTTCTGTTTCATTTGTTAACGAAGATATAAAAACCAAATTTGGAATAAAGAAGTTTTTTAACTTTTTCAGCACTGCACAGTGGGCCCAGATTCTCGTATTTTGGTAAAAAATCTGGAATCCCCAAAATAATTTTCACACAGTTATTAGACAGGTATTCGTAAAGGGAAGTTTGTGCCTCCTCAGTTTTTTTATAATATGAATAGTCCAGGACAAAATTAGAAATAGTTTAGAAAAAAAAATATTTTGAATATTAAAAAAAAAATGGTAATTTAAATTGGACCATATTTAAAACAAAGGAAGACAGAAACTCCAGATGCATGTCTATACCATAAATATTGAAAGGTTTTGGAGTTTTACAATTTCAAAAAGACAACACCATAAATAAATCTGGTTTTTAAAGTTGATCATTTTTTTGTTACGTTCTTTTACGTTCAGAAAAAATACTTTCAAAAATCCATTTTAAAGTTTTTTCGTCAAAATCTATAATTTTTATATTTTTCGAACTGCATCTTTGTAGATTTTGAGGCATAAGGGGTCCTATAGAGTTTTCCACTGTACCAAATGTAATCATCATCGGTTGACTATATCATATAGCCTCCATAGTTCACATCTGTCAAAAAAACGTTTTTGGTGCTAAATTCGAGTTTTTGTTGCTTGTTGATAAAAAGATCGTAAACAAATTTGGCAAAGACATCTCTTTGATTGTAATTTGGTGGTACAGGGTATCCCAAAGTCGTTTGCGCCCGAGTTTAACCCTGTATTTATATTTTTCTCCGATTTTGACGCGGTGAGAATAAAAAATACCATATTTTTTCGTGTTTTTTTTTGCATATCCGCATACTTATGTATGCTGAAGGGTTATTGAACGTCCTTTTTTTTGTCGAATTTTCACTGCCAAGGAATTTTCATTTTCCATTTTTATTATAATTAAAAACAAAACTCATTTCACGATTCTTAAATAAACATTTATATTTAAATATTAGTACAAAAATTCAGAATTCTTGTTGAATTCAAATAAAAAAGTAAAAATTAAATTTTTATCGCATGATTTTTGTTTTACAATTTATAAGTTTTACGTTATCTGCTTTTCTCAATCCCTTCATTGAAATTGCCAACAGCTTCGTTAAAGTTTAATTTTCTGTAAAACAATAATTGACCATTAATGTTTATTTTAAAACAATTTTACAAATTGTCCATTCAAGCTAAAAAATAAAAGTAAATATTTTTCTACTCGTTTTTTTTTTTAAGCCACCTCGTGTGCATTCAATTATGTAATTATTATATAGCTTTTATTTAATGCAATTAAAAATCAAAAGCGTCGAATCGTTATACTCGTTTCGATGATGGCTGATAAAGTTTTTACGTCCAACAGGAGCGCTTCAAAATCTGCTGCATGTGCAGGTTGTAGATTGCACCCATCGCCCACTCCCACTCCATGGAACCATCTCCATGGAGCACAATGCAATCAGCCAAGCGAGCCAAACGTTTGGGGGGGTCAAAGCCCAAAAAAAGGTGCAGCAGGCGCAAATTATGAGCGGCCAGGGTTTGGTTGGTTTTGTGGGCACCGGATAAAGTTGCCTAACGCAGCAGAAATGGCCGCTTTCATACACACACACACACACACACGTAATTTAGCTATTAAATCCATTTTTATTTGGACTGAGTGGGCAATACGAACCTGAACCGGGTAGCCATGGAGCGTAGCGCCTATTTTCACACGTTCAGTGGAAACGGGTTTTGCCACTTGCGGTAAAATGCAAGTGTCTGTGCAATTGTTTGTGTGTGTCTGTCTGTGTATGTGTGCGTAGTTGTGCTTGTCTGTGTAGCGCAGCGGAAACAGGAAATGTTGTATGGTCAGCTACAAATGCACTGCGCACAAAAGTATGCTACGTATGCCTTTAAAATGCAATTTCTTTGCATGTTAAGTAATAGCCAGATTTTTTGTGCAGTGCAAATTTTGGCTCTGGTCAGCAGCTTGACACACTGGAGCGTAAAATTAATCGTGGCAGTTGCCCGGACTGGCCAGGGAAAGGGTTTGGAGCATTACAACTGAAGCCGCATTTTGGCTGCTCATTTTTCACGTTTCGGTTTTGGGCTTTTGGGCTCGATATTGCCATGAAGTTGTGGAGCTGGGCCTGGTGGACTGCTCTTTTTATTGGTTTGCTGCAGTTTTATCTGTTTCTTTGGCTTTTTCGTGGTAGATTTTTCTTAATTTTTTTTCGGTTAGTATTGGTTGGTTGGACGTCCTTTGGGTGGCATTGAAATTTAAATTATTAACTTGAGCAGCCGTAAATCTGCAAGCACAATTAAGATTTGTTAAAATAAAAAACTTTAGCTGTGGTAATTAATGGTGAATAAATGAGTATAGGGTATTGAAATTTAAGAAACAGTTTAAGATTAATAGTATTATTTATTATACAAAGTATGCTTTATATGTAAATAACAAAAAAAGTTAAAGCTAGCTTTACATAGACAATAAAAGTTAAGATATTTTACATAAGATTATCAGTTTTTCAGTGATATCTGTTAAATCAATCTGTTACCAGAAACATCATATAAACCAATATCCGGCAAGTTATGGCCAAGATGTTGCTTAAAAATTAGCCTACAAGGATCGTGTCCCATGGAGGATATTTGAAAAATGTTGCATTTTACTCATGAAAGCAAAGTCCAAACATTGTATTAAAATCTAAATTTGATTGAAATTTATTATATTATTATAAAATTATTTACTTTTTAAATCACAAAATCGATAAGCCTTTATATATATAATCTAAGAGCATTTCCAAGCCAATAGACTCAAATATTGCATCAGAAACTATATGTTAGTCGAGTATCTTGGGTACAAAACTGTATTAATAAAAAAAGTTCTTGACAAGATGGTCAAGTAGAGTATAGTTTGATAGGATTTAAAAACTTTGATTGAAACGATGAACTTGTTGACCTCAGTGGGATTATTTTAGGAAATGGTTATAAGCCGATACCCCATAAGTCTTTTAATTCTTCGCCCCATTTTGAGTAGCTTTTATTACTGATACCAAATCCAGTCCTATCCAATCAGCTTATACAAATACCAAAGCAATGTATAACTTTCTTATCACCATACCAAGCTAAGATTTACATATAAACCTGATGACCATCTTTTAAACTCAAATTAACACTGACCATTTGCTGTGGTTTTTTCGGTTTGGGCCAATATTGCACATAAGTTAATTGAGCCTGACAAGCTTCAGAGAGGAGCAAGGATTAAATTGTTGTCTGGTGCAAGATTTTCATTATTGTCAGACAGCCAAACCGCAACACCTTAAATAAATTGTTTTGAACATTTTTGTTTATTTTAATATGTTAAATAAAGATTTAAAACATAATAAAATATTTTTTGATTGACAAACAAGAATAAGCTTTTAAACGATGTGGTGGAAATAGTTTATAAGAGTTGTTTGTGATCAAATATTTAATATATTTTTTAAGCATACATATATATATTATAAGGAGTAATTGGAACAAATTTTTTTTCTGTGAAAAATTGTCGGCAACCCTCTGGTGGGCACCATCTAAACTTCATCATAATTTCTGCTGTACACAATTTCTTCTCCATATAATTCATAACTGGTTAAAGCAATTCCTCAACTAACAAGCAGATTTTAACTGTATTAAATGATTTGTTTTGGGTTAAGTTTGAAATTTATTGTTATTAACTTTTATTACTTGCGGTGTTCATCATAGTTAAACCAAGGCATTTGTTTTATTATGAATTTCGGGAAAGTATAATATTCAAAAGCACTGTAAAAATGTTATTTGCAAAAAACCGATTTTTGTGACCTTAAATACCTGAAGACAGGATCATGATACTTATTGGTATTTTTAAAGTTAATCTTAAAATGTTAAAGCTATTATTGGTTGGAACTTATTGTCTTTCAATTTCGAGGAGTTATGCTTATTTTGTTTAAGCAGTAAAGACCCAATTTTTGTCTGCACTGTTTAATTTTATGTACTGTGTTTTGAAATGAATTTTTATTTAATTAAAATTTTGCAATTTAGGGTCCACTATACCATTTGAAGTAAACTTAATGTATTTAAAATTCATTGGAATAGTACGGAAGCAAGACGAATTATTTTGTCTACTAAATAGAATAAACAAAAATTACGTTCTACCTAAAATTTTATGACTGGGATGTTCGCTTAGATTGATGTATAAATGCAAACATGCATGCTAAGCTAAGTAACGAGGCAAAAAGGTACAAATACAATATCTTTTTGTTATATTTTGCGTTGCTTTAAAAATTAATTTGAAGGTTTACGGTTTCCAGTCTAAGATGACGTGCCAGGTCAAATTTCTAACGTACCCCCAAGGTGACGCCTCTCTTTGCAACGTAGTGGAGGTGCACTGCTTTTATTAAGGATATTTTCATACCTAAAAAATAACATTATGTTTTCAAGCATATCCTCAAACTAACCTAAAGATAGCTATAATGTCATGTGAAGCACCCACTAAATGTCACGCCATATCGCCTGTTATCAAAGCCTCAAAACATTCACATCATTTTTCTAAGCCGCCCAACAAATTTAACCCAACCCAAAAAACAATCTGCAAAAACATCTCTTATGAAACTTGACAGGCGTACGGAGTACAAGTTCCACGGTAACTCGTTGGCGCGTCACAAATTTGCAGAAACATCTGCCGAACCCAGCGTCCGGCCTATGGTGCCAGTTTTGCCTACATATCCGATACCATCCACAAAACGTTTACAATTTATTGCACATTTGCCTACAAAATATCACCCAATTCACAGCCAACATTTAATGGAGTATGCAGATGGGCGTCCATTTTGTCAGTCCCTGGCCTGGCCTCCATGGGATGAGATATACGGCTGTGGGAAGTGGGCGTGACATTACAGCATGTTCCGTTGCACATTTGATGAATTTATTGCAGTTTAGAATTTTTTTGCTACCAAATGCAGCAGCAGTTTTCATGCACGCCATGCTAGCAAAATTTCCAAGAAAACAAAATGGAGAAAAAGTTAGTATACGCTGCAGCGATATGTGCGCCATGTTGCCAAAGCAAAAAAAAATACAAAATGGTGAAGTCTTTTGCTTGTTTTTTGGTCGATGAAAATGTCAAAATGAATGTTTAGAAACTTATTTATAGTTTGTAGCATAAAACTTGGCGCGTGATAAGCGTGCCATGAAATGAAGTTGGATGGCTGTGAAAAATATTGAAAGAGTCATTTAAAGAGCAGCTGACTGCTTTGTAGCAGACTGTTATGTGAATGAAGCGACTAAATTGATCTAATTTGTATTCTGGAAGGAGTCTATTTGGAAGACAATACTTTGGTGAATTTTATGCGACACCAGAATTAAATTATTCTCCAACAAATTCTACTTTAAATGAAAGAATAATGAAAATCCACCAAACCAATCAATTTCATAGAAGATTTATTTAGATCATTTTCACAAGCTGAGATAGTAAGCTTTAGGCGCTTTTCGAAAAATTCTACTATAGACGTTTACGGCTTAGCTTTCAGTTTGCATCCCTGGCTTGATAACGAAGAAAACCATATGCAATAGTTCGTGTAGTTCATTGTGCTGTGCTTTGATTCTGAATCCCAGCTAACCCTTTTCTCAAAATCCCTGCTCTGCTCTGCCGTTCAAACCTCACTCATTAAATTACATGGCACAAATTAAGCAATTTCAAGGTACTGCACCCCAGCACGAAGCCAACTGCAGTCTCTTAATTACCCACTGATTACAGCCAACCGGAGACCGAAGGCCAAAGACGGTAAGCAGGCAACCAACCAAGTCGCAGCCAAGGGCCGAGAGAGAGCACTTGCTTTATAAACGGCTAAGTGGTATTTACGTTTTAATTTAACGCTTCTTTTTTTTTTTTGGCCTCAATGCGCTTTCGGTTTCAAGAAGTGCAACACAAAGGCAAGAAAAAAAGGCAATAGACCAAATAAAAAAGCAGTAGCTGCGTTGTAGCCACGTTAACAAGCTTTAAGCCAAATCAAGAGGCAAAAGGCAGCCAGTTGGTGGTGGCAAGTAAAATAAATGTAAAGACGTAGCCGTTGTCTGCATAAATACATCTAGCTGAGCTGTGCATCCCCCCAACACTGTGGGGGACATTGTCCAGTGGACATTACGGTCTGTAATTGCTGTGGCATAGTGTTGCTTAACGACAGGACACCCAGTCACACAACTGTTGCCTTCTGTGGGTCCTTGTCGTTGGCGCCCCATTCAAGTGGTTTTTGATGAGAAAATGAAAGGTAATTTTAGCGAAATTTTCGCAACGATTTTTCCCTCTGCGGGATGTCAAAGACAAATGACAAGTTATGCTGGCCAAGGCTCCCTGGTCCGTGCGTCTTGGCTTCAAATAGGCTTTTTGTGGTAATACAGGCACAGAAAAAAAATGAGAAAATAGATTAGTGGCCATACAATTTGGTCAGAGGAAATTGTGGATGCATTAAAGTTAAGTGCAGAAGGTGTGAATATATGATGGTATGAAGAGATGCGGTTACAGAAGCTGTGCTATTAATATGATTCTTTAAAAGTGATAAAGCCAGGACTGCAATTCTCCGGAATTGTTTATTCAATTTGATGCATGAGATTAAAGCAATGTTCGAAACGAAATTTAAAAAAAGAAATTTAAACAAAAGGTAATTTTTAATTATTTATGTCTTGATGTCCGTTTGAAGAACATATTAATTCACAATTTAAAGTGACTTCACTTGACCTATAACTAGAGGCCAATCAAGACGCTTCCAAGAAGATCTCTTGGCTATATGTACATTGATAAGCGATTTTGAAGTTACGAGAGAACAGATGAACAATAAATGTATAAACACTCTCTTATGGTCTAATACTCTCCGATTTAGGGGCATCTTAATACTCATTTTGCTTGTTACCGTTTTTTGAGTAAGGGATTTTTCCAATCGGAATACTAGGCTAACGGAACCCGCTTTATGGGGCGACCGTAATGGTTTTATAACGGAGTGGGCCTACTTCTTCTTATGTGGTATGCGGGAGGTAGTTCATTTTTCTTCTACCGCACATGTCTGGGGGGCTTTCCCGTATCCACCACTTGGGAGATGCGCCCTCTAGGGATTATAAGCTCCCCAGCCCTTTGCTCCGACCAGGAGTGATATATATTATGCATTCGATTTTTATTTTTTTTAAATGGGATATGTATTGTATGTCAAGGAAAAAAAATAATATTCGATTTAAGATGACGTCACATGGCGTATAACCAGAGGAAAATCAAAAGGTTTTCAATAATACCTCTTTTGTTACATTATGATAAGCGATTTAGAAGTTACGAGAGAACAGATGAACAAAAAGGTATATAAACTATATTTTGGTATTATACTCCTCTTTGAGCATTGCCCCAGGCGTATAAAAAGGAATTCTGATTTTTGAAGTAGCGTGGGTTCGTATCAGTTTGGTCTATCTAGTACATATAAATGCCAATTTGAGGTATATCGGTCAAAGTAAATTTTTCCAACTTCAAATGGTTATATCTCGTAAACTACACATCCTAGTGCAAAAAAGAAGCGTGAATTCATATCAGTTGTGTCTTAATCTACATCAAAACGCCAATTGGAGGCCAATCGGACATAATAGATTTTTCCAACTTCAAAAGGCTCTCGCAATAGTTGCGTTTTAATTAGTTAGGCCACAAATCTGTAGAGAGCGTTGAAATTTAAAAAAATAAATAAATAATTATTAACAATCGATATATAATCATTAGCATTAGCTGTCTATAGCTTGTCAGTTCCAATCTGCTATTATTGCAGTCCGGGGTGTGCTCAAAAATCTTTTCCACAAGCAATCAGTAGCTCGTCGAGAGTTGCATTTGCTTCACTGAAAGCCCCTTGGCCTATTATATCCTGATGAATTTCCAACTTTAATCAACGGCACACCAAATGGCAACAAAGCAATCGCATCAGGAGCAACAGTCGAGCAGCCATTAAAATGAAACAAAACAAAGCAAAGTAAAGCCTGTAATGCAACTGAAACTGGGCATATGCGAGGGTTGGATGAAAAGTTATCGACACAAGCAGAAAATTGCATTAGCTGTAAAGTTTGAGCTTTTAATAGAGATTTTGTTTTTATTTTAAAAGAGTTTGTCATATGCACAGCTAGTTCTTTACTACCAATCTTGGCAGCTGTACATTAAAAAAAGAAAATAAAAACCAATTATAATTATAAACTTATTTATAGGAATCTCATAGGAAGTTCCCGTGAACGGCATTTTTTAAGTCTTCTCTTTCTAGCTCTCAAGGCAGCCGCTTTATAAGCGCATTTGGATGTATTTCAAGGTGTTCGATGTACAATATTTTTAAGTTTGTGGCCGTATGACGTCATGAATTTTAGAGAGTGTCAAGTCTCTTTCAATGCCACTTGTACGCATAGGTTACAATTCGAACACCATCTCTAACGAGAATTTGCTCTCCATAGAAAGTCTAGTCGATATTGCGACCGAAATTAGAAGCATAAAATGGAAGTAAATCGGCCACACTCGAAATCGACAGCAACATCGCCAAGCAAGCAGTGCGCTGGAATCCCTCTCAGCAAGCAGAGCGCAGAGTTGAAAGAGCACGCTCCACCTGGAGAAGATCCACGGAAGCTGAAATGAAATCTCTGGGGTTAAGCTGTAACGAATTAAGAAATATAGCCCAAATAGGAGATAAAGAAAATAATATATATATATAAATTTGATGCTTAAAATTTTTCCAAAATCGTGACCTTATATTTCGCTTTTTTTATGTCAAATGGAAAAGGTCTTTTATGTTACAAAGTTGTTTCGAAAATTTTTTTTAGAGGCATTCACCGGTATGGTGAACTTATCAACCACAAAATTGAATACCTTGATTAAGCTTAGCCCGGAACAATTACTTTGCTAGATCCATTACTCTTCAGCCTGCCCTCGCATACTCAGTATCTGTCTAACTGTGTGCTATATGCTTATATATATTTGTATATATGTATGTGTGTATGGCGGTAAATCTTTATAAGCGCGAATAATTGGTTTCCTCATTTAATGCGAATGGTTGGCCAACAGCAGCAGCAGCTCCAGCCTCCGACTCCTGCTTGGAGTCATCCTGACTGTCAGGGTACCACCGGATCGTTGCAATCGTTGCGCTGCCATCATAGAAAATTTCCACAATAAACATTTCTTTCGCAGTTTTTTTATTTTTTTTTTTATTTGTGCTTTCATGCCAGGGCTGTCAGAAAAAACAGCAGGAGTCATAATATTGCAACAGCAGCAACTGCAAAAGCGGCGGCAGGCAGCAACATCGGCTTTGACTTGGGGGAGCAAAAAGAAATTGCTGGAAAAAATTAATTGCATTTTCATTATGTTGACTGGCAGTCAGTCAGTGAAACAGTGAGAGGAGGGCAAAAGCTGGAAGAATCCTGGAGCAAGAGCAGCCGACAGACAGATTGGTGGGGTCACATTTAGGCAGACAGACAAATGTCATGGATATAGGCAGTTATTTTTTATATGAATCTCTTAGGTATGAGAATTTGTTAGAGACAAAAGGTTAAGGATGGGGTGTGAACATTAAATGCATGTATCTCAAGGCGTTTGGCAAAACTGAAAGGATGATTGCTTTGATAATCATATTTCAATGAAATTTGAACGCTTAGTAAGGGATGGGTTGGCTATATAGTTCAAGAAAAAAAAACACATTTTTGAAAAAAAAAATTACCTCATGAAAACTCAACTTTGTCACACACTTCAATAACCTAATCTTTCAGCAAATAACTCAACTTCAATAAAAAACTTCTCAAGCCGTTTAAAGCTTATATAATCAACCTACTTTTAGTATAAATACTTATAAAATCGAACAAATACCTTAAAACACGCGCATTTAACTTTTCAGTTCTTATCGAAGACTTATAAATTGATCAATAAAAAAAAAACGTACAAAAACATTCGCCGCTTAAATAATTTCTTATCTTTTGGAAATGCGGCAAGAAATTTATTTCACATTTTCGGTGCAGGTTTATATAAAGTTTTTTTTTTAACCAATATGTGGAAATGATAACAAAATGAAAGTTATAGTATATAAACATCACATGGCTTTAAATTATAGAAATGATTAATTAATGGCCATCGATGAGCATTTCTTAAAAGTTATTGGCGAAAAAATTCCTACTTCTACTTTGTAACTAAAGAATTTTCAAAATTTTTGAATTGAAGAATATTTAGACAAACTTTCGACGTTTAGAAAACTATTAAATAGTATCTAGATCTAAATTTATAGTTACATTCGATTCGCAAAGATTTAACACAAGAATTTGCATTTAATCGATTTTTTTGTTTGCATCACCGATAAATATTGAGACTTGTTTTATTTAAAAACTATATCAAAATATTGTGTAAAAAGATTTATTTTCCTAGCTGCTATATCCTGCATTTCAAACTTTAACTTCTCAGCAATATAGGATGTAATTTGTTAATGGGAATACTTACGCCTAAAAAAAAAGTTCCCATTAACTTTTATTAAGCATTCTTAATAAAAACTGAGGAAAAGTGACTAATCATCAATTTATCGATTAAACATCGATTAAAATTAAAAATTTTTATGAACGTTCATATAATCACTATTCAATATACTTTATTTCCGTTTACAAATCCAAATGCACAATACATTACAAGAAATTTAGATGAAAATTTATTTTTCCAGTGTTGTACATTAGAAAAATTTGAAAAAAATTTTTTATATTCGGCTTTAAACGATTTTTTAAAAATAATATATATGAGCTAGAATATGAAACAGATTAAAGCCGTACATAATATGAATTCATAATTAGGGTGCTCACTTTTTAAGCAGAAATGCCTAAAAGCAAAAATGCGCTGGTAACGACGCGAGCAACCCTATAAACGAGGTATGTAGGCAAGAATGCCCGGCCAAGCTGTACGAAAAGTAAGCTGAGCGAGCACTGCTTGATGCTCGAAGAGAA
This sequence comes from Chymomyza amoena, assembly GCA_037043745.1. Lineage (NCBI taxonomy): Eukaryota > Metazoa > Arthropoda > Insecta > Diptera > Drosophilidae > Chymomyza > Chymomyza amoena. The sequence continues at coordinate 171,741 of JBAMAX010003352.1, forward strand.
CGTGAGCAACTTAAAACAGCTGTTTACAAGTATCATTGCAAGTCTTGATTGGATTTGTTAAGAAAAGCATTTGTAGGAAATATTCTATTAAAAAAATTTTACAGATTAAAGTCCATAAATGTTAAGAAAACTGTGCATTATAGGCTACCCAGTCACATTAAAAGGAAAAGTAGGGCATTCTTACCCAAAAAGACTGTTGCAAAAGTCAGTACATATTTTGTTTATTATATTATCAACTGATTCTTTTGAGTATGAGCTAAGGTGCGGTTTATTCCCATAATGTGATAAATATTATTGTTATATCTTACTACAAACCTCAATGAATATTTGTTAGTCACCCATTTATATTGTAATTAGGACCTTAGAGACAAAATCTGGGCCGTGAGGGTAAAATGTGCCTGCTGTCATAGCTTTGGCTTGACTTACGATAGTACGACAGTAATTACACCGAGACCTTGAGAAAACTTCGGGTCCGGTGATAATCGGGGAATATTGGTTTAACTAAACAAGTTGATATTAAAATAGCTTTAATTTTTTTGCAGTTATAGATCAGGTAATATATACTATATTGTATTGCCAAATATCTCTTAGGCTTTTAAATTAATATTTCTTTCTTACAAAAACCACACCAAACAATATGACACAAAGCAAACAGCTGATTGTTGCTCACATTGTGACGGCTGTCATTTTTGCCTTTATGCCTCAAAGTTAGGGTGACTCACTGTTTTACTCGTGCATACTTGCTTCTAGGCAGTTATGCGCGATGCAGTGAATACCCCCATTGTTTTATTCACCTAAGGTTGAAATAACTATTTTACTACTAAGATAAGACCATACTATTTTTTACAAGGTTATAATAATAGTGCTTTAATAGTTTTTTTATGAAATGATAAGAATTTAATTAAGCCTTGTAACGTTTATTTTTTCTTTTTTTGAGTAAAATGATTCAACATTTTTTTTGTGCCAAGTTATTCCACGTGCAAAAATTCTCTAATCTTAAAAGTCTTCTTACAACTCGTGAGTATTCTCACAAAGACACAAACCAAACCTCTTGAGCATACCAAACGTGCCCATTTTATATAGAAATACCTTGGTATGAGTCAGAGAACTCGTCGTTTTCTTTTTTTTTTTCATTTTGTTTGACAGATAACTTTTATACGATTTATTTATTTTAGATATAAGCAACTGGGAAGAGTCAGCAAGTTTTACACTATTTTCCATTTGGTATTCAGTAATGTTTTGATATTTTAGACGTTCGCTGGTGTTTGTCGAAAGTAGAATAGAAGAATCTCACATCCAGTTTTATGATACATGTGATAAGCCTGCTATTCTACTTGCAAAACAACACCGATCAGAGTTATACACATTTTTTTATGTTATATACACTAAAAACTTGACAGATCCTTTGCGTTTTATGCTGAAAAAACACTTTGTGGGTATAATGTCAGTGCACTTTAATCCATTTCGATCAATAAATGAAACTTTAGGTATAGCTGGTACTGGAAACTAGGAACTAATAACACGCACAGCACACTGCTCAGTTTGGAGTTCAATAACGAAATAATGACATATTTTCATAGATATTGCTTTTTATATGATATGTCTTATCAGTAAAGACTTTTTATTTGTTTTACCTTTTTAACGGGCAATATCGCTGTGTTAGTGTGTGTTTGTTTCAGTGTAGATACGTGGATTTGTGGATAGTACATCGTTATCGATAGTGAGAGCGACAAGGGACCAACACCAACACGAACCGACTGTCGAGGCTTGTCACATAGATATGAGCAACTGATGACGAATTTTACTTGGATAAATAACAAGTTTTGTTTTCCGAGATATATGACGAAATGATTTGACAGGTTCCATGTAGCGTCATATTGAGTTATATATATATATGTAGCTATAACTAAAGCGCGCAACTCTATATACTCTATAAAGTGGCACAATAGCCAACTGATAAGCGACCAATGTCCAGTTTCACCATAGATAATCATAGATCTGCTGCTTATGTATACCATGTACTTATATACTATGTGCCTATGTACACAACGTGGCTCAGGTACTAAAAACTTGTGTAAAAAGGTCGTCGCCGTCAACAACGAATACCAAAATTTTCAGTATATACAAGTTGTACATAAACTACCTATACCTATATATATGTATTATCTATCTATACGCAGGTCTTTGCACATTTCTGTTGGTATCATCAATACATGCTACTACTGCGGCATTTACCAGCACATGAAACCAAGATAAGATATAGAAGAAACCTTTGATAAATGTCATACGTATAAGGAAAAATATTCAGAAAGGTAGCAACACCTAAAAACATTCGCCTCATGGGATAATCAAATATTGTAAAAAACTTATTTATATCTACAAAGAATGCTAGAAAAGGAGTATATCTATATGTGGGAAAAGATAGTTCGAGATTGCTTGCTCAGTCAATAGATTTGGTTCGAACGAGGAATTTCAATTTAATTTTGATTGAAGCGATATGGTATTCTAGATATGCTCCATGGGTTCTGAGTCAAAACTAGGTTTGCTTAATGTTTAGTTTATTAAAGTAAAGGCAATCATGATAATATTTTTGTATTATGTTACACTTTTTTTTGTATACCCTCTGAACAAACAAATATGTAAAAAAAATTTAATTATGGAGATGCCACTTTGGGCTTTCTTTCTAAAAAGTTAAGCAAGGAATTTTCCAAAATTTGAGTAAAATATACAAATATATGTAATTTACAATCTTATTACTCAACTGCAGTACTAGAAATAAATCACAATCGACGTAGAAAAATAGTTTGATAACAGTACAAAGAGAACATTACCTTTTTGTCTTTGTCTAATCTTTTAAAGCAAACTCAGACATCAGCTTATACGTAGAACCTCTTAAGAAAATCTGTCTTTGATTGACCCATTTCAAGCCGGAAATTGTTATATGTCCGAAACTTCAAATAGATAGCTTCACAAGCTCAAACTTATTCTTCTAGTTTGAATGCGCTTTAAAAAATCGCTTACTTACGTTGCACAGCCAAAAATTCCGAAATTGTTGGCAAAAATCCCAACAAAATATCGAAATTCATGAGGAATGTGTATGTGTAAAAATTTTTCACAAAGAATCAGGCATCTAAAATAAAACTTGCCAAAAATTTCATATTTGGGTTTCAGATTGTTTGCACCGTATATCAACGATATGTCCAGGGCTTTCTGTCCATCCGTATAAATAAAGGATATCAGAGACTATGCAAGGTAAAGAGCTCAAATTTGTTATCTGTAAGCAGATCAAGTTTGTTAATGTTCCCTCGCAGGAGAATTTCACGGTTTACGCCCTTATTAAATTAGGTACCCGGCTAAAATTTTACACTTTAAAGGTATAGGATAAAATATGTCTGTTTTAGGCACCCTTTCCATAAAAGGCTTTTAAATCAAATTAAGCTTTTTGGGATGAAGCTACAGAAAACAAAATTGGAATGGCCCACATGTTGACTCATTTGAAAGTAATTTTTACTGTCGGGAAATACCACCCTGGATCTACAGTAATATTTATAATTATACTAATTTAAACGAAAAATAAACTTGCGAAATATTTTCTTCCTTTCGTTTTTTTAACAAGCCTTTTCGATGTTCTTTTAAAAAAAATGTTGTTGGTTGCTTTTTTCACCTATTCCTGAATATCTCTTAAATCAGATTACATTGGCATAGGCAAATATTACACAGAAAGGTATGGGCCTTAACAGTGATATACTATTTATATCAAGTACGGATCCATGATTTGTCTTAGAGGGTTCTTCACTTCGAATTGTGTAAATTTTTCCAAATTTTGGTGGGGGATCTGGATCTAAATACATTATACATACATAAAATAAAAATTTATTGAGCTTACTAGCGCTACTCTCGAAAAAAGAAACATTTCCGAACGATTTGAAAATTACACAATTTTTAGTTTGAATTTTATTTAAGAAAATGTTTTTCCTTTTTTTTTTGTAAGATTGAGTTGAAAGAAAATTCATTTACGAATAGTTGAAAAAAGTACAAACGTTTTTTTTTATCCAAATTTTCGGTTCTTAAGAAATTTCTTTATTATTCCATTACACAAAATAACCATACAAAATTTTAATTTTTATTGTTCACCCAAGGTCGCCGAAATTTGTATACTCTGCACCGTATGGTACAAAGGATATATTAAGTTTGTGCAATACTAAAATGTATGTAACATATTGAAGGAGCCTTCGGAGACACCCCAAAGTTACCTAAAATATGATCAGGGTGACTAGAGAAGTCGATATACCCATGTTCGTCTGTCAGTTTGAACATCTAGATCTCAGAGATGGTAAGAGCTAGAGTAACCAAACTTTCATATTAGATCCCATATTATTCCATAGGAGACAAGTTTATTTTATTTAAATTATATTAGGGTTAAATTATATAGGGGTGTTTCAGACGACCTCTAAAAAAACCAAAAGTTTTAGATAGATAATTCGTTTATTAAGATATCGTAACCAAATTTGATATTCGAAAGTTTTTTATACGTCCCAAGCACTGTACCAAGTTTGATCAAAATCGGTAGACTATATTTTATAGCTCCTATAGGAACGATCGGTCAAAAAAAAATTATTGCTTATAAATTCTTCTGATTTTGGTTGTTTACGAAAAAACCTATTTTGGCAATCAAATATCTTTGGTGTTCATAAGAAATATACCGGATTTTATTGCAAGCTAGTGGTGCAGGGTATCCCAAAGTCGGCCGCGCCCAACTTTACATACGCCATTTTACTAATTTATGCAATTATTTGGCATTTTCGACCACTGTGCATTAAAAAAATCTTCAGCATAAAAAAATCCCCTGCTGTAGAAAATATTTGATAATTAAAAAAACGCCATGTCATTTCTGTTTGGATCTTTCTGATTTCAAATACAAAAAATAAGTTTCAGATAAGTTTTAGGTATACTTCCCCATTTCAATTTCTGCCATTCTGCAAATATTTTTTAACAAACTTTTTTCCAAGTTCCATGGGTGATAGTCTTAACTAAGAACGTTCGTCTAATTATTATCTTCCAATATGAAGTTTTACTATTCTGACCTCCTAAAAAAATATATTTTACCTAAAAATAGATTAAAACAGTGGACACTAAGAACAAATATGTTTCTTTGTAAATTTTTTAGATAATTTACTTTTTATAGTTCCAAAAATTTCAACACATTCTTACACAAACATATACTAAGAAACAGCATAAATCATAAAAACAAATACGTTAAGAACCATTAACCTATTTTTTATGTTTAATCAATTTTATGTTTAGTTATTTCCGTTGGTAACAACTCAAGAAAAAGTTGCCAACTAAACAAAGATACATAATCTCTTTACTTATGTAATGCCTAACTTTGTCAGCCACATAGTTGCCACATATCAGTAAATAGTTGAAAACGAAAAAAAAAATATTCATTTGATTCAATTTTTGGGCGTATATAAAATGCGCATATCTTATCTCGAAACAAATAATATATACATTGATACCTCTTTTTCTTTTACATATCGATGTATGTACATTGTACAAGTATGTAGCAAGAAAGTACTTTAAAGTGTCTGACAGTATACACACATATACAAACACACACAGTTATGATAAGCCACAGGTAAACTTATTCACGCACAGGTAGTTACTTACCCAGCCAAAGTATTCATCAAAAATTTCTAATCAATTTCTTTATCAATTTATAACTCTACATAGTTAACTGGTCAAATAAATACAACTCTTTGTGTACAGAAAAAGTTTTTTAAGTTTTAGCAACAAGTTTTCTGTTGGTCATTACTTTGTAGGTTCTCGGAATTCCATGTTATAAAACATAAAAGCTTTTTGAGCTCAAAAGCATGCAGCTAAAGAAATTCTTTTTTTAGACTATGCATTCACTTGTTTTTCCGTCGAAAAGCTTATGCGAACGTACATAGTATTCAAGGTATATACTATATTTGTCATAAAGCTATCTTTATAGAACTTAAGTTTATGACGTTTGAATTTAACAATTCCGGACTTATCGATAAGTCTGGCGCCAGGCGATGGCAGTTTTAAGCACATTGCAATTTTTTCGAGTGCACAGATATGATAATGTTTATACGCTGTGCCGGTTGGTAGGAAGAGTATACTGGATTTGAGGAAGCGTGACAGGTCCTGTCTCTACGTCCGTACGTATGTGGGAACACCTAGATGCACGAAACTTTACCAGATGGTCTCTTAGTATTTTGTCATTCTTCGACTGGCATAATCTGTTTCAATATATATTTATTTCTAGACTACTGTAGAGCTTAATTAGGTGGATCATAGGGCGGACCGAGACTTGTGTCCATTTCTGCAGCATGTGGCTGGGTCACTAGCCCAACGCAACCATTTAATGGTCTTAGGTTAGTCCTTGGAAGGTGTCGCTCGAAATCGCTACCTCATAATTTGCACGAAGAGGCACCCAGGGAAGCACAGGGAGGCCGTTGCAAGCCAGTGGGTCCGCAAGAAGGTCTTGAGATAAATTATAAAGGATAACGGAGGAAATTCGAGTTACTAAGGATTGCTTGACCAATTAAGCTTACACAAACCCATCATTCCCTCAACTTCAAGGATTGTTAAAAAGTAAAGGCACCCCTGGAATCTGACTGTCTCACGAACATTCGACTGATTCTTATGGATTTTGTACAATAGATTCCAAAATATTATATATAGGTTCCTGTTATTCCCAATAGCTACATAGGGCCTCGAGGGATAAATGAGATTACGAATTACAAACGTCATCTCAATGTCGCTTTAACGCCGCAATCTTCCAATCTTTCCAGTCAAAGATTGTTCGAGTAATACCTTCGTGCATCTTGTGCAGAATGGGCCCGACCCATTTGGCAGATTTTAGAGTTGGCAGAGAATTATCTGAACCCAAAGCTCTATGCTCAATATTCTGTTAGGCCAGAAGGTTCTTCAAATCTTACACAGGAATCGATATATAAAAACTGCAGTTTATTGACGTCACTCGTAGGAGCGATCCACGTTTCATTGACATACAACAGAGTTGACTTCATTTTCGATTTGAATATTTTCAGCTTTATCTGAATCGAAATGATCGGATAGCTCTACAGCTTCGATAGCTGGCCGAAAGACTGCTTAGCTTTTGCGATGCGGCAAAGTATGTCTTCTTAAGATCCTTCAGACATATGCTTTCCCAATATCAGAAGGGTTCCACGAGAAATATTTCCGTGTCATCAATTTTGAATCACCCATTTGATTCATTGGTAATGCGAATTGAATCTTGTTTTTGAGCAGGAAAAATATTAGTACCGATGAATTGGTCATAAGAAAGGTGAACGACAAGTTGCCACGTTACACTGCTGATGAGGAAGTTTGTGGCCAAGCATACGATTACCACACAGCCCCTGCACCACAACAATCCGGAACTTCAGTCTCTTTTCTCGGCTCAAGCGGGACCTTAAGGAAGTTGATAGAGCTCCCCACTGAGATTACCTCGCTCGTGAGGGTATCTCTGAAGGGGAAAGCCAATAGAGCTTGGGGTTTACCCCAAATGCAGTTGCAGAAAGTGTATGCGCACTTAGCGTTTGTGTTGGAAAACTATCTAAAAACTATTATTTAAGTTAGTGTTACTTCTGTCTAGAGACACATATACGCAACTTTCTTAAGGTAACTCCCTTTCTTAGTCTCAATTGTTTCCAATTTTCTCGTACTATTTTCCCCCCTTGCATACATTTAATCGACGAGCAATTTTGCATTGTAATCAATAATGCAGGACATTTCATTAACAATTCTTAGAATTTAATTAAATTCCATAGACAGCAACCCAAAACTCAGTCATTGTTCTGTAGTTCAGAAATCTTTTCCTTTTTTTTTTTTGGCACATTCTGGCAATATTTGCACGTAAAATTGATTAAAAACTACGTGTTGTGATTGCATAATCAATGCATAGTCCAGAGACCGGATCAGATTGTGGGTGCTGTTTGAGGGTTGTGCACATGGACAATGCAGCTCTGCCTTCATAATGGGCTAAGGGGTTTTCCTGCAAAGTCCAGCCAACAATTCACAAAAAACTTGGCCTGTCAAAATGAATGTGAAAATTGCTGGGCAGGGAAATTACTTGACTATGTAAGAAAATTTATTGATAAAGAAATAATAATTTCCGTTATGCGGCGAGTAAGTCATAAACACACGCACATACATATAAGCACATAAAATAAGTTGATTTTCAATTTCCGGTTTATTGAGCACAAAGACGTAGAGAAAAAATGCTAAATAGATGTGTTCAGGTGATTTAAAGCGCAGGAGGGAGGCTTTACACAAAAAGAGGTCACAGACCGCTAAAAGTCAAAATTTGTGCCTGTGGGGCGAGCGAACAACAATGCAAGGGTTTGTTGGGTGGCATTGATCTGGTGTGGGTACCAGGGGGTTAAGCCAGCGCATGGAAATTTCACCTGCGGCAGCTTGCAATGAAAAATCGTTTAATGACACCATTCACACTTGCACAAATACACACAAACAGACACACACACTCGCACACTCACTTCCATGAGGTTATACACACAGCCCCGGGCTGTCATTGCTTGCTGCCTTTTGCAGTTCCAACGACCATTTGAATTCTGTCTGTCCAGCCGTCTGGTTGGTTGGTTGGTATGTGTCTGTCTGTCTGTACCCAGGTCGAATATGCTGCTCCATGTCAGCTGTGTGCTGGCGTTTAGTTCAACGCCTTTGGGCAACAATTGCAACATTTTGCAGCCACCCACCAAACGGTTCGAGCCCATTTCCTACTCCAACTGCCCATAACAGCGACTTTTGCATTGAGCTAAAGCTTTGTGTGGCAGTTAGTTGGCCCAGACGGACTAAACGTCAGCCAGTCAGCATCATTTGTCAGAGTAACTATGCCCTAGCAATGGCAATTAGATTTGCCTTATGACGACTAGTTCTATATAAAGTGTATTTTTTTTTTTGAACTGAAGCACATGGATTGCAGTTACTGCTGCTTTATAAGTTTAACGGCCCCTTATGAGCAGGTCAATAAACTATCGCAATAGAGCTGTAATGTTAGATTAGGCAAAAAGAATGCAATTAAATCTAGGGCTTATAGGAACCAAGTGATATTAAAGCAATTAATGCCGTAAAGGTCTCTGAAGAGCAATGTAATGACTACAAGCAGATAGGGTCACCCTTCGGCTTAGCCCTTGTTCATACTTTGTGCCTAGGGAATGGTTTCGAAAAAAACTTCAACTACTTTAAAAAATAGCACTTACAGAATCGACATTTGTAAAAATCTGAGATCTTATTGCAGAGTCTGGATCGTAATGGATCAATCCCCGAGCTTGACCATAATATGTAGGGTAAATATTATAGATTTCCTTAATATTTGTTACAAAAAACTGATGGTTGGTGAGTACTCCAAAAATAATTAGCATCAAAAAAGCCGGGAACTTACGTCCCTCTACTCTTGAATCCTTAGGTTGGGTAAGGCTGAGTAGGCACCTCAGTCAGTGACTGAGATCACCCAGAGACCATGAGGTCCATTGTGAAGCCTACTTGTGAGAGAACGAAGTTGGAGAAACAGAAGGGTTGTGGAAGTTCAAAAACTGTAGGGCATGCCTTATCGCCTAAGCCTATCTTATTGTATAACCATTTTGAGGATTCGATAAAAGCAGCCAGATCCGCTATGGGTACATATGCTAGGCTACCAAGATTTTCAAAGAACGGTTTACCCAGAAACTGAGTGCGTCTTCTTAGAAGCGCCGGGCAGTCGCATAGTAGTTATTGGATGCATTTTGTCCCTTAAATCCTTAAGCACGGTGTCTTTTGGAACTAGGGATACCCCATTTGACCAAAAGATACGTGTCAGCGGTTCATATGTTGGGACCCGCCTTTCGCAGGAGAATTTCGCGTCTAATACTGATTTTAGAAATTAACTGCTCTACACATGCAATAAACAGGTCTATAAAAACCGGGTCCATGTCCTATGTTATTTCTTCCTCGAATCCGAATTCGGGGTCGGAATTGGCTGATCACGTCAGGACTTTAAGATATTTTATATATTTTTTTCCTTCTTTTGAGGTTATGTACAGGGTGAAAAATATTTTTGTGGTCTGTCTCTCAATTTACATAATTTAGTACAACTCTTACCATTTAATTAAAGATTTAAAGATATTAGTTAAGCTTTTTTTTTGCAAGGTTATAGCTATTCGTCAATAAAATATATCCCTTCGACGTCATTAGCATTTTCATTAAGCCATAACCACAACAAACATTTTTTGCACCTATACAAAACCCCAAAGAAGGAAAAATTTACTTTTCCTTACTTTTTGGTTCATATCTAACATATATCTACCTTTAGCTCCTATTTGGAGCATATGGCGTCTTGACGATTCGGTAGCATATGTTGCTTGGGCAGGTAAGTTGCTAGTACTCCTCCCCTAGCTTGGTGATAGAATCCCTATCTGCACCTCCAAGCAAATCTTTTGTCTGTTTTGGTCCGCGAGTGGTATTTTATTTCCTGACACTACAAAGAAACCGGCTTTCCCCTATTCTTCACCTGGGAACACGTTGGATGAATGACAGACAACTCCATCAGATTTTTTTTGATTTTTGCTTCAAAACGAGTTTTTTCTATTTAATACAACCTTCTCTCTTTATTTTCTATTCCTATTAAATGTATACCAAAAGTGATCCATTAACCCCAAACCAATTCGTCATCACTTATCAATTGATAAACAAATTCTCATGCTCTGTGATTTATGCGACCCCTCAATGTCACCTTCACGGAATTCCCTTGAAGTTCCTCTCCAAAATTTTCCCAACACCTAGTTTCAAAACCCAATTGTAGAACAAAGCATTCGTCTGTGTTCAACACCTGTTGTGCTAATACTTTTTTCTGAGACTGTACTCGTTCTATTCGAAAAGCAAACACTGCTTATATAGCTTTTTACCTTAGAATGTATGCAGTCATAAAATATGTCTGCGATAGTTATAAAAAAAAGTTAGTTCAATTTTAAGCCATTTATAACAACGATAAGATATAGTAAATATATCAATTTATACGAGTATACAAAGTTGCGACTATAAAGTTGGTATACGAGTATCTTTGCTTTTGTATTTGTGTGCCAGTTTTTTTTTAACAACGATTTCGATTTATGATCAAGTATTCGGACATAGGTAAACAACTTGTTTTTAAGAGATAATACTTCTAGCCAGCAAACGTGGCACTTGAACAAATCTATTTAGAAATCAATTTTGAGTAGTAAATTGCTTAGGTAGTAGGGGAACTTTTATTACTAACGAACAATTTCAAAATTTCGAAATTGATTAATAGATTAAAATTACTTCATTAAGGTTTGTATTTTTTTACATTTATTTTTTAGATCAAGATAAAATAATTTTCTAATAAGGTGGTATTCCTCCTACTAGCTGGACACATTCGTAGCACTGTTTGTAGACCCTAAAACCCGAAAGGTAAGAGGTACAAGGGCAGTTTGATAAGTTAGCGACTGTTTGATAATAAGACATTTAGAAATTTGTTTCTTTACTTATGTAATTTTTCTCTATATAACTTTAAGGCTTGATGTATTGAATCCAACGTTTTGGAAATGTCATTGTTGCAACCACAACACATTTTCTGAAGGCCTTCTCATAATTGCAGTTTCTTTCAGTAATTCGACTTTAGTCTCTTTCCGTCAATTTCTTCAGGCTTAGAAACCTAAAATATTATGTACGAACCAGTTCTGGAGAATCGTTCAGTGTCGTTCGCTGGATCTTAACTACGAATACTGGCGAGACTAGGCCTTTTGGGTGACTTGAACGTTTGACGTCACCTGTGCTAGTCAGACAACAAAGAAACTTAGTATACCACCTTCTCAACCATTCAAATTTATGACGAAATTTATACTTCAAAAGCCTACTTACGCAAAAAATAATGCTTAATCATCAAGCGAAACCCATTTTTCCCATTCATGTTAATATTCTCAAGGTTATCTACTTTTAAATAAAAAAAAACTTTAATATTTAATATACTGCGCACCGTGACACTTACGTTTTCGAATCTAAACAGAAAACAATTGAGGTCGATGGGCACGGAAACTTAATACAGGCATTTATCTTTTTTTAAGTTTTTTTTTTGTCTTTTCGAGAGCTTGCCCAGAAATAAGCTCTACTAAAACTTAATGGAATTACAGTTTTTAAGACACCCAAATAAGTGCTCCTTATAATATAAATTAATTTACTGAAGCTTCAGTCACCAGTAATAATCTCTCAATGTGGCATGTAAAGTTCTTTTGTTTTCTTATTTTATTTCGATCTGTTCAAAAACAATATGCAAATTACATAAAATTATTTTATCATATACTGGAGCAACTAGTCTTCATTTAAACTAGGTGGTAAATGCGAACTACTACTACTATTGTGGCCATTACAACCGGTTACAGGTCTTGGCCGCGGAAATTATCCTACGCCAGCTGTTCTATCTTGAGCTTGATGACGCCAATTGCCAATCCCCAGGCTGCGAAGATCCTCCGTTGCCTGATTTTCTCATCGCAGAGGCGAGCATCCCTGTCGACGTCGACCTTCAAGTGATCTCCTCTCAAATACCTTTTTACCTGGATCATTATCATCCGTTCTTGCAACATGACGTAGCCAGAGCAGATGTTGTATTTGTACTAGATCAACTAGATCAATGTCGCCGTATGGCTCATAAAGCTCGTGGTCCATTCAAACGCGGAAGTCAACATCCGCACTTTTTGGGCCAAAGATACGTCGCGACGCGTCGGAGGATTTTTCTCTCGAAAACCCTTTTAATTACCCTAAAAACGCTTATATGCGAAGGTTCACTCGATGACCCTTGAATTTGTAAGCTAGTTTTATAGGAAAATTCTTACCTATTAGCCTGCTTACACAGATTACTGTTAATTCAAATGGATAGGCATAAAACTTTCTCATACTTATAACTCTTACTTGCTAATTATACACTATTCCCTTTGTTAATTTTCAATTCCCAAAATTTGTATCAATAAACCAAAACCGCACTAAAGTCAACCAGCACACGCTGCAGTTAATAAACCACACCCATCACCCTCTATTAGCCAATCCACAAACCAAGCTCTGTCCCATACTACTACACACAGATACAGACCCACACACACACACAGATACACACACTTGCACACCAACCGCAGCAACACTTTCGAATGCCGCATCACGTAGAGCTCGTTAGACATTTTCTTAAGCTAATATTTCCACAGAGCAGCAACAGTAGTCATCGGTGTCGGGGGGGAGCAGGAGGAGCAGAGCACACCACGAGCAAGCCGCAATAGCTGGCCTGAGCAGATTATTCAAATGATTGGAAATTATCATGTCCTTGCATTCATTTTTGCTGTCGCAGTAGCAGCCATTCATTCATTCATTCCTTCCTTCATTCATTCATTGCCCAATGTCCACATTGGATGGTTGAATATTTGGCTGGTTGAATGTCTCTCTGACTGTCTGTGTGTCTGTGTGTGTGCGTGCGTTGGCGGCATGCAAACAACAAATTGCATTTGTCATCTGCTGCATAAATAACGAGATAATACCGTAACATAATAACTGTCAATAAGAAGAACGCAACGGAAAGGGCGACGAGCGACAAAGGACTCAGGAGCGCATAATTCAGCAAAGGTAATCTACTTTTGGGCGTGGGCTTCAATGCACGTCTCTGTCTCTCTCTCTATTTGAGTATCAATGCATGAGTGTGTGTGAGTGAGCGAGTGAGTGTGTGTGTGAGCGAGTGTATGGCAAATGGGAATTTGTATCGTCGATTTGCATATTTAATCAAAATTAACATGACCGATAAAATCAATTACACACATATACACACAAGCACGCATACACGCTCACATTTATATGCAAGTAATGCCTGCAGTTGCAAGCACTCACACACACACACATACACACACGTAACAAGCACACACTCACACACGTTTGCATTAGAAAATGTCGCCATTATCATCGTCATCGTGTACAATTTTCGCTTCGTTTGAGTTAAAATCCTTTTTGCAAAATCTACGACTATGTCCCTTGCCAAACTGTGTGTAAATTGTATGCGTATTGGTGCATTCGTGTATCTGTGTTTGCTCACGTAAGCATGTATCCGTGTGTGAGTGTGTGTTAGACTGCATTGTTAGATTGCCGCATCGCTGGCACTTTGCACACACACACACACGGCAAAGGAAGGACTTATCCCTGTCCAACATGCTTAAATTGTTTCTTCTGCTGTCACACTGATTTTCTACGATTTATTTCACTTGGATTTTATTGTTGTGGATTTTGGAATTTATTTTTATGCACTTATTGTCAGTTGCAAGCTGTAAATTCTAAATAAATATGCATTCACAATGACAAAGATATTTAATTGCATTTGCATGCGTTAGAGTTAGATGTTTGTAACGAAAGATGTGAAACAATTGATTGGGGACTTGAGAAAAAAGGAGAGCTGCCTTTTGAAAGGCAGCGATAATTGAGATATATGTAGATGAAATCAGTAAATGGCCAAGAATGCCTAAAGAATTTTTAATTTGAGAGTAAAATAAAAAATTTTGCATAGGTGAGGCGTAACTTTTTTACTTTTTGCTAAAAGATATACCAGAGCAGTAATCTCTTTCTTGGAATAATACTCACTATGCTTCATCAGCTTTTTGCTCAATTTCAAGCAAAATAAACAAGATATAATTAGTATAGACTGTACCAAAGTTAAGAGATGTACATACTATGTTCTTGCAAATGAACCCTCGGGGGTTTACTGATTTTTCTTCTTTTAATCAGGAAATCCGTCTTTAGGACGGATATATTAATATAAGCAGGTACGTCGATCACGCGTTTGCCATCCATCTATATGAACGTCTGCTCTTGCATTATAGTGGTATATTTATTCCTTGGAGCTCAGTGCGAAGCGGCTTTCGGAAAGAACTGTCGTCATCCATGTACGCCGATATCTTATAGTTTGGTGGCTGCCTTGCGAATACAGACTATAGATCAAAAATTAAGTAAATATCTCAATGTTAAACGTTTGCAAAAATGTATAAATCCTTTATAATTGACATCCTCAAATTAACTCCAATATGGTTAAAAGAACAAAAAAAAAATTGTTTCTCGATTTGTGAGTCTTTTAATCACATTAAAAAAAATTGTTATTGGAACACTATGCTCCACTGTGAATCAAGGATAGCAGAAGAAGAAGAAATTATTTCATATATAAGAAAATACTTCGATTGAGCCCAAACATAATTTTAACCGGACTATAAATATCTAAAATAATCGGTAGTGCGAGTTTGATTTTTTTTCCTGTCAGTATAATCGTCACAATTTCCCATGAGGGTGACCCACAATTCACAAAAATATTCGATATTTTTTTACAAATCTTCTCACCGCTATAAAAAGCTATCCTATTACTGACAATATTTGTATTATTTTTTTTAAATTTTAGGGATTAGTCAATTTATTTTTTAAATTTTCTTAAACATTCAAATGGAGCTTATATCGCTTTCATATGGGGATAACCGGATATATTTAATTAAATATATTGTGGTGTCAAAATTGATATGAGAATTGGTTCAAGCTAAAGCCAGTAGATTTGCCATGTAGACGCCTGTGAGGCTAATAATCTACGAATCGTTTACTTTTGGCCATGCTTTTTATTTCTCTTGAATATTTCTACAAAACTCTACATGTGGGCAGGATATTACAAGGCCCAGCTTCGTACAGATTGTTTCCAATTTTTTCTTTATCATTAAAATAGCTTCACTAACAATAAAATTATTGTATAATTATAGACCCACCTTCCCCCAAAATTTTTGTTAAAATACTTTTAAATACAAGCAAGCAAAGTGCTTTTTAAGTTAAATTTCTCTATCAAGGATATCTATAAAATTAAAGCTCGGCAAGTCAATGCAATTTATTTACGGGTTCTGTACCTTAAATTTATATTATATTTTATTTTTCTTTATATTTTATTTACTATCTGTATTTAGACAATAAGTTAATTTTTTAAATAATAATTACTAAAAGAAAAGTATAAATAAATAAATTTAAAGTTTAAATTTAAGCCACAGTTTCCATAGAAATATCCAACTTACTTACAAGTTACTAAGTAACAAATAATATTCGTCAAAGTATTAAAGAAGAACAAAACAAATCCAAGCATAAGCTTGACAGTATTAACTTCTTTAGATTCAATATAACATTTTCAATTTAAAATTAATTTAAATCCCACTAAAAAGCTGCTGACGTCACAAACAAAAATATAATTATATTTTGTCACAAATAAAAAATAAATGATGCTAAAATGCAGTGAAAATATCTGCAGCTCGCTGATACTGCATTACTCAATGCACAAAAATTCCTATTGAAGGAAATTCGAATTGAAATAAGTTACAACAAAAATAAAGCTCAAAACTCCATTTTGATACGCACAAAATTTACTTTTGGCACCGACAAAAATTTCTGTTGAACGCGTGAAAATTAATTAAAATATTTTACCAAACGCCGACAGAGCATAACTGAATTTTAATTGAAGACAATCAATGTGAATTTATGGAGCAGTTTCGTCCTTTTGGCGCATCCTTTGACGAGCTGTCTAAAGCTTTGGCAATTGACATTTAAAAAAAGTGAAGAAAAAAATAAAACAAAACTTTTACCTTTTATTATGAAAAGTTTAACTCAGTTATCTACGCGGGCAATGAAAACGTAATTAAATTCATGGAATTTCTCTGTTGGTGCACAATTTGTGTGGCAACCCTTGTAAAGAATAATGCCCTTAAGCATATTAATATTGTAGTTAGGTAACTTTGGAGATTTTGTTATTTTTAAAGCTAGGAATTTTATGATATGTGCTGATATAAAGGATATAAAGAGAGTTCAACCAAAAATTATGCATTTATGGAAAATCTAATAATATGTCTTTACGCATCACGAATAAGTTTTGACAGACGTCTGAAATATCGGGATTCGAAAGGTAGAAAAGTAATTTGACTTGACATCGCGACTTCAATCTGAACACTGTAAAGGGCCATTAACTGCAATGATAGACCTATATAGACCGTAACCTCAGAAGGAGAGTTGAAGGCATGGTCCCTGTAATACAAAAGACTAATGAGGGGATGCTTTACCTGATAACTCGTTACAAATAATTCTTGCAAGCCCTGGTTTATGCTTACCATAGACAAAGATTATTTCAAAAGACGCCCTGATGCTTCTAAAAATCTATGAACATCGTATAAACGAAATTTCTGGTTATGCCAGAAAGCCAAATTCAGCAAATAAGACTATGTAAAAAATATTTTTTTCTTAAAGATTAAACCATTTCAGGTAAAATATCCAGTCCAAGATATATTTATGTTGGTCCGTCCCGATTTCACCTACAAAAGTTCTATCATCATTTTCGAAATTAACGCTAAAAACTTGACCTAATCTGATTTCTTGATTACTAACTACCCGACTAGGACAAAGCAAAAAGGAGAGCAATGTGCATTACTCTAGAATATGTTCATCTGCTCGCTTCTACCTACTAAATCGCTTATCAAAATTTGACTAATAAGGTATCTTTAGAAAGGTCTTGATCATCAGCTGGCTATAGGCTATTTAATGTGTCATCAAATTTTATATGGGACTATAGGACTTTGAACCACTCTCAACACAAATATTTTTAATGATGCGGTTGAAAGGGCCTAACCAGCTAATTACGAAAATGTATATTTTATTTGAATTTGATTGATTGAAATTTCGAGTCAAAATAATTTATTAAAAAGTTTTTAAAATAAAATAATGATGACTGTCTTAAGAAATTTTATAATGTATCATATAAATAGATTAAGAAAGTTTTGATTTGCTTAAATAAGTGTTGATTGGATTAGGTTCGATTAAATACAACTCAGGCAGTGCGATAAAATGGTTATACATGTGAGGAATTTAAAAAGTCAATTCCTAAATAACTACTTTACAAAAGAAGATTTACTACTTTCACCATTCTCTCTTTTGGCAGACGCACTGCTTGCATGCAGTTTAACAAGCAGTTTCCTAAAGCAAAGTGGGCAATACTAATGCTACGACATTTTATGTGTAATTCGAAATAATGTTTTTCATAAGTTTTCATTTTTATGAGTCATAAGTTACTAAGCTTGAATAAGTAAGCTTTTCCCTACAATTTCTAATAAAAATTTCCAAGCTTTAAATTTTCAAGGTTGCTCTTTTGCAATCTTGCACCCACTTCTATTGATTGCCTTCAATTTTCAAACATTTCACTTAAAATGCAACCCCAAATCAATTGAAAATCAGCCAAAAATCTACAAAATCCAGCGACGCGTTGCTTTAAAGCCACAATATAAACAAGCCATCAGACGCATTTTGCTACCCTAGGTCTATGTATCTACGCATCTGTCTGTCTGCTGCCATCATAGAACTCTATAGATACTTTGTCTAGCATTTCAATTGGCAAACAAACTTGAGCTGGCGCTATACAAGCTTAGTAAGAGACGCCAAATAAAAAAAAAGTATCTATCTGCACACGCTGCAAAAATAAACAAAACTCGAACCGGGTGTGGAACCCACGAAACCTTCAAAATCTACACACATTTCCAGGCACAAGGGAAGCCTTTCATCTACTTCAATGCGCAAGTAGCAACAAGATACATAGCAACAAGGACAACTACAACAATAGCAACAACAAAAACTATTGCTAAGTGTGATTTTCGAAAATGGCAAAAGTATGTTTTCTAAATCTGACTTTTGCGTCAATTTCAAGGCCAACAATAAAACAAGTGGGAACGATAAGAGTTGGGACTGGTCGACTATAATATACGCTGCAATTAGGTTGGTAGATACAGAGTACGTGGTATTTAGCTGGATTTCATCTGAGGCATTCGATAAAGCAGTGAGTACTTTCTGCGAGGAACTGAGACAGTGGCGGATCCACGGGGGTGCTTTTTGGCGTCCAGATCCTGTCTAAAGTTCGAAAAATGGGTTGATTGTCTTTTGCGAGCTTAGATATTGATTCTCTTTGAAGTGAAGAACCTCCTCCTAGACCAAATCCTTGATCCGCGCTCTGGACTGAGAGGTTCCCAACGAGTGTAAGAATGCACCTTCTTTAGTCCATATTAATACACAGATCGACTTTGGTGATAGTAGTAGAAAGGTGGGAAAGCTGATAAACTTTCAATCCATGCACCTTATTTAAGATTTCTTCCTCCTTCCTCTCTATATGTCTTCAATACTTGTCGCCCCTTCCTTTCCATCTATTTTCTATACATACAATTTCTTACCACTATACCAACATACTCTTTGAACCAAATTATAGTGTATCCAGCCAGTCGCAGCTGTTAGTAGTTTCACTGTAAAGGCAACGTAAACTTTTGCCACAATTTGCAGTCTACTTTTGGGCGCAAATTGTCGTCTTGAGGCAACGTTTGAATGTCAGTGTTGATTTTTCAAATTATTTGCTAAGGTTTCAAAATGATGATACTCACACACAGATACACATAGCTGCACACACACACAGATACTTATAGCCACATACACAGCGGCAAGCATCATGTGTTTTGTTATTTGTTAACTTGGCTGAATGGCGTTGATGACTTTGGTTGTTTGCCTTTAAATATGCAGCACATTTTGCTTCCCAATATCCTTAGATGCATATGTATCTGTGTGCGTGTGTGGTTCTTGTGGAAATTTAAACTGTTTATATGTATAGTCTAAACTTTTCTAGCGTTCTATTGAAATTTATAGTCTTAGTTACTTTGGCCTGACAGCCTTCAAGCTCAACTAATAGACATAGTAGCTTTTATTTGGCTTACAGACTCGTCAGCTATATACAAACTTATATGCATCTTCATCATCGGCCATAATGGTTTTGTTGTTGTTTTTGTTATCCTTATTGAAGTTGGCATTTTCTTAACATCCTTAGTGAAGCTGCTCATGAGTTATATATAAGTATTTTTTAGTTTTTGGCCATTTGTGGCTGTTGCTTAGAAAACTTGCTAGACTTGGCTTGTTAATACACCCAATTCTTGGGAGTTAGTAATTCAATACATTGAATACTTAATCGCAAAGCCAAGACTTTTCAGTTAATAAAGCTTACAACAAATTTTTTGAGACCCATAAAAAACAAATTAAATAAAATTTCAACTTAACGCAATAAACATCTTCAAAATTCCATTCTGGCCAAATAGCTCAAAACTCATATATTAATAATTCCATAACCGCCAATTATCTCATTTAGAGCACTATTTCATTAAAAGTTAAGCACATACTATACTTAATCACCACTTTAAATAATTTGTTAAAATACTTTCCAAAACTGCTGAACATTAATTAGAAGCTTAAAACTTTGGAACATTTTTTTTTCTCCTCTACCGCTAATTAAATAATCCCTGAAGTATGCAATGCGCCAGCAAAAACTTTGCTTTAGTTAAGCTTGGACAGAATTTAATTATGCAAAAATACAAAAAAATAAAATAAAAATAAAATAAATAACAAAAAAACTCCGGCAAAGTCACCCAGTTAAGCTGTAAGCTGCTGCCCGGAAATACACAAACAAAAAAATTTCATAAAATTCATTTAAAGTTAAAAGTCAAAAACCGCGCATGAAAATATTAAAATAAAAAAAAATGGATCTAAACTAAAAAATGGCTTGTTGAAAAAGTTTTCTAGCATAACGAAGGCAGACAAGTTGTTGATGAACTGCCGGATTTCATATGTGGACAATACAGCTGTTACAGTGGAGCAAAAACAAAAAGTTTTCAAGCGGAAATGGGAGCCATGGCAAAGTTGGAATGCTCTTTAGAAATGGAAAGATTGTATACAAATATGCTGGAATAAATATTTAATATAATAAATATATAAAAGGATGCAGGAATAATCATCAAGCTACCAAAGAAAGGGGACCTTACTGACTGCAACAACTGGCGAGGAATAACGCTGCCAAGCAGTAGTTACAAAATAGTAGCAAGTTTACTGAACGATCGCCTTCAAGAAAATATGGGGCCAACAATTCGCGATGAACAGGCAGGCTTTCAGACTACACAGGAGCTGCGAAGACCAGGCTAACACACTACGCATAATAACCGAACAAGCTGTGGAGTGGCGCACACCACTGTACCTCCTGTTCATCGACTTCAAGAAGGCCTTCGATTTAGTAGACAGAGCTGCGATATGGCGGGCATTAGCGAGGAAAGGAGTGCCAGTCTAGACATCGTATCGATAGTAAATAGCGATGTACGATGATGCGGACTTGGTGGTACTACACAACGGGAAAATTAGTACACCTTTCCAAACAACTACCGGTGTTAGGCAAGGATGCTCCCTATCACCACTACTATTCAATATAGTAGTTGACGAGGTTATGAGAGATGTATGCAGGTCTAGTCGTGGGATTACGTGGAGTCTCACCCGTCAGTTGGATTTCGATTATCTCACCATAAACTATGTGATATCCAAGCCAAGGTGAATGATCTCGAGATCCTTGGCAGCAAATTTGGACTCTCGATAAACGTATCCAAAACCAAAGCGATGCGCCTCAACCACTCCAGCCAAGGTAGCATAACCATCTGCGAGATACACTATCGACTTTGTCGATAGTTTCTCATACCTTGGCACCACAATTTCCACCAGTGGTGGGTTGGATGAGGATATAGAGAGCCGTCTAAGCAAAGCGCGATCTGCGTCTTGACGCTTATTCCGCATATGGAGAAACCAGCAAATAAGCAGAAGAACAAAGCTGAGGATCTTCAATGCGGGCGTCAAATCCATCCTGTTGTACGGCAGCGAGACGTGGCTGGCCCCGCAGAGAATGATATCAGAAATTCAATCATTCGTCAACAAATGCCTTAGAATTATATGCGGGATATTCTGGCCCAACAGGATATCAAACGCGAAACTAAGGCACTACACTAGTGAAGTTCCTATCTGCACCCAGATAAGAACACGCAAGTGGCGTGGGATTGGCCATATTCTTAGAAAAGACCGAAGCAGCATCGTCAGGATGTCTTTGGAATGGAACCCCCAAAGAAGCAGACGAGTGGGAAGACCAAAGGCAACCTGACGTCGTGCAATACTAAACGCATTGTCCCTACACAACATCAACTGGGACACAGCAAAGCAAACTGCGCCAAACAGAGTCCGGTGGAAAGTTCTTGGTGAAGCACTAAGCTCCCAGGAGGAGCACTAAATGGAAAAAAAAATAAAAAGGTGCGAAGTGTACCATTTAATAAACCAATACTAAATGGCTAAGTCTTCCAAAAAAAAAAAGCGAAAAAATTTTTTCGCGTGAGTCTTACTCGTTTTTGTCTGCTCTCAATTTCACTTTTTTTGTAGCCAAAAATTTCTAATACATTTCCGATTATTTTCGATAAATTTTTGAATTCTTCTCTAGTCGGTAATATTTAAACTCTTATCGCAAGCAATAATCGGAATTATTTGTGTGGAAATAAAAAAACGATGCGCTTTTTAACTCACATATCAAAACTTTCAATTAACTCCGAATACACCGAAAAAAAAAACATTCGACTTATTTAAATGAAGCTGGAATAATAAAAATTCAAAGTAAACTTTGTCATACATGTTCATTTTGTGTCACTTTAAGCAGCTTAACAGCGAACTTTAGAAATGTTTGCATGCAAGCCAGTAATTGTGTACTCGGTGCGTATACGTAATATTTATTTATGCATATTTTTGGGTGCTTGGCTTGCAACCAAAAAATAAAGCAGTTTGCTGGTTTTGCTGCTGCTGCTGTTGGTTGCAATCAAATTTACATATTTGGCACACTGAAATTAATTATAATGCTGCCACAGACAAAATGGCCCCAAAAACCCCACGCCCAGTGTTGGGATTGACCAAAGCAATGAATACAAAATGTGGCCCAGCTTTGGCTTAGAGAGAGCGTGTTGTTGGTAATTTAATTTGGCAGGGCTACCTACTTCTACACTACTCTCTCACCACTCTCTCTCACTTTTCTTACTTTCATACACACATGGCAAAACTCATTTCATGGGTCAAAAAGTACAATCATCTGCAACTGAAGAAGGCACAATTTCTATTACCCAAACTTTTTTGGCGTTATTGTTGTTGCTGTTGCAAAAGCCAAAAAATGCCCAAAAATTGATTATGGCAACGGCGTTAGCTCAGCGCTCCAGGGTCAGTGCGGCTAAACGGAACCGAACCAAACCGAAACCAAAACCAAAACGAAAACCAAACCAAATTGCAAAAGCAGCAAAAGAAAAATCCAAAAAAGAGAGCGAATACCTAGCAAGCAACTATCATCAAAATCCTATTAGTTTGGCTTGCAGTCAGCGCCCACTGAGTGACCCTAGCCTAACACATACTGCGTATACTCTACCCAAACCCAGACTGCTCATCCGGGTCAGCTTTTGTCCTTGTTCAGTTGCCTGCATTTTGTCAGCATTTATTTGGCAAATTAATTCCCAAAAAGGTAAACTTTCGCTCGTTGCTGGCTGCGATTTGAAACAATCAGCGTTTGACCAACAACAACAACAACAACAATACAAATGAAATGAACAAAAACAAAAAAAAAAAAAGCCAACCAAAGCTTAGTCCGGCCAAAAAAGGACAGCAGTCCTTTTGTGCGCATGCTGCAGCTGTTGTTTGCCCAGCAGCCAACTTTACTGATAATCGCCGCAGTCCGAGACCCCAAAAGACCCTCACACCTTAACACCACAATCCTGCCCGCCCCTGGCACAAAACACACAATTTGTGACAATTCCTTTTTGTGGATTAATATTTGCTCTGCTCTGGTCTCTGGCTGGGACTCCATCGCATCGTTTGCTCTTTTATTTGCATCGTTGCTCTATCCTTTTGCTGCCCACTTTCTCTCACCTTCTTTTTTGGGTCTGTTTCCGCACTTTATTTAAATTAACATGCACATATTTTTATGTCCCAGTGTGTGTGTGTCCAAAATCTCTACAAGTGCCAAGAAATTGAAAGATGTTACATTCAGATTTTCCCTTTCGGTCTTTCACTCGGACGAGGCTTTTTTTGGCTGTCCCATGTTTTGTTAACTAACCCCAGATAATTATTTTTTATATTGTGTTCATTGTTTTAGAACTTTATAATATTTTTGGGGTTGCAGCTTTTGTGTGCTTGGCTTGCCAAATTATTATTACCCACTTGCTTTATGTCACATTAGATGACCAAAAGTAATGTGGGATTCGGAAAATGTGCTTGTGGGTCAGGTGTTTGGAAAAGCATAATTAAGACTTAATAACTAGTTGAGGGGTGACTTAGTAAAGGCAACGCAAAGAAAAAGGAAAGTATTTTAAAGCTCTTTAGAGTTTTTGGTTCTGTTGGTGAGAAAAGTTCCGATGGCTAATTTGCATTATATATATACTATATATATATTATTATAAGCAGCTATTAAATTAAATTTAAAAATTAAAGATTGTAATTAAGAGAAAAAAAACTAAAACAAAGACTATTAAAATTTTTTATTTTGAAAATTATTTAGGAAAATGCTTAAAAAAAATTCTTATAAAATCTTTAAATCTTGAAGCATGTGATTTCCTCTTAATGTTTTTTCCATTTGTTGTATTTTATTTTTTGGTATTTTTTAAGATATTATTATAGATTTAATTAACAAAAAAGTGTTTTCCTTAAAAAAATTTTATAATTTAATGTTTTTTTATTTTACACAAAAATTTCTGTTTTGTTTAATTCAGTTTAAAAAAAATTGTTTTCTAGTAAGTACAATTTCGAAAAATTATATAGTTACCGAAATTTTTTCCTCTGTTTTTGATTATTTTTTCAAGCAGATACCACATATATATTTTTCATTTTTCTTCATTAAAAAAAATTATCTTGAAAAAAACTTAAGTTTTTTAATATAGGGGGTACCGATTTTTATATTTTGATCTTAAATTCTCAAAAGTTTTAACAAAGATTTAAAAAATAATTTTGTTGTATATTTATCAAAAAATCTTGTTTTTATTGAAATACTTAAATTTATTATTATAATTATCTTTTTTTTTAATTTTAACAATGAAATTTTGATAATTAGGCAATGGAGTAAGTGATATTTCTTTCATTTTTTTTAGTTTACACAAACATTTTTGCTCATTAGAACAATTTGTAACTGGAGAGAAAGACCGCATTTTTTGCGCCCTGTACATAACCTCAAATGAAGGAAAAAACGCCATTTTTTGGGTACATAACCTCAAATATCTCAAAATCCTGACGTGATGGGCCAGTTCTGACGCCGAATTCGGATTCTACGCACCCAATTACTTCGGAAATGACTCTTAGCTTTCCAACAACATGAACCATGTTGACCTGTGCTTATTTGTAAAAATACGAAAAAAAAATTTAAAATAAAAAGGGGAAAAATTTTGTCCAAAAAAATTGTTGATTTTCATTTATTTGAATATTACATATTGTTGAAAAACAATTTCCTCAAATATATTTATTTGGTTATAGGATATTGCTGTGAAAGAAACTAGCTAAACTTTTATTTTTACGGGATCAAATTAATTTCTGAATCTCTACCAAATTACTTTTTCTGACAATAAATTTTGAAAATTTTAAACTATTTAATCTTGCCTTGAGGACGTGAATTTTTAATATTAATGAATAACTAAAAAAGTACCCATAAAAATGTCTTACGAAAAATTTCAAAAAAGATGTCAAAGATGAAATGAGCAAAACATCGCGAAAATATTTAGAGAGGCTCTATAACCATGAAAACTGGCTAGACTGAATCTACTAGACAATAGTATGGATGTTAGACGTCTGAACAGATTTCATGGACCATTTGTATAATAGCCTTTAGCAAATAGTTTTGTTGTATATTGATCGGACTCACTGGACTCAATCTTGTCATTTTTTGTTTTTACATATAAAATTTGCTGATTGTCTCATATGACAGATATGAAAAGACGGTAAAAAAACGTTTTTCATTTTCATGTTTTTCAAGCAAATATTACCCAAAAAAACACTTTTCACTCGATGATCCTTAATTTTGTAAACTAGTGTGAAAAATTGGTTGGTCAAAGTTATTCGATTTCAGAATTTACAGCGCCGGTTTAGCTCTCCTATATCTGAGAGAAGTTAAAACTTCGAAAATTGGTTTAAGCTTGTGCAAGAGAACATTGATTTCAATGGAAACTATTTCACATATTTCTCTCTCAGTATTAGCTTTATATATGAGTAAAATCTTTAAAGTGCTTATCTATTTAACTTCTTTTTGATAAAAATATAAATATATATGAATAAATGCTCTAGCCCAGTACATAAAATAAAAAGTATATCCCATCTAAACTTAACTCAAATGGCAAAATACAAATCCCAACATTTTCTTGATTCTTCTTTAATAAGCTACATGAATCTTATCCATCTAGCATTTCCATTGCATTTTCATTTCATAATTTCACATTATCAAATGAATTCCATTTGTTGCTGCAATTCACTCTGGCAAATTATTTAATTTACGTAATTGCCCAAAAGTGTGCTCTTAACTTTGCTATAATTGAAAAATCCGCTTAATAGCGTACAAAATAAAATATAACAAAAAAAGCAACACGAGAATTTATAAACTCAACGAGCAGGATAAAGGCAAAAAGAAGGCGCTCAAGAAATGAGAGTGCTCCCAAATGGGGGTGTGGCAGAGGGGCTTTAACATAAATCTATTGAAAAGCATACAACAAACTGCGATGAGCGCCAAGATAGGACGCCAAAGTTTTCTGTAACAACATTTCTGTAGCCGCACAGACGACCACAAGCAGGACACGCGGTCAGGCGACAGGCTGGAAAATAAAAAAATGACCCATACACGGACACTCACTTGAAACTCGACGCTTGAGAAAAGTTGGAAGAGCCCTCTGGGCAGCGGTTTGGTGCTATCTTATCGTGATTTTTTACCGCCACTCCAGCTAGCGTTCATTTTTATACTCTGTAAAAATAAGGTAAGGAGTACATTCGCAGTGTGTGTAGACTGGTGAAAAAGGGGCGGTGGACTCTAGATTCTATAGGCCAAAATTTATATCCCAACCTTAAAAATAAACTACCAAATTTAATTGTCTTCCCTAAAAACGTAAACAAAATTTTTCTTTGTTTCAGTAATAAACCCTTCTAGGGCTACCATATCCGTATTATACTAATGTGAGCCTTACAAAAACAAAACATTGACCCTTTACTTTATACAATTCTCCCCCTATTCATTTAACTCTAGAGACTCTTTTACTTAAAATACGAATCCCATAACGCATAATTTGTTCCCAGAATTCACTTAATGTTGTAGTGTATCAAATTGTCGACTAACTTACCGACAGTTTCACCTTTTTTTTCAAATTTTTCAAAGTAAAAGTCTAATGAAAACGCAGGCAAAGCAAAAGGAAATAAAGCAGAAAGGCAGTGCACTTGATTAGGCGTCGTCTGGTGGGTGTGGACCAGCCCTTAATGCACACAAACGCAATCCCACCTACACCAAATGACATCTATCCTGATATATGGCTGGACATGCATGAAAATCGTTTTTGTTGCACGTTGCACAATGTCTGACAAAGTCGTTGCCATTCGTTTTTTTCTTTTTCCTTGCCTTTGCTACAAGTTTTCTTGTGGTCTGACTTTTCTTGTAAATGGCGCAGACTAAGACGCCAGTTGAAGGACACTAATGCGCCTACTGGTCAGCCCGGCATGGATCTGGACATTGAACAACGTAGACCCATGTGTTGACTGGCCGTAAGTAGACATAGGAGTTGAAGCAGAAGTTACAGCTGTTTCAGAGAGAAGTCCTTTATCTTAAACATTGCATGCAGCTCAGGAATCAGTATTATAGTGAAAATGGCCATATAACATAAGTTTAAAACCGGTGAACATTTTTGGGTGGAACTTTATGGAACATGAAAGTTTTAATTTAAGTGTCACCAAATGTGTAACTATGTTATGTATATTTTATTTTCTTCAGCAGCTATTCAAGATTCATATAAATGATAAGAAATCGATTTTTTAGTTCCATATCGGTGAGGATAAATATTCGCCACTCAACTTACATCGCAGTCACCATTATATACTTTCATACCCTATTCTGCCAAGGACCATTTAAAGGCAATAAAACCTCACCTGAAGGACTAACATGGGATAGAGTCGAATTTCTTCTAAAATAAATATAAGGCCTTAGATACTACAAGGGAGATCATATACTTGCCAACGAATTTTTTATAACAAGATCATCGTATCTAACACTGTGGAATACCCAATTAAACCTACTTCTGGGAGTCGAGCTGATCTTAACTACAGTGCTACTTGGTTGACGTCAGTACAGGATTTGACAATATAAGGCAATCACTTTTCACTACCTTGAAAACTATCGTCGAGACTATCTAATGAGCATAGGTATCTCTTGAACTGCTAAAATGTCTATTTAAAATTGACTGAATTCTTCTGAGCTCTTCCAATTTTCCGCATTCATATAGTGTAAGGTTCGCTCGTGCGTTGTTCCGATTTATAATCTTTTTCTTTAAATCGTTTCGGATCCATTCATCAATGTTTCGGATTTGAATTTTACACCTTCAAAGCAGATGTGCTTGGTGCCGAAGCAAGGGTATTTTACATCTTTTGATGGGTACACCTTGGAGTAAACATTCCGTTATTGTTTAAATCCATCTCATTTAGCATTTAATAAGATTTGGAAGGAAGTTATATCGATGAGTGATGAGATCAAAGACTGATTTCCAGTCTAGGACAGTGGCTTACTTTTGAAGCCTAAGAGCAGCTGCTGACCATTTAGGTTCCTCCCTCAAGATTTGAAAGGAAGTTATATCGATGAGTGATGAGCTCAAAGACTGATTTCCAGTCTAGAACAGTGGCTTACTTTTGAAGCCTAAGGGCTGCTGCTGACCATTTAGATTCCTCCCTCACCATCTCTTCTGCATACTGCTGTCTGAAAAGCAAGTAACACCAAACGTAACTTGAGTCCAAGTAATATGGATTGGACTGATAGGGGTTTGTTAACGAAGGTCCGCGGGAGGTATTGTACTACTCTGGGAGGCTTTCGTCTATCTATAGGGATTTCAAGCTTCCCCGAGGAACACTATTTAATTCAGGAATTGCAATTAATTACTAAGAACGTCTAATACAGCAATCTACTTTTTTAAAGGCTTTAAATCATAGATTCAGACATTGTGAAATATTTTTGATTAATATTTGTTTCGATGATTCGGACCCCTATGAATAAATCCACTCTCTTGCGATAGCCGGTCTAATGCCCAAGCTCCAAATTTATCGTTCCATCAAATCATAGTGCTACATAAGCTAAACTTTTTCTAAACTGTCACAAATTTTTTTTTCGTGGCAAGCGGTTCACATTGTGTTTGAGCTGTTGGAATTTTCTAACATATCCAAAAATAAAGACCTCCATTTAGTATGTAACTTGTAGTACCAAATAGCTGCAATCAAGTTCAAGCCCATAAATATAGTAATTCCAACTAAACGATATCCATAAAATTAATTATTCAATTGGTCAAGTCAAACTTGGTGTCAATTTCAGAAAGAAAAAAAACCAAGACCAGAATTGATCGCTAGTCAATCATGTTGCAACAAAATTGCCATCTAAGTAATTTCGCACATTTAAGTTAGTTGCATTTATTTCCAAAAAAAAAAAACTAAAATTTCTGTTTCCTCACAAAACGCCAAATCTAAACTCGACCAACCGAGCAAGTGCAGGCCGCTTAACGATAACTTGTCGATGACGAAACAGAAACAGAAACCGAAACAACGGTAGCTGCAACTGTTCTCTGTTTCTCTGTTTTCCTCAAGACAACTCTGGCTCTGGCTTTGGCCAGTTTGCAGCTCAGTTGCAACTCAGTTGCAGCGCTGCCGCCGCTGCGCATGCGCGCCGGCTGCAATGTTGCGGCTCTGTTGATGTCGATGTCGTTGTCGATGTCATTGCGAAACATGCAACAAATCAAGTTTTTCGCTTGGAACCGCAACGAAAGCGAAAAATATGAAAATTGTAAAATGTTTTTCACGCGCTTTGCGCTGGAACGTTGCAAGTTTGCGAATGTAGTTTGTTTGCGTTTGTTGTGCGGAAAAGTTGGATTAGACTTCTAAACGGAGAATTGAAAAATCCTGAGAATTTGAAATACGTGTAACAAGAATGTTTGGGTTTCTGCTGTGTCTTGTAAATGTAGCCCTGGCCGTGCAAATGGCTTATGGTGATGATGGTTTTCTAACAGAGCCGCGTAAGTGGAAGTCAGATGTTAAAATGAAACTGTCAAAAAATTTTGAAAACGTGTTGATCAATAATATTGTTTTTAAAATTATCAACAACTCATCTAATACTAAATCATAGAATTATTTTTAGTTGTAAGTGTATCAGTGTTGCTATTTAGAATAATCGTTATAGGAAATGGATATATTGTTAATAATATTCATCCATCAAATCAAATAAGGTTTAAGATCTTGTCATTCAAGTAAACTTCATTAATATTAGTCATGCATAAAAATATTATTGCAAGTTACATACAGCATAATAAACCCCATAATCTCATCAATATCTCATAAAAAAGTAAAATAAAAAACTGGTACGCTTACTTTGAAAAACGCTTTAAACATTCAATATAGTTTTCGATCATGAAATTATCTACCGAAGGAATTTTAAACAAATTGTTTGAAAAAAGTTTATCGAAAAAAAAATGTTATGATGTGAATTACTCGCCATAAAAGATGGATAAAACAACGAGAAAGAAAATTATAAAAATTACTAAAAGAGAAAATGTGTTTATTTAAATCGATTTCTTCGATACAACTTTGTTGTTTACAAAAAAAAACAATAGTTTTATGACGTGTAACACGACTAGCCCTGTGGGTTTTGAGAATCCAAGCTTCAAAAACCCCAGCATTCAATGTTTATGTGCTAGTCGTAAAATCTTTATAAATTTTGTGGTACTTCTAAGACCCCAGAATCGTATTCAAGGACACCAAATACTTTCACTAAACATGGTATAACCTCCGAACGTGATAAAAAGATTTTTATTGCTATATTATAACATAATTTCAAGAACCAAAATAGTTCTTTTTATGGAATATTTTGGGATATTTCAGACACCTTGAGTGTTAGTTATTTTTGGACATAGATATTCTCTTTTTATAAGATTTTTTGATTTATTTAAAACCCCACCAAAATTTGTCTTTTTATGAAATTTTTTGGGTTATTTCAGATCCCTTGAGTGTTGAACCTTTATGGACATAGATATTCATGGGATAAGTTCACAAAAATAGGATTTATGGGATTTTTGAAGTTATGTGGGACCCCTTGAGTGTTGGTTTTTTTGGACCATGAATTGAAAATACTCATGGGATGACACAGGAGAAAGACTTTTAAAATAAAAGGCTTCCCGGATATTCTAAGAGTTCTCTAAAAAATTCTATAACGTAAAATCCTTTCCGAAATTGGGTTACAAATTAATTGATTTATTCCGATAAAGAGCGTTTATTCAATGTCCATTGACCCAGGCCTATGATATTACTGTCCCTAAGAACTGCACACTTCCCTTTTATCGATAACGATTACAATATAAATAAAAGCGATTGCACATTATGTTCTCTGCATTATATTATATTGGTATATAAGGCCGTAAAGAGAAAAACAGGGCCCGGTGCAAAAATGTACCGGACCCTCTATTACACCTTTAGCTTGACTCATTTTATTACGACAGGAATTACAACGGGCGGATCTCATCCGCCTTTCCCTATCGTCAGACCTGATGATATTCAATTAAAAAAATATGCTAAATAAAAGCTTAGATATTCGGAAAGGGAATGTGTAATATAGTTAAAAAAATAAGTTTTCCAGAAAAATGGTAAATTTTTATCACAGAACTATTGTGGCATAAATTAATTGCTAAAAAAATGCAATCAAGTATTTAAGGTTAGTAACCCTGATTTGAGAAACTATTGATAAAATCATATTGTATTTCAAACGTGTATTAAAGAAAAAGTAAACACAGCATATTCTTTTATTGCTCAACATTCTTAAAAAAATATTTAACTTACTTTTTCAATCTTATATTTATTATTTTGAATCTTATAATATCTCCATCTGATTTATTAACCTATTAGAACAATCCTCAGCGAAACACTAAAAAGATCAAAAAAAAAAAGTGTGACCTCAAAAAATTACGCTAAATCTTTTTAGATTTTAAGTACATCGCAGTATTTTAAAAATTCCTTCATCTTACCCAATTATTTGCATCGTTAACTTAAACCACAATATGGCCATATATCACAAAATTTTACTACCACCTAAGTCAAAAAATACTTCAACTTCAACAAAGACCGAAATATGGTATATTTCGTCTTGGCACATTGTGACTAACCCACTTTAGTATTTGTCATATATTGCACCACTAAACCGGATTTGTTTTTTTACGATTTGTTTTTGTGTCTTTTTTTATATACATTTTTATACTCAACTCAAAACCAAAAAAAAAAAAAAAATATATACACTTCTACTCAACCGCAGCAGATTACATCAAAGAATGTAGAATTGAAGATAAGAATTTTGTCAACTGTTCCACGCAAAGTATCCAACAACTTTTCAACAAATTAAACGATGGTAAGTTTGGGCCAACTTTTTAACAGCTAAAGTTAAAGCTATATGAGAATCTAATCTCCACAGGCATACCCGGTTTGACAAGTATTAAAAGTTTTGATCCATTTTACCTAAATCGCATTAAGATAACTCAGGGCAACAGTAATGCGATTAACCTCAAAGTCGAGTTGGCCAATGTAAAAATTATTGGATTTGGACGCACAAATGTAATGGAGAGTCTGTGAGTAGCCAACAAACTCCAACTGCTTATAACTGCTTGACTTGCAAAAACTGTTTGGTAGTGTCTCCAAAAAGGATTTCAGCTGGAAGACCACCTTTACTTTACCGGTAATGAAGCTGCAGGGTGAATACAGTTTGTTGGGACGCATTTTGCTAATTCCTCTTAATGGACGTGGTCAGGTGTTTCTGGATGCAGGTGAGTTCGTTAGAGCTTAAAGAATAGTTTTCTACTTTTTAAGACCTTTTTGTCATACAGAAAATATGACCGTCATCATGCATACCAAGACGCGACTGTACTCAAAGGGTGGCTACACTTTCTATAATGTAACAAACTGCCGCGTGGATTTCAAAATGGATGGCCTAAAATCTTACTTTTCCAATCTCTTCAACGGAAACAAGCAATTGGGTAAGTTTCACTAAAATAAATGCTGGATGTGATTTTTTGTTCAAGATATGGATCTGAACCGTAGAAAGAACCCCAACTTGCGATTAGCTTCCCATGCAGAACTTCTATAGAGTAAAAAATATTAGACGATATAATAAATTTCTAGTCTGAATCGAGTGATATCTATACAATAATATTTTCGTTGCCCCATTTCAAAATTTGTATTTCTTGTTTCGTAAGCAGCTTAACCGTCTCATAAGAGTCCATTGTATTGTCTGAGAGAATTTAATTCGAAATTAAGGAACAGCTATAAAAATTGCTTTAGATTTGTTTATCCTGTAAAATAAAATTCTTCCCTTCTGCAAATATTTTAAAATGTAAGGGTATTCACGCTCGATCAGTTGCACTAAAACTCAACTGGCTGGTGCCTGAACGACCTTTTTGTTGAATTATAAACTTAGTTGTAGAGTTTGTAATTATTTTTTCCTTAATTTGCTTACATTCGTTAGTTTTAAATGTATTATTAGATAGAATTTAGTCCATACTTGAAGCTAAGCTACGCAATTCACTATCTACACTACACTACACTATTATCTTCTTAGCCTTCAAAGCGAACACAAAGAAAAAAAATGTGAGTCGTTCCGCTTCCAAAGCAGACTCTTAGGCATCTTAAAATGCTTGGCAGTAAGGGTATTCACGGTTTCTGTCGAGATGAGGAATTGCCCAAAAACTCAACTGGCTCAAGCGTGAACGCCCTATGTATTAAATTATGAATTTAGTTGTATGATTGTATGCTTCTTCTTTTCTTATTTTGTTTGCATTAGTTAATTTTAAATATATTGTTTGATAAAATTTAATCTGAACTTGAGGCTAAGCTATAACATTTACTATTCGATCCCCTTATCCTGTAACGCGAACATAAGAGAAAAAAATATTCAGCCGCTCCGCACCCAAAGCTGAATCTAATACATCTTAAAATGCATCGCATTAAGGGTATTCACGGTTGCTATCGTGACGAGGAATTGCCCATAAACTCAACTGGCTCAAGCGTGAACGCCCTTTTTGTTGAATTCGAGCTTCTTCTTTCCATCTTTTCTTCACATTTGTTTATTTTAAATTTTTTGATAAAATTGTTGTTAAAATTTAATTAAGAAGACTCGCTTATTTAATTCAGTTCAATTTATCATCCTCTAGTGAAAAGCTAGAAACTACATTTGGGTCTAGTTTGAAGAAAACTCAACAGCAACCGTGAATACCCCAAGCTTTATTGGGATTACTTTATTCTTACCAAACTACTTTTTTTTTCTTTTTACAGAGGACAGCACCAACAAGTTCTTCAATGACAACTGGCGCATGCTGGCCGATGCTTTATACACAGTTATCACTCAGACTATCGAGGATATTTTGTTAGATGTTTTGAAAAAGATATTTCATTTTATTCCAGCTAATTTCTTTGTTAGCGATATACCAACGCCGGAGCAATTATATGGCAAAGCCAAGCCAAAGTGATGGTTGAAAAGAACTGGTTCTTAATTATTGCTTACTTTTAGACTTTTTTTATAAAAAATATTCTCAAAGCATTTTTTGATTTATTGCTAAGGTGATTTTTGGTTTAATAAATTAAATTGTTTTAATTTTTATAAATAATTTCGTTTTAAATACGGAAAGGGAACCTACATTTTCAGCTATTATGTTTCAAAAACTGAATACTCTAGCTTTTATATTAACTTTAATTTATTTTAAAAAATCAATCAAATTTAATTTCTAAAAACAAATATAACAAATTATTTCTATATTTAAAATTATCATATATATTATATACATTAATTAATTTTGATAATATATCTTCTCCAATTAGCAAATCTGGTCTAATTTTCCAGAACCTTTAAAGTTTGGTAAATATAGCTATAATTTTGAAATTTTGGTCAAATCGCAGCAGAACACATTTTTTGGGTACCCCTGCACAGTGGGATAAAACTAGTTTAGTTGACGAATGTAAAATAAGTATAATTATTCCTAGTGCATCTAACAGGTCCAAAGGTGGTAATAGATATTTTTATACCCTGTACCGTATGGTACCAAGGGTATATTAAGTTTGTGCAAGCCGAAAATGTATGTAACATATAGAAGGAGACGTCGGAGACACCCCAAAGTTACCTAAAATATGATCAGGGTGAATAGAGAAGTCGATATACCCATGTCCGTCTGTCCGTCCGTGTGAACGCCTAGATCTCAGAGATGGTAAGAGCTAGAGTTACCAAACTTTCACATTAGATCCCATATTATTCCATAGGAGGCAA
>JBAMAX010003353.1:0-247882 GCA_037043745.1 Chymomyza amoena
TCAAACTTATCGATTTAAGCATCGAAATTGAAATCGAAGATTTTGGGAACATCTAACGAAGTTTTACGTATATAAACACTCTATTCGAAGTTTCTGTATAGATAAGAAAATTAAAATTGATTGATTCCAACATGGAATTTGTGCTCATTGATTGGAGCATGGAATGTCGAGGTCTTTGATTCGAACATGCATAGAATTGAAAGTATTCGATATAAACTGGCAAGTTTGAAACTGGTTCATTTAAAGTTTTTAAATCAAAAATCAAATTCGAAGATTTGTATTCGAATATGGAATGGATTCGGACTTCGCATTTGATGTGTTGAATTCAAAAATCGAATTCGAAGTCTTAAGTTCGAACATACCATATAATTTTGTACATCAAAGGAAAAAAAATCAATATTTTAGATTGAAATATGTGAAATAAACATTGATTTAAAATACTTCCGATTTGAAAAGCTCATTAAACAAAAAATAATATCTTACTTGCTCGAAAATGGACTTTGAAAATCAAGGTGGATGCAACGAGTAATTTTAAAAAATATTCCAATTCGAAAATCGACACAGTTCCCAAATAATTTTGAGAAAAGAAATCAATGTTAAGTTAATTTAATATTTTCGAAGTGTATGATTAGAACTTGGAAGTTTTTAATTTGAACATCGAATTTAAAGTTTTGCATTCGGACTTCACTTTTGATGTGCTGGATTTATAGCGAACATAACATCGAAGCCATCGATGTTTTAGATTGAAAGGTGATTGAACAAAAATCTTTAAGCTGCTGACTCGAAAATGGGCTTTGAAAATCAAGTTGAAAATGACAGTTCTCAAATAAAAATAATTTCGAAAAACTAATCAATGTTATTTTAACTAATTCGAGTTGTACTTCATGTCGCAATTGGGAACGGCCTCATGTCTAAAAGTTCGTATCAAAGTTGCTGGCACAGAGCATCCCTCTGTCGGCGCGTTCTGAAATGGTAACATTTTTGCCCTGGTTTTGCTTTTGTTTGCTATACCCACAATGGCACATTATGGCCAAAGCTTGTCGAATCAACCACCCAACACCAACATCAAGAGCAACAACCACCAGTGGAGATAATTTACGAACACCAACACCCACACACACAAATACACACACATATTTTGCCAAGGGAGTCGCAATCATTGCCACTCGGCTCCTCTGCCGTAACCAAACTAAACGCTGGGCAGCACAGCACAAAAAGCAGCAAACCGGAGCAGAACTGGGCAGGGCCAAAGAGTCGTTGTCGACAGCGTCGTCAACGTGCCCTGACCTACTTTAGTCAGAACTTTTTCAATTTCTATGTCCTGCGTATGGACAGCGGCGGAATGTCTGTCGTGTAAAGTGTGCAAAAACATTAGCTTGGAAAATACCAAAAGTTTAATTCGTAAAATACAAAGAAGAATGTTGCACTAAACACTACTCATAAAGCTTTCAATTGGTTTTATATATACAAAGGATCTGCAACTTATCAGTTATGCAAAAGCAGCATTAACATGCCCACAAACGCCCACATGCGACGATCCATTTGCTCCTGTGATGCATTATCCTTTGCCACAGTACTGCGGCTGCTCACCACCATTGGGTTCTCCTGATCAAAACCCATATCCTCCGCATTGATGGTAAGCGGCTTGGACTCATCATCGTTGTCATTATCCTCGTCGTCAGCGGAGTCAGTAGCCGCCGTGGTAGCCTGACCTGTGAGCAGCAGTAATTGCAAACGCTGCAAAGGTGTTAGGCTGGGTTTATCATCAACACCCGGTAAGGCGGGGCGCTGCCAATGAGGTGGCGGTAAAAATGGCTCATAGCTTGAGGGTACTTGCTTGCCTTTGTAGCCATAGATGAACATTTGCACAAACACCGTGGTCTTGTTGAATACCGTGATGGTGGCCTTAAGTGTGTTGGCGGAATAGTGTGTGTACTCCGCAAGGGGTGCTTGATAGTCGTTTGCACTGCTCAATTTTTCCACAAAGTACTGCAGACGAGGATAAGGGCATTAGTTATGTATGTGGCTTAAAGAGCGGAGGCAATACTCACATCGAATATGACAAACTTTACATAAGTTATATAGTCGCTATCAACGTAGTAAAAGACCACAGTCAGATTGGTATTCTCTATGCCAGCCACATCCGGTGAGGTTTGATAGGTTTCATATATCAAGTGGTCGTCTGCATTTAAGAAACGTATAAATATATGAAATATTTTAAATAATTTAGGGAATGTTTAAACTATGTTTTTGTTCAATAAATGTAGCTGTGTTCATTTAAAGTTTTTTAATAATATCGGAGCGATTTATGGAAGGTATCTGCACCTCCTTCTATTTTTACTCTCATTTATATTATTCCGTTTTTTGTCTTTATAAAAATTTGACAAGACCACTGAATTTTGGTACCATCTTGTGTGGAGGAAGCTGGAGGTAATAGCAGCACCTGCTCTTTGGGTATCTTAAACTAATATTATATTCTAGCTGGATAAGGTGCTGGAAAGTGCCCCTAGCGATTTTAACTCAGACGTTGTCCTGCCCAAACTATTTGGATACTCTTAAAGTGAATAAACATCATAAGATTCTCTATTTAGCTTATCTGGACAATCATACAATTTTTGGATAAGTTGACTTTCATGACTTTCTTAAAAGCCATATGGACGAACTTAAGTATTCTTAAGAGAGTTTGAATCTCTAATAAATTCATGCCACACAGAAACTACATTTCAACCCCTTTGCGACTACGCTTCTGTCTGCACTTAATGTCTAATACCCGGTGTTGAACAGTTTTCTACTATGCTATATTTACGATATTCACAAAAATGCGTATATCTCACGAACCAATACGCACAAACACATCGCAATAAGCTTAAAACCTCCTTATTGACAACCTTTAGCCCATACAAAATCTGATTTGAAATTCATTGACGCATTCATGAGAACACCCGTAACACGTAAAACATAAATTTCTTTTATATGTATATAAACTAAAATAATAGAAGATAGGCAGAGCTTGCGAACTTAGTTTAAAAGAGAAGTGGTCAGAATGAACTACGTGACCCAATTTTTTAGCCCCTGACTACTATAGTACGTGAGAAGACCCACCACCTCCCAAGTTTTCACGTAGTCGTTCCAAAGTCCTAGTAATTGCAAAAAAATTGTCGAAAAATTTGAGAATTTTTGGAATCAATAAGAAAAAAACCTCCATTATTTCTAAAAAAAAAAGTTATTTCCCTACCGAATTGCCGAACTGTAGTATATGCGAAGTGCTCCCTCGCTCAAAGTTTTAACGTAGTTATTCCTAAGTCCTAGCAATTATAAAAAAAGTTCGAAAAATTTGAAAATTTTTGGAACCAATAAGTTAAAAAAAGGTCCCTTATTTTAAAAAGAAGTCATATCCCTACCGAATTGACTACGTGACATAAACGTAGAATCGCCCTCATCCTTAACGTGTCACGTAATTTTGGTACGGTTAAGGTACAAAAAAAAAATAGTTTTGTGAACTGTACATATGACAAGGACTTCGGACCTGAGTTAAAAAAAAAAATCTAAAAATCTATTAGGCAAGGCTAAAGATTTTTCAAGAGACTTAAAATATAAGTTATTAAGTTTTCCAGTTCATCTAACCTAACTAGATTAGGTTAGGTTATGGCGGCAGTTCCAACTCACTAAGGCAAGGATAGGCCCGTTGCGATAATGCTAGAGTGAGCTAGTTCACCACTCTTCCCCAATTGAGAGGTCCCCTATAATGGGTGAGGAATCTATCCGGCTGCCTGAATAAAAGGCATTTTGGACTCTGTTCAGGGCGCTGAGATACATCGTCAAGAAAGTGTGTCTTTAGGAACCTAAGTCTTTTACTGCCCAGTCCAAGGCAGTGACAGTAAAACTGTTCCACCTTCTCCAGCTCCTCCTCATCGCCACAGCTTCTACCGAAGTCATGGTGGGGAGCATTCAACCTGGATGCGTGGTTTCCCACCATCCAATGTCCCATGATGGATATCAGATAACATCGGATAACAGATGAGCACTGGGCTCTATTCAGACAGTAAAGTTTTTTTGGTTCTGAAACCCATTTTTATTATATTACTTACCTTGCTGTCTTTTGCCCACTTCTATGATCTTATCTCTGGCCTCAAATCCAGAGCTTAACAGTGTTTTGTCTTCTTCTTCCTCTTCAAGCTCTTCCAACGCCTGCGTGACCTCATCCAAGTCGACCTCTAATACTTCACGCTCTGCATTCGCATAGGTTTCAACTTGTTCCTCGCTATCCACAATTAATTCAGCAGTATCATATGGTTCCATTTCTCCCTCAAACTGCTGATCAGTATTGAGTAGAAAGGCGGGATTCGCATTTAACATGGTATCATTAAAGCCGTAAATGGTTATAAGTACATCAAAGCCAGTTCCGATGCTCGGCGCACTTGTGACTGCATCCGAGTCATTAGTGGGCAATATGGTGACCATGCCCACTACCAACTGATTGACATAGCTAAATTTAACTTCCGCTAAAATATTCTGCAAAATGTTAAAAAAAAATTTAATTACTTTGTAAATTAATTGAAGCGTAAAAATGAAATACTTGGTTCACGATTCAATGGGTTTTTGTGCGCCCAAAAATGGTTCACCAAGTGCACAAGATTTGGTTCATTGTTTATTTAATCAATGGCAATGCGAAAATTATAGTACTTGTTTATAGACGTAGGTATATGCAGCACAATTTTCTTGGGAAATCTCACAAAACTCACGTCATGAAGTGCTGAAAATTGCCAATGGCAATTTTTTTTCTTTTTAATATTTCTATTAGTCGCAGATGAGTGATAAACATGTCTGCCGTTGACTTCTATTCCAAATGGGCACGGTCTCAATACCCAAAACTCACTCACATATTATTCAAGCAATTTATAGTATATCGGCATATTTCGAATGTTTTGGTTGTTTACCATAAACTGAGAATTACTTATACAATGATTTTGATTTTTTTTTATTACGCGATGAAAATGCATTTTCAGAGCTGGCATATTGCACGCTTTTCAATATAAGTACATGAGTCCATATATGAATATAGAATATATGGAGATTGGAAATATGTCATCGTTATTTCTGTAAACCGGTTACGGCATTTACAACAAACTAACTGAGCGATTTTTTCCTTTTGGAACATCAAATTAATATGCACAAATTTAAACCGATGGTCTTGCAAGATTTCCTCATGATCAAGCTCAAACCAAGAAAGCTCAATCAGATTTGAATCGACAATTATTACTAGGCTATTAGGCGACACATGGCGTAGATGAAAAAGTTTATTCAGGGCATACGTCATATGAGTAAAATGAAAAAAGTAAAATGAATCCTACTTTGACTTTGTCGTTAAGGTTAGGCACTTTAGGCATGTGAATACCCCTAAGAAGTCCCTTTCCAAACAGACGCTGTTGAAAGGTTTCCTCATGATCAAGTTCAAACCGAAGAAGCTCAATCGGATTTGAATCGAGTCAGTTTGGTTCGACTCTCGACACTATTCGGTCTTGCATGGAGAAGATTTAGATAGGAAAAGATTTTTTTGGGGCATTCGTCAGATGAGTAAAATAAAAAAACTAAGATGACTTTAACTTTATCATTAATGTGTGTGTTAGGCATGTGAATACCCTTAGGGGTATTCTTAGGATCTCACTTTTAAAATTTTACAGTCGTGGTGGGGAGGCATATAGTAGAATAAAAAAGAGAAAACCTTATTTTAGGAATACAATTTACGTCATTTAATATGTTAGGTTAATATTTCTGTATTTAAAAATCTGTTAAGCAGGATGCAAAAATGTCTTTTAAAATTAGAGTATTGTAATACATATTCAAATATAGTACTTGTGACACGCTGATGTTCTAATCCGATCTAATTTGAACTAAGACGATATAATATCCCTAAGAGAAATCACCAAGCTTCAACAGAAAAGTTTGGTGATGAAATCTCGATATCCTAGCAGCTCAAAGAATTGTTAAATAATTATTTTTATACTCTGCACTGTATGGTACAAAGGGTATATTAAGTTTGTGCAAGCCGAAAATGTATGTAACATCTATATGTAGAAGGAGTTGTCGGAGAAACCCCAAAATTACGTAAAATATGATCAGGGTGAATAGAGAAGTCGATATACCCATGCCCGTCTGTCTGTCCGTTTGAGCGCCTAGATCTCGGAGATGGTAAGAGCTAGAGCTACCAAACTTTCACATTAGATCCCATATTATTCCATAGAACACAAGTTCGTTGTATTTTTTTTATATCAGGGTTAAATTATATAGCTCCCATAGGGGTGTTTCAGACGACCTCGAAAAAAATAAAAGTTTTAGATGAATAATTCGTTTGTTAATGAGGATATCGTAACCAAATTTGGTATTCAGAAGTTTGTTAGAGTACTCAAGCATTGTGCCAAATTTGAAAATCGAGTGACTATATCATATAGATCCCATAGGGCCGATCTTCCAAAAAATCGATTTTTGATCAAAATTTGTTGTGTTTCGTTTGTTTATGACGATATTGGAATTAAATTTGACAAAAAGGCTGTAGGATTTCGCCGGCTATCTGCATATATCTACAAGCTTTATTTATTACAATACATGAAAATATGATTAAATTGAATCGTTTTTGAA
Organism: Chymomyza amoena; assembly: GCA_037043745.1. Taxonomy (NCBI): domain Eukaryota; kingdom Metazoa; phylum Arthropoda; class Insecta; order Diptera; family Drosophilidae; genus Chymomyza; species Chymomyza amoena. The sequence goes on from JBAMAX010003353.1 coordinate 6,637, forward strand.
TCTAGCCAGATTTTTTTAAATTAAAACAAACCGCAAAATAAAAATTTGAAACTGATATACAGATTTTTAAAATTTTTTACTGCATTTTTTAACCTCATCGGAATTTTTTATTTTTGCAAATATGCAGAAAATTATTTTTGTACTTTGAAAACTTTATTAGCAGGTTATTCTAATCTCTGTCATCTCCTAAAAAATTAGCTAATTTTTCCATCATAAATAAGATATTATATGCACTGATTGCCTTCGTCTGCTGATCCAAATGACAAACATACCTACATACACACTTATGCTCATATTATATATTAATATATGTATATATGCGCACATAATAAACAAAAAATATAACTAGACATATAATGATATTAATGTACTGACACATATATATGTATATAGTTATATATGCTCATGTACTGTATCTTCTGCGGGCACACTTTCATCTTGTTTGTTTTTATTTTTTTATTTTTTTTTTGCCTTCAAGCAAGTTCTATTTTCGACAAGTTTTTGTGAATATGCAAAATTTTGCGACACAAAAACTAAACTCACTTCCTCCGATACGATTTGTATGTAGGTAATAGGTTCGGGAATTTCATAGTTAAAAACCACGCTGGGTTGTTCACTGCTGCTGCCAGGACGCGAATGTTGCACATCCTTGAGCAGCAATTGATCGCCTATGATGCGTTGACCCACACCGAAGAAACATTTTCCCTGCACACTGTTGAGTAGCGCCTGGTAGCAGATTAAAACGATTAACCACAATTTTGCTGACATTTTGTTGGAAAGATTTTAAAAAATTTTACACAAATTTTATGTTTTTTTATTTAGTGCCGCTTTTATGTTAAAAACGCGACGCGAACATTTTTAGAACTGTTTAGAATTGTGCGGCAAGTTGAGTTCAACAAAAAAAAACTTGAATTCGATTTTTTTTTTTTTTTGGTGGGCCGTTGAACGCGCGGCAAACGAATGTTGGCAACTGAGTGGCAAAGTGTTGAATGATGTAGATCGCCAGCAGCACAGCGCATTTCACTTTCCGTCCGGCAGCGTCAGAGATACAACGAGAGAGAGCAAATTTATCTGCTAGATACTGTAGCTAAGATCGCGGAAGATGCCGCTGAGTACACGCTGGTTGGTACTACGGCTGCGTCTATAAATTGAATTGCTGTGTGCACTTACTATGTCTCTTGCTCCGCATTAGGGCAATTTGCATTTGGCTCTACAAGAACAACAATTTACATTTTCACATAAAATACTTTTTACATATATACTCCAATATGTACTTGACCCCAAATATGTGTTTTGGTGTTCGTGTGTGTGTCTCGACGTATCTGAACACCCACAGAAGGCTAAACAAAATGTTTATTTTCTATCATTTTTTTGCCAGTTCCACAAATCAGCTGCCAAAAATAACGCAACCCTTTTGAACGCATGTTTTAAATTTGACCAAATTAAAAATAAATCTAATGTATCCAAAATTAGCAAATTTGCTAAAATTTATTACAATGCGCATACGTCATGTTGCATCGTAAATCATAACTAAGAAGCTGTCCCTCCCTTTAACAATATTAAATAAAATTCATGGCACTAATAAATCTTGTAAAAATTTTCACTTTAGAGAATCTTTATATGTGGCCGTGCTCCGGAGAAGGAAAAATAAATTTAAATTGGGTTCACTTTCGTTATTGAGTGCTGCCAATTCCACATTTTTGACTGTTGATTTCTTCTTGCTTTATGTTAGCATAGCTCTACACCTTTCGATTGATACTAACCGCAACTAAGCTGTTCTTAATGCAAGGGAAATTTTTGTATGCAAGACACGAACCCTTTATGCAAGGCGTGGACATTTTTTATGCAAGACTTGAACCATGCAAACAAGTTTAAGTTTCTCAGCTCGGCACAGGCTGGGATTATTCAGTGCCTGTGTTCTCCATTGTAATGCCTAATAACGTGAGAAGGAAATTATGAAATGGGGGGAAAGGGAGGCGCTAATGTGTGGTGTTTAATAGTGTTGAATAGCTTGTGAGCTGGATCTCTAATCCAAGAAGAGTTTGCCTCAATATTGCTTGCGTTTTCTTAGGAATGCAGGCCAGTTTCTTAACAGATGTGGAATGCTCTTTGTCACTTTGCCATTTCCGCAGACAGTAGTCGTGATGGTGAACAGGCATCTTAGCCCAGTTGTACCATATTTTGAGAACTAAACTTCCTTATTACAAGTTTTGTATATAAATTATTGCGTAATTTGAGCTAGTGGGGGCGTCCTTTGCGATTTAACGAATTTTGATACTTATAATATGAAAAAAAAAAACGTTTTTTACTACGAAGTTAAGTATATCTATCGTTATTACACTCATTGCTTTTAAGCGATTTTTATACGTGCTGAGATACTCGCGGTTTGCTCCTGTGACAAAGCAGGTGTGTTACACATCAGGAAAACATAGAAGAAACCGGAGAAAAGCTTGCAGAACGTATAGTTAAATATCTGATTTTTCTTAATGTAATAATGATGAAAGAAAGTTGAAAAATTAATAAACAAATCTGCTTTATTTATTTTTATGTAAATATTTATTTCTTTCTAAATTCACATTGTTCTTGGAATAATTCGGAAATAATTTTTAATGTAATACAAATTATATGATAAGTGTATAACAATATTGCAAAAATCTTTTAAAGTTGTAATGTAATTTAAAAAAAAAAAAATTACAGTCCATTTTCTGTAATTTTTCGTACTGATTTTAAACCTATTTTTTGTTCAAATAAAAAAAACCTACGTCCTAAAAAAACCAAATTTTAAATAACTCAATTGTAAATAATAAAAAAATTCATTGTTTCGGGAGCTTGGAGGGTTATTCTGGACTCGTTGAATTCTTGAGGCTATAAAACATAAAATTTATGTACAAGCTCAACAAATTTAACACATACTTTATTAAATATTTAGGTGATTTCGTGAATGTTCCTTTACCGTCGGTGATAAAGCAGGAAAAAATTTCTTATATTCGACGAAAAATCCTTATTTTCTACAAATCAGTATTAAATCGATATTTCCTTGAAAATCACTATAAAATTCAGTTAATTTTGCAGAAAGACTTGAAAATCAGTAGAATACTGAAAAATTCGCATATTTGCCAACACTTCCTCAGCCATTACGCTTATAGCGCAACTTCTGTTACCATCCTTATCTTGTGTGGAATCATAGATTTTTGAATGTTCGCTTTGGATTATATATTGGCCAGAGTGCTGGGAAGATGTAAGAACCGATATGACTATTTTTGTAATTTCTAAAATTACATCTTAAAAAGGCTGTTTCTTAGATGTCTCACCAAATTCACCTCAAATTTACCCTGCCCATGTGAGACCTGCGAATGACCCGGAGGAGTACCAACATTGATATTACTTTTTACTTATGTAGAGCGCCTAAGAGCTATCCTGATTAAATGCTTCGTATTTGTGCTGGAGAGATATCAGCTTATTTGCAAGATCCGTCTCAAGTCTTAAATCTTTACATTCCATAGAGTTTCCAGCTGTACTGGCGTCTTCGTTTTCTGTTAGGTCTTGATGGGTTATCGATAAAATTTTTTTTTTTAATGCAGAGATTTCAGAATCCTGTAATGGTGTTGTGGCGAAAGGGTTAATAAAACCATCCCATATATTAAATAAAAAATAAAGATGCAATACTGTCCATAACCTTCAAGCAATTTGTGACAATGGTAGAGTAAGGTGAACATATTGAATGCAACTTATTTGGGAATATTGCACTGCCCCCATTATCAGGAGTAGAGATATCTAATGATGACTTGCAGTCAGAATCTTCACCTTCATTTTAGACGAATTCAAATTAGGAGATCGGTAAAAGTTATGTTGTTGTTCTAAAAAAAAAAGAATTGAATTTTACAAAACTTTTGTAAGTTCTTTCTCTATTTCTTTTACTAGGAGATACACAAAAACTGTTTTCCAATAACTATATCTATCCCCTATGAAAGTCTCTATTAATTAAAGACACCGCCGTTCGGATTCGGCTATAAACTGTTGGTCCCTGTTCTGTTTGAACAGTTATTAATAGAGATCCCATATGTCTCTCTAAGGGGTCAAACATGGAATTATTTATATTTATATATCTATCCCTTGAACTTTATTGACTCACGTTTATCTTCCTTTTCAATACCCTTACACCAGCTCTGCCTCAAAACCGTCGAAGTCAGACTTGAAAAACTTTTGATTTCTACCCTTCTTCATCTATTTTACACAGTTTCCAATTCAACCGCAAAATTGCATTATGCAATCTAATTACACGTATATAAAACAATTTGTTGACCAAAAAAAAAAAATAAGTTTATGGATAAATAAATTTATTATCCCGTGCACAGCTCTAAAGCTAAATAAATTCGTTCATTAATTGCCAATATTCAGCTCAGCATATAAGCTGTTTTTTTTTATTCCATATTCATTAGCCATTGCTGACATGCAGAGTAAACTTCAATTACTGGTAATGCAATTTTAGACGTTGTGGCGGCTGTTCTAACGGACGCTACGTGTGGCAACAAAAGCAACAAAAGTTGGCCAAAATCGTATTGAATCAAACGGGCAGGTGCTGCGTTTGGAAAAATATATACGGATACGGCTTTTAATTAAATGCGTGCGTTGCTCGTTGAAATGGAGCATGGAACATGTCTTTCATGGCAATGCACTTTTGTGTGTATAGAGGGTGATTTTTTTTATATGTATAAAATTTTGAAGTGAAATAAAATGTATAAAACATTTGCTGGAGGGGTCGCATCAATGCTATTCCCATTGAAATGACTAAAAAGCGCTTTCATTATAAATCTTTCGCGGTACATAGCAAGCAAAGGTTTCGAGTTCCAGGTATCTTTGACAGGCTTATACTAATTTTTTTTTAATTATTATTTAGTAAACTAGGGCTCTTTCCCCTGCTCGCTTTGCTTACCAATCGGCGCAAGCGGCTTAGGGGCTCTTTCATTCCCTCTTCAGTCAAATTCAACTTCTTTCTGCCCATTTCGCTAATTCCTTACTTTATAAAAACATGAGAAAAAATCATGCGAAACAAATATCTGCTGCTATACACACATGTTCTACCTTTCAAAAAGATGAGAAAAAAAAACTTTTTTATATAATATAGGCATTTATTTATAGTCTAATAACAGACAAATTGTAAATAAAGTATGAAGAAATAAAAAAAATTCTACCTTCAGCGTTAAAAACAATCCTCTCATGTGTTTTGAATGTTTTTCAAAATTTGATCTTTTTTAATCTTAATTTGAAAATGTTGAATTATTTTTTGTGAATTTTTAATCTTATTTTAATAATATTTGTTATTGTTTTATTTTTGAATTTTTATTATGCCAAAAATCTTGATTTAATAATTTTTTATTTTAAATTTTCCTAATTAAAGAGTTCTAATTTAATTGGATGATGTTATGTTTAGCATTGAACATTTTTGGTCCTACAACTATTATTATTTGTTCTTTTTTTAAGTATGTCAAGCTAAAAGTTTAAATTAATAATTTATTTTTTATTTAAAGAGATATAGTTTTGCTTATATTTGCTATTGATTTGAGAAATCAACAATCAATCAATGTTATAAATAAGAATTTTTATTCTTTTATAAATATATTTTTGTTTTTATTTTAAGAATTTAAATTTTTAATTAAGAATTATTTTATTTTTATATATATATATATATCTTCACAATTAAAAGGAAACTTAATTATTTAAGTCCAATAACTGCTGTAAAGGATCTAGCTGGACAAGATACAGGAAACTGAGCCCAACGATTTTTGAAAACAAAAGAAAAGCAATTTAATATAATAGAGCAAAAAAATATAATGTTTGCAAAAATTTTTTTTTAAACTTATCGCGTTTTGGCTTAGTTAAAAGAGAAAAAATTTGGGTTGAATTACAAAAAGTTGATGTCATTCTGGCTAAAGGAGATTTTATTAGCTTGGATAACCAAATGTGACATTTACACCGTTTCTGTGACTATAATATTAGGATTTTTTCTGATTTGGTACAATCTGAAAATTTAATGGTTCGGGCAATGTTATTTTCCAAATCTCCCAATTCCTCAAACTACAGAGATTCCAGAATGACGAGATGGCCATAAAAAACTGAGCCAAATTGACGATAGCCCTCCCAGATCTCCTTTGTCTTATCGTTTTTGTAAAAATGGAACCTCTGAAAATGGCACCCCTTACATGCATGCAGCCGGCTTTGTACTTGTGCAAATGGCAGCACTAATTTATGAGCCGCAACATGCCACAATCGCTGCGGTAATGTCCAAAACTGCAAAAACACCAGACGTACACACACAACATACACAACACACTCACATTCACACACACTTTTCTAATACTGATAGCCATCATGTTGCAGCATTGCTGCATTTTAACGAATTTTCGGTAGCAAACATTCTCCGAGTTTGTGCTAGAACTATTCAACAAATTAAACAAATTTTTAGCCGGCAACAAAATTTGCTGCAAATTGTTGCCGACATTGGTTGTTGTTGTTGTTATTTTAGTGCTGGGCTCTTTGAGCAATGGCAGCCATTTTGTCAGCTTAGCGGCCATTGCCTGACTGTAACGGAAGTTGTTGCACTCAAAGCCATTTCCGCTCAGTACAAATCCAACTGACTGAGTGACAGAGCTCACCAAAGAGAGCGAAGAGGCGAAGAGAAAGAGAGTTGCAGAAAGGGAATTTCATAGCTTCAACGTCAACGTGCTGGCAGCAACAGTTAACATGTTGCAAGTTGCCGCTTTAAGAGAAAAGCAGGATAGAGAAAAGTGGAAAGCGAAAGAAGCTAGCCATGCCGTTAGCTTAGCTGTTGTTTCTCGTGTTGTTGTTGCTGTTGTTTATTAAATCAAATTATAACATTAAAGAAAATTTCGTTACTTACTGCTGGCAAGAAATGAACAACAACAACGATGGCTTAACTTCTTTATAAAATATGGAAGCTGCCGTTTTTATTACCCTGCACTCAAAGGCTAAGGTGTATATTAAGTTTCTAGTGTATTTGAATCCGGATTATTCAAATAACTAATTACCTAAAAAAAAACCGCTCTGCGATTTTACGGCGTACGTAGGTCATCCCATATAAACCGAAAAGGTTTATTTTGGATTCATCAGAAAATATGACGTTTCTCCAATCATTGAAGGTCCATAACTCATGCATTTTCAAGGTTGAGACCGGTTTTTTGGCTAGCCGGCGAGCATTAAGTCCTTCCTCCACGAGGCGTCTTCGCACAGTCCTTGTGCAAATGTTGACTTCTCCAGACTGGACAAATTCGGTGCTTATGTCTTCTGCGGTTTTTAACCGATTTTCCATACTTAAACGCTTCAATATCCGATTTTCCTTGTCGGTCGTCTTCTTCTTCCTCCCTGAGCCAGGATTTCTCTTAAGGCTGCCGAATTCGTCATAATTGTTAAGAAAACTTTAACACTTATAGCATGGAGGCTCAAGTTTTCTGACCGCAGAGCCAATATGGCTTTATGCAAATCAGTCATTTGAGACATTTTTCACTATTTAATTTTTTTTCCTTTCCCAGAAAACTGAGATCTTAAAACTTATCACTTATTTAAAGCTAAATAACACACGATTACAACTAAAAAATTTCAAGTCGATCAAAACTTTTAAGCGGCGCCCACGACGCTTCAAAGTTCGCATTTACAAGCGCAAAATCAGGTGTCAAGATATTTTTCTCCGCTACTGTAAATAAAATTTACAACTTTAAACAAAACAAAATCCTATTGAAATTAACTAAGCAATTCTTAGACTAATATTTTAAGGGGAATACCTATATTATACAATATAAATGCCACCCGGGAGACCTTACCTCTAAAGAATTTTAGAAAATTGTTTATTTCTTAGACACTGTCTCTATTATAGGATAAAGCCTTCCAATTCGTAAGCCTAATAAATAATAAAACGTTCCCTTTATAACATACTTTCCAGCAAACCATATTCCTTTGAAATGCACTATCTTCGTCTAATCTACAGAAAATATTCGAAAAACGATAATTTTTTTGAGATCCCGTAATTAATGTCCTATTTTGGCATTTTTAACTTTATTAATTTATATTCACATGTTTTTAGAAATATAATATGTTTACTAGCGTTATCTCTTTAAATTGTTGTCTTCTGGTTTATCTTAAATAGATCATACATCTTGAAGACTACAAAATAACTCGTTCATTAAAAAAATACTTTTCTTCATTGAGACTTTTGCTCAGTAGTTTCTTTTTGGTTGTGTTTTATGTTTGTCTTAAATCTAATAAATTGGCCTTCTTGTGGTAAATGTTTTTTTTTCCTTCTGCTGAAGATGTTTTTGGGTTTCTTTGTTAGCTCGGTAAAGTCAAGCCACCAGATGATCATCTTTGATAAATCCTTTTTTTGTCTGTGTCGATCTCTCATGTATCCTACTTTTATTAATTTATAAATGAATTCTTGTCAAACTTCCATCTCTTCTTCAATTTAAGTGTTGTCGCTATTTCCAAAAATGTTCAGTGTACTTCCAATGTTTGTGTTCGTGTTCTTAGTTCTCCTTATTTTCCTTATTTTCTTCAGCTTTGTCAATATTTCTATCATATTTTGATTGCTTGTCTATTTGGCGCATCCGCTGCTTAGTTTTAATAGACAATTCCAAAATCTTTAAAGTCATTATCAATCTCTGCTTTACTTGCAGTCCTATCTTTAGATCTTTGGTCTTATCGTACTCTTTTCTCATATTACGAGTCTCCTCAATAAATTTTTGAATATCGGCGAGACCGACCACAAAATTATCTTCATTGTATTCTATATCGTCCATTGTGCTGTCTTTTTTTTCTATTTAATATAATAGTTAACAGCATAGCCAAAATCTTTTGTTCATAGCTTACCCATTATTCGTTAGAAATAGCACCGTATTTTTTTTTTCAAATTTATTAAGCTTCGAGTGAGTTAGTAGAATGATTGTACTATACAAAAAAAGCAAAGCCTACTCTTAATATAGTTTCAGACTGTCAACTTACTATTAATATTTTAAATATATGCCAACTTATTTAAGGATATTAAAGTATTTTCTACTAATGTTGAGTTGTTATTGATTCATGTCTCAAAAGTGAGTCTCTACTTATATACTGCTGGTCATGTGTAAGACGTGCGCTTACTTGCATTAAAATTTGTTTATTATCTTTAATTTTAATGATGATTAACAAAAAGTTGATATGCAAAAACCTTGGTTTTTCGATGATACTTCAATTAATATTCAAATGATCACAAAAAGTTAACAAAATTTAGTTTTTCAAAGATTGATACAGGGAATCTATGTAGTTCACGGAAATCTCGCTCCAATCATGCGAAATAGCTGCAGTTAATGTTTCCTTATCTTCGTATTGTTTTCCCCCTTCGTATACCTTCCTTTTGAGCCAGCCCCAAACATTTTCAATTACGTTAAGATCTGGAGAATATGGTGGCAAAGTCATGAGACTAACGTTTTGACTCGAAACAAACGTCTTTACTACAGGAACGTTATGAATAGGAGCGTTATCTTGTTGGAAAATCCATGGAATTGGTCCGAATAGATCATTTAATTTTGGAAATACGGACTCCAACAATATTTTGAGGCGCTCGGCGTTCATCTTTTGATCGATAAAGATTAAGTCCATAAAAGTCCATGTTCCATAAAATCTGATGGTAACCCACACCATGACTCCACCTTCTTGGCTGTGATGGCGGCTTAAATATAGTTCATTTTTTCGCCAATCATGATAATAGTATTTAAAACCATCATGGCCATCTAAATTAAACATTATCATCAGTAAAAACAACCTCATCAAGTCGAGTGTGAGATTGAACCGTATGTTTATTCATCGTCATGTATTCTTTCACAAATTGAAGCCGTTTAGCATTCGAGGTCATTTTTCCTGATTTTTTGACGATTCAGATGTAATGCATTTCTTATTGTACGCTGAACAGTTGAGTGGCTTTCTTTTACTCCAGCTAATTCCTTAATCTGAGATGCCTGAATTAGCCGAATTGGAAGCAATTCTAATAATTTTGCCTTCTTCTTGCTTAGTTAGCTTAGCTTAGCTTTAAATATCTATCAACAGTTCTGGAACTGCGCTTTAACTCTTTGGCAATGCTTCGATTGGATAGTCCATACGACTGAAAGAAGTCTACTTTGGAACGTCAACCAATAAGCTCATAACAGTAGCTTTTCCCATTTTTGGTTTAAATATTGCTCGAAAACTATGGATTTGTTTATTTTCAGTATTTTTTCAATCAAAACAATTGCACTTGTTTACGCAAGACTGAAAATTGTAAACTGCGTCTTCTTTAATGACCAACTGAAAAGCCACCTGATTGCAGAACATTTCTAGAGTCTTCGAATGCACAGTTATTTTTTTCGTACTTCAGCCAACAATGGGCAAATATATTTCGAATAAGATTCGAACTTTGAGTAGAAAAACATTTTGGGCTGTTAGAACATGCGTAATTGTAAATAAAGCAGCTTATTTAAAAAAAAACGTTGGTGCTTCTAACCTAAATCTATTTGAAAGTTAAAAAAAAATCGATCAGTTTACTATCCAGCTGGACCCTTTTCGTTTTTTTTATTGGTATGAATTCGATAAAAGTAAATTTTGCAAGCTTTGACGAAAATCAGCATCAAGTAATTTATGGATGATCCCTAAGGTAATGTGGCTCCTTTTGATGAGTTTACCTAAAAAATATTATGCGCACTTTTTCTAAATTTTTATATTATATTTTCGCTTAAAGTTTCACCGACTCCAAAAGAGATGTGTGAGAGCATCTCAGCTTCGGCTTTGCCCCTTTGGGCTATTCCAACATCTTTTTAATCAATTTTAATGCGACTAGAAGAGGGTCTAGCAAAGACTTTCCCCAAGGGTTGTTTGGCAAACAACAACAAAGACTTGGAATTTTATTTTTTTGATTGTTTTGAAAACAATTTGATGCACATTTGTATAAACAGCACGTAGCATATAGATGATATTTATATAAAACAAGATGATTATTATAAACAAAGGCAAAATGAAACAAGTATTGGTATGATTGGGATAAATATGTATAACAGGGCTACTTGACTTTGTGCCCATTCGTATAGCCTAGACAAAATGCCAAGTCTAATTTAGTTTTTGTCTATAAAATTTGAAGTGCAATCCAAAATGGTTTTTGATGAGGATTTAAACGGAACAATAATGCAATATGTCGGCAAGTCAATGCCGCTTCAAGTGTTTATTTTTCTCAAGTGTTTATTTTGGTCAAAGGCAAGCTGATCGAATTAAGATGTCTTTCGTATATTTTTACTTATATGCATAGAACAAATTGCAATGTCTCGCGTATTCGAGTGGCCAATGAAAGGTTAATAACACTTTATGCTTAAATGCAAAAAATATATGTATATACTATATACATATGTAGACAGTATATATTAAAAAAAAAAAAATTAAATGATTGTCGATGCTGCTGCCATTGAACATGTTAAAATTAGCCTTAATGAGGCATTGAATGGCTTGTCGAAATGAGGCATTAAAATGTTATTTTTCCAATAAAGTCTAAATACAAAGAATTATGCAGACATGCATACTTTATAAATTAATATATATTAGGGTGGATCAATTTTTTTTTCCGTTATAAAGGCTGTCAACGATTTTCATTTTTTGAGGAAGTCTAAGTAATTTTTCAAATGTCAGGAGGAAACAATTTTTGACATCTATTTGTAATTTTTTCCGTTTTTTTACACAAAATAATACACGCGGCCCACAGATTGAAAAATATATGTCAGAAATTAATTCCTTCCCAAAAAGCCCCAAATACTCAGTTGGTTAGAGGAAAAATACCTTTTTTTTTATTTTTTAAATAAAAGGTCTAAGTCGATTTTTGAGTATTGAAATAAAATCCTATTTTGAAAAAGTGGGACCATAGTTTCCTGGGCAAAGTTTCTTAAAATGACCCAAAGAATCAAAATCGTTGAGAGCCCCAGAACGAACCGCCCTATTTCATATTTATATAATATATAAAAAAGGGTGTTTTTTTAGTTTCGTTGTGTCCTCCACAAATTTAATTATTCGTACATTAAGATACCTTGTGAGTAGGGCTGATGCTAAGGCTACACTCATAAAGGCTATTTATGTGGATCGGCAGTGAAGTCGTTGAACTGCAAGAACTTTGGAGGTTTGCCTACTAAAATAATCTTAAATATTTTTTCGATATCGAATAGCCAATATACATACTCTACCGCTCCCGTGGGGTGGCGGGATTAGAATATCCACCTCAGTGTTCCCCTGCTTGTCGTAAGAGGCGACTAAATGGGGATCGTCAGGAAATGGTCACGTGGCGTTATACTTTAAGTTGGACCCAAGACAGCGTCAATATTGGCCACATTCGACTGGAGAGTGGATGCTGACAGCATTTCGCCGAAGTCGTATTTATGCGGCGTCGGCGGATGATTGGACCACAGATGGCAGATGGGTGACCAGTCCCGGGCATTTGATGCCAAAACTGGCGGGGTTCCCCAAATCCGAGTCTGTCGGGACTGAAAGGGTAGTGCAAACCGAGCCCTTAATTTCGGTACCACGGGTTGAGTATACGTTCAAGCGTACTCATTGAGGTCGGCCACCTTGTGGGAGTATTGTAGTGGCTGTGGTTGAAACCCAAATCGCGGGTAGAGTCAGCTTGGCTCGGCGTGGTGTTGCGATCTCAACCGGGTGCTGCCTGCCATAAAGCAGAAGAGATGATAGATACATCTCGCCCCTCACCAAGGGGGGGAATTGCATGCCCGACAACATGCTTTTAAATTGGTACCAAAGAAATATCAGTCTCGGCTGATTGCTCTGAGGTGCGTTAGTTAGCGCATTAATCCAGACTCATTGTGTTATATGTACACTCAAGTTGCATATTGAACGCCGTGGTTTTAATCCTGCAAAGAAACATACCACGTTAAATAAAATCCGGAAAGTATGTCCGGAAAGTATACTCTACCGCTATACGAATTGTAGCATTCCCTCCATAAAAAATATATTCACTTTTTTCTGATCGTTTCCCTTCAGTAAAGCATTCTGTAATATGCGACATTTTTGATTTGTTGTCAGGTGCTACAAGGAAGCCATAAAAGTTTATATCCAAATGCAATTACCTTGTGTGTCTTGCAACAATCGTGATCAGATTTGTTCAGGATCTCGCCTACATTCATTTACATCGAATTAGAAGAAATTTGCTATAAAAATCGTGAACAATTTCCGAAACTGTCGCCTGCCTTCCTGCAGCTGTACAAAATGGCGAGTTCATTATTGAAGATTCTTGGTTTCTAACGAAATTATGTCCGACACGTTTCTCAATGAAAATGCAAAAAATTGTGCGAGTTGGAAAAATATATGAAGATTTCAAGAATCTATGCGCAATATTTCACGTGGTAGAATCAGATAATAAAAGCTAAGAAGGTGTAAAAAATTCTCAGAAGCTCGATAGAACGTCTTGAAAGTATATTGGACTCTGAAGTGGAGGTTTTGCTGATATATAAAGGTACCACATACCTCATTGACCGTGGGACTTTGAGACTCAGCCTGCAAACTCCCAAGGGTTCGCCTTAAGATTGGTGAATGCAAGACAAATAGCAAGCAGTTTAGATCTTGGAAATTTGTATAATGCGAATTTGATCATCTTTGAACTTTTCTTTGAAGATCGTGTTGTAAATCTGATTGCCCATGGGTTTTCTAATTAGCAAAGGAAACGTTTTGACTAGCTCAGATTTCGAAGCATGATAAATGCCTAGCAAAACTTTAATATAGCATGCCTTTGAGATCCTTTGAGTTTAAAAATATAGTTGCATAGTTGGTTGCTTCGCATTCTTTTTATAGATGCCAATTAATTTCGAATCTGAAACCTTGTAAAGCTAAGCAAATTGGTGACGTGGCCGCCAACGTTTTACTTTAATAACGTTTTTGGAACTTAATCTTGTTTGTCCATTTTTTTGAGAATATTAATCCATCGATAAAATTTAACCAACACTCGAATTATTGCATCAAAAATGTGATACCTTTAAAGAAAAGCACATCTCCTACTCTAAGTTATTGACTAACGTTTTGTCATTGCTCTGCTGCACAATTTCATCAAGCAAATATGACCAATTATATAATTGCATTGCCTGGCGTATTGACTTGGACGTGGACATTGGCAAGAACAGTTGACAAAACACACAGCAATCTCCCCCGCCAACTCTCGGGCTATCTTTTTGTCGTTTGGCCAACGCCAATTGAGCTAATAAAGCAATTAACTTCTGGGGGCGTAGCTGGGAAGCAAATCAATAAAATGTTACAAATGCCTGGAAGCGTGGCACCACCCAAACACTTCAACCCAAAACTCTACTAAACCCCAAAAGCTTTAACGGAAATTACAAAATTTTCCAACACTGTGGCATTGCTACCAATAAAATTGTTCATTATAATTTATGTGCCTTGGTAAATTCAATTTGCTGTCAACACAAAAAAAAAATCCAACAAGGACTGTTGAAATTGTTTATAGCGTTAAGCTTAACGCGGATTAGCTAAAATGCTGCACAAACACAAACTATGCGGATTAGTCGCTGAAATTTTAATGAAAAATTTCAATAATACGAAAATTGCTGGCGCATTCAGTGATTAGCTTATCTATGGGGCAACAGCATGCCCAAAATAGTAGGGGCTACCGTAAATGGGAACGGAAAAAGTAAAACAGTCAAATTTCAAAATGGCAGGCCCTTTTGAGAATGCAAATGTTGATGCAGCGCTTCAAAAGATTGCAGATAAACAGCTAAAGCGCCTTTCAAATTGAGTCAATTCAAAGAGCTCAAAAAAAAGAAAAAAGTCCCCCCTAAAGGCACGAATTTTGTAAAAAACTAGGTAGGCACAAAGTGGAGCATGTTTATCGCTGCCAAAGGACTCTAACGCCAATTCCATTGCTTTGAGCCTGCGGTAATCCATTTTTCCAATTTTTTTTATACACTGCAACCATTGAGGGAAGGGTCTTGTAGATTGGTGCAATGTATGGAGCAAGCAAAAGTAAACGTGCCATATTTATCAGAACTGAGTTGGATCCATACTTATATACACCTACACTTTAGAGACCATAAAAGTTAGAACCATCAACTGTTAAAAAAAAGCGGCTAACCGTCGATATTTACTATATAAAAATTATAAAGATTCAGATATAAATTAAAGTTTTCGATGTACTCACTTTCCTTTAAACTGTAATCCTAGCATAAATTCGCATTGCAGAAAACAAAATGCCATCAGCCTTTATTTTGGCGGGACCTAGTTGTAGGGTATTCTACAGTCGGCCGACCATACCGACTGCTTTAGATACTTTTTTCAGCTGCCGTAACTTATGAAGCTGCTTGGGCTTTTGGCCAATAAAAGGTGTCAATAGTGCACACTTGGCTTGAGGCAATTCTCAGTTACTTGCACAACTTTGTCATGACTTAAGTTTTCTTGCTTTTTGCTCTTTTTTATTGCAGGATGAAGGCTGGAAGCTGAATCGCACCAACTATTATCAGGAGGGCTGGCTGGCAACGGGCAATATACGTGGCATTGTGGGTGTGACCTTTACCACATCACATTGCCGCAAGAACATGGACTATCCGCTGCGCACCAACTACAATTTGCGAGGACATCGATCGGATGTAAGTCATAAACTAAAGAAATTTTATTAAAATGGCAATGTCAGGTGTTAATCGAAACCATGATTTGGGGCCAAGGCTAAAAGAAGATGTAGCTTTTCTGTTTAACTGGTATACAAAATTGGATGCAATCTCTTATTTATTTTTATTGTTACCTTGGATTTAATGTTAACTTGTTAACTTTTTTTTTGTATTGTGGCCTTGGGGTAAAATTGAGGGTAAAATGTGATTCCGTTCCAATTATGCAATTATACGAGGTGTGTTCAAAAAGTATCGCGAATTTTGAATTTGCGCAGGTTACGTATATTCGAATTTAGATTTTTTTGTGGCGTTATGTTGGTACTCATGTCTCTGACTTATGCCGACAAGCTCGGCCATTTTGAATGTTCACTTAATTGTTGACAGCTGCTTTACTTGCACGTGTTTTGGCTCGTCTTCGATTTTTACCTATTCAAAAAAATGGATCAAAGAACCTGTATCAAATTTTATGCGAAAAACGAAATAAAGTGCGCAGATGCATTCCGAATGTTGACTGTGGCATACGGAGAAGCTACCTTGGACCGAAGCAACGTTTATCGGTGGTACAAAATGTTCTCAGAAGGCCGAGAAGATGTGAACGACGAAGAGCGTGTCGGACGCCCGAGCACTTCAACAACAGACGAAAAAATTGATGAAGTGAAGAAAATTGTATTGGCCAATCGTCGAATCACCATTAGAGAAGTTGCTGAGGACCTAGACATATCGATTGGCTCGTGCCATTCGAGTTCTATAAATGATTTGGTTATGAGACGGGCCGCCGCGAAATTCGTACCAAAAACAGCATCGCATGAACATTGCTAATGAGATGTTGGACTCTGTCCGCGACGACCCAAATTTGCTCCAGAGGGTCACAACTGGTGACGAAACGTGAGTTTATGGTTATGTCGTGGAAACCAAAGCTCAATCATCTCAATGGAAGCTGCCGCACGAACCAAGACCGAACAAAACGCGCCAAGTTCGTTCGAATGTAAAAGTTTTGCTTACAGTTTTCTTCGATTGGCGTGGTGCATCGTAAGTTCTTGCCAGAAGGTAGAAAGGGCAATCAGGAATATTACCTGCAAGTTATGCGCAATTTGCGCGAAGCAATCTGCCAGAAAGCCCTGGATTTGTGGAAGAACAAAAATTGGCTTTTGCACCACGATAACGCCCCTGCTCACACATCGCTGCTTGTGCGCGACTTTTTGGCCAAAAACAACACACTAATGATGCCGCAGCCACAGTATTCCCCAGATGTGGCCCCCTGTTTTTTTTTTGTTCCCTAAACTGAAGAGGCCCATGAAAGGCCGACGCTACGCTACGAATGACGAGATAAAGACGGCATCGAAGGAGGAGCTGAACAAGATAAAAAAAAAGATTTTTTGAAGAGCTTCGAAGATTGGAAAAACCGTTGGGACAAGTGTATAATATCTCATGGGTATTACTTTGAAGGGGACACAATAGGTATTCATGAATAAATAAATAATTTTGAAAAAACACAAAATTCGCCAAACTTTTTGAACACACCTCGTACAAATTAAAAGGTTGTTTCAAGCTCAAAATATTAATAAAGTTTTCTCAATGTAAAATCCGATTCAGGCGGAAGCACAGGGATTTACACGAAATCAACACTCCAGAACCCCTCTTTTTCGAAATCAACTTTTATTTAACTCTATCAAAACAATATTTTTTTTTACTACTTAGGTCATCCTAGTCAAATGGAATGAGCCCTATCAGAAGCTAGCCAGCTGCGACAGCTCCGGCATCATTTTCGTTTGGATCAAATATGAGGGACGCTGGTCCATTGAGCTGATCAATGATCGCAATACGCCGGTAACACATTTCAGCTGGTCACATGATGGTCGCATGGCCTTGATATGCTACCAAGATGGCTTTGTGCTAGTTGGCTCAGTAGCTGGCCAACGTTATTGGTCATCTATGCTTAATCTAGAGTCGACGATCACATGTGGCATTTGGACGCCCGATGATCAGCAGGTTTACTTTGGCACCACACAGGGCCAGGTCATTGTTATGGATGTGCATGGTGCCATGGTATCACAAGTGCAGTTGTCCAATGATGTGCCCATCACTTCGATGGCCTGGTCCTGTGAGAAATTTAAAATGGAGGAGGGCGAGGAGGCAGAGCCTGGTGTGACCAATGCCTGTAAGTAGCTTAACTAACCAAGTAACCGCATAATACTTAATAATGCTCGTTTTTGCAGCCAAGCGCTCTTTTGTACTGGCAGTTAGCTTTCAAAATGGCTATATCTATTTGCTTAAGTCGTTTGACGACGTCTCACCCGCACATATCAATACATACCTTAACGGCGCCCTGGGCATGGTCATGGAGTGGAGCAATTCCCGGGAGCTGCTTGCCGTTGCCGGCACATTACGCATGGGCATGGATGGCAAGCTGGAAGAGCTAGGAACGCCCACCTGCTATAATAATCTGGTCAAATTTTATACGGAGACGGGCAATTGCTTGTACCAGGCGCATATACCCTGCACCTCTACCACCGTCTCGGCCATTACTTGGGGGCACAATGACAAACGGCTGTTCATTGCCACGGGCACTCAGGTGCACATTGCTTGGGTCTCACGACGTGTGGCCTCGCTGCAGCTGCTCTGCCGCTTGCAGATACAGGCAAGCATTGGCTCTGAAACGTTGCTGCCATTGTTGCCTTTGCCTTCTAGGATTAAGTCGCTTATTGGAAATCTTTTTGCTCAAACAATAAGAGTAAGTGGAAGTCGGTTGGGTAATCCCTTTAAAGCCTACTTATTAATATCTGATACGGTTTCAGTGCTGTGTACCTGATTTAAAATCGCTGCGTGACTTTGTCTCGCGGCCACCGATTTGCTCGACGCGTCTTCATTGTACCATGATACGACATGACGATGATTCGAATCTGAGCTCTGGCACTTGCTATACACTTTATTTGGAATACTTGGGTGGGCTCGTGCCACTGCTGAAGGGCAAGCGTACTTCAAAGATACGCCCGGAGTTTGTCATATTCGATCCGCAAGTTAATGGTAAGCTATAATTTTAAGTAGTACTTTAGAATGGATGCAAAAATTTAATAATACTAAAAATTCTTGGTTTGCCATTTGTTTGGAACTCTTATTGCAGACTCTTCACTTTACTTTCATTATACCTCGGAGGCAAAGAGTTCCTCCACATCCAGTCAGTCCACCACCACCGGCAACAGCGGACGAACTGACTCCTCGGACAGCGAATACGATGAGCGTTATCGCTATGGTTCACCCCGTACGCCTCGTAAGCGTCGCGAACGCCCTAAGAGACGCACTCAAGCTGGTGAGCGTGTAGCCTCAGCTGGAGCTGCCAACGATCCCGACAGTCTGGATGAGTTGGCCTATGTGGATACGCTGCCGGAGGTAAGGCAGTGCTTTTGTTTCTCTAATATATTTTATTAACTTGGCTTCTACACAAGCAGGAAGTCAAACTCGTTGAAGTAACCTCGAATATTTGGGGCACGAAATTCAAAATCCATGGACTTGCCAAAACCGTCCCAGCCAATTTAGGCCAAGTAACTTACAAGACGTCCCTACTGCATTTGCAACCTCGTCAAATGACGCTCGTCATAACCGAATTGCGTGACGATTTTCCACCAGGTCCCGATCCCAGTTTCAATCCCAATTTGTTCTCTGAGGATGAGGATGATGTTCTGGCACAGCACCACAACAATAACAATGGCGCTCATGATGGTACAACGCCGCATGTCAGCGCTGCCACAGTTGTCCAAGAGACGCCCAATGTGGCTGCTTTAAAACCACCTACTATACCACAGCGTAGACTCAATGATGGCGGTTCTGCGCCACCTATAGCGCCCATGTCACCACGTCCCAATCGCATTTTGGCTCGGCACAAGAACTCTTTGACGGTTGCCAATGGCACAGCTGGTTCAGCTGGCATAAGTCCACTAGCACGCGCCGAATCGTATGATGACGACTCATCCAACGAATCTCCGGAGGCAGGTAGCAGTAATGGCGCCATTGCACATCAATCAACTACTGTACTGCTGCACAATTCCATGCCCAGCACATCGAATGGGTGCGCCGCAAGCAGCAGCAAAATTGCGCGTCCCAAGAATATAACAGCCACCACGCCGGGCGCACGCAACGGTCCTGGACCCGGCTACAGCAGCTTCAAAAACAATTATAGTCGGTCCAGCTCGAACTCCAGCTGCCAGTCGCGTCACGCCATCTCGCCGCTAT
Source organism: Chymomyza amoena (assembly GCA_037043745.1). Taxonomy (NCBI): domain Eukaryota; kingdom Metazoa; phylum Arthropoda; class Insecta; order Diptera; family Drosophilidae; genus Chymomyza; species Chymomyza amoena. Next base: position 26,535 of record JBAMAX010003353.1, read on the forward strand.
ACTGTGACGGTTCAGTGCCCACGCTGCAGTCGCCAAAGAACGCTGTGGCACCTTCCGACATTATATTCGAGCGCCCAGCAGTGCCCGCTGTGGGTCAGACCACGCTTATGTCCTATTCCAGCAATGCGGACTATGCCAACAATGTAGTTCAGGTCAAGAATGCTCTTATGTCCGAACCAATACGTTCGGCTAACAGTCATGTTAATCCCGTGCCGTTGAATCTCAATTTGAATCTAGAACGCATGGATGCTCGCATCAAATGTCTGCCCTCTACATCAAAACGTCGGGACATGCTATATATAGATGAGGAAACACATTCGCCCACACCTACGACCAGCAATGCGACAACAACAGAGCAGCGCATGAAGCGCACACCTACTGTGGTTTCCATAGCACCCGCTCTGCCCGATTCTATAACGCGCAGCTGCAGCGTGGGTTATCTGGACTCGGTAGCCATAACGCCCTCAGATGAGGCCTTAACGGCCTTGCGCAAGGATGCGCCAAACAAGCGTTTAATTCTAGTGGACAAACGACGTAATCGTCGCAAACGGAATCAGCAGGAAGATATACGCAAGCCCAAGCTGCAACAGACAGGCAAATCAAAGAGCTTGGACTCCTGTGATTTACTTTCAGTACAGTTGAAACTCAATAGCAAGGAACACGAAAAGGTTGTTAAAAAATTACAAGAAATCTCTGATAGCAGCGCTTGCAGCAGTGCTGCCAATACGCTATGCTTTAAGTGCCGTAATAATATGAATCCCAGCGATGCCTGCAAGCGTTGCCAGCCAGTTGCCTTGGACGAGATCATAGCAGTAGCTGCAGAAACAGCAAAGGAAAACGCCGCGGTGGAGCCAAGTAAAAAGACGCAAAAGCGCGCAACAGATGCACCACCGAAAAAACGCTTTGATGTTATCACTAGCTTCACCGATAGTCCGCTTTTCACGCGCAAGCATCGCTTTGGTTATGGACGCAATAAGGAGCTAAGCGGTAGCAATACAGAGAATTCTACACCTGTGTTGGGGCGCAAGAATGAGAATGGTTTTAGCTTTGTCAAACAATTATCTGAAGTGCGTTGGAGGCGGGGCAAGGATAGCACGCAGAGTGCACAAAATGGTCAGTCGAATGGTGCCAGTAATGCCAGCACTTTGGAGCGTCAGCATTCTGCTGCATCATGTGGTACAGTAGAAGCTACACCAGTGGAGGCCAAGGCTTCCGTTTCCCTGCATACCCAGGTGAGTATCTTATTCTTTTCTGTTGCTTTATTTAGACTGAAATTATCATTCTTTGTTGCAGGCGCTTACTACCCTAGAGAACATCATCAGTCGCTTGAGGGATCTCGATGAAGGCCGCTTAACACCGCCTTCTACGCCACAAAGGCTGCCACGCAGCTCGCCAGCTTCACCAGCGGCAACCAAAAAGAACAAGCGTCAACAAAGCAACTCACCAATACGTCACATACTCAATTCACCGCTGTTAAATCGACGGCAGCGTAAGAAGCCCAGCATTATAGAGAGCTCCGATGATGAGGGCAATCTGACCAATGGTTCCGGTGAAGAGCTAGGCGGTGGTAATGGCAATAGCAAGCAGTATCGCGATCTGGAGACTTTCCAAAAGGCTCAGTTGCGTCAGAAGGTAGTTTAAATATTAAATATGTTATAGCTTTAGTTTAAAAATATTATTTTCGCAGTTAAAGCGCGGCAAGATTGAGCCAAATGGCAGTGCCAGCTGTGCCAATCCAGCGCCAGTGCGTCGTGAGTTTGTCATGCACAACAAGGCACCCATGTGGAATGAGATGAGTCAGGTGTATCAGCTGGACTTTGGAGGACGTGTCACGCAAGAGTCAGCCAAGAATTTTCAAATCGAGTTTCGCGGCAAGCAGGTAAGTTGTTGGTGAAGGTTAATGTGTTAAGTTACCAATTCGTTTGCTTTTAATAGGTTATGCAGTTTGGACGCATTGATGGCAATGCCTATACGTTGGATTTCCAATACCCTTTCTCTGCGCTGCAAGCCTTTGCCGTGGCTTTGGCCAATGTAACTCAGCGTCTTAAATAAATCGCTTGGCTTCGTATCATATTCGTATATATCGTATATAAATCGCTGATATTGCTTCTTAATGTAAGCACAGTTTTTTTGAAAGACGAAGGGAAACCCCTTGAAAAAACTTTTTGCTATTTTTTATACATGAGTGTTATAACAAGTCCTGCACTTTATGCTAATCTACATATGCAAAGCGCTTAGTTAGCGGCATTGCTTTTATTTGTACATAATTATAGCATGTGGTATATAGGTTTATAATACCGTATTTATATATAAAGACAAACACATATGTATATATGTGAACAAATACCACCACTTGATTGAAGGTTTTTTGCAATATGCAATGGATGTGCTTGCAACTCACTGTCCGATCCATTTTTGTGCAATATTTGTATGACAAATTTTTTGGGTTAAGTATTTTTAGGTGCATCAAGTGTAAATGAATATAGGCATAATATGATAAAACAAAAAAACAATTTGTAAAACTATGTAAACATTTTTCAGTTCGTTTTTAAACTAGTTTGTACAACAGCAGCCTTTTTTCTACGTATAAAGCTTTGTTTTGTTTAACGGATTAAGTGCAATAACGATGACATTTCGAATATCGTAAAATTTTTGTTATCACTTTTAATACTTAAGCAACCCAAGTAATATTAGCTATTCGCTTACAAAACCAAAATCAACAAAATGCTGGCCTAATACTTAAAAATTAAATTATATACAATATATGAAAGTACATAAATTTACATGTACTTAATGCTAGCATATTTTTTATAATTATAAATTTAATTGTGAATGTTAACACGATTGATGAAGTAAGATGATGCAACTCTTGTGCTTTTCCTCTTAAACTCAATTTGGTAGTTAGGCTTAATTTCAAAGAAAATTCGTTACTGTAATTGTTGTGAATATTGAAATAAATTCAAGTCGTAAACGATTTAAGTGAGATACTAAATAAATAAATGTATTTTATGTGAATAAAGGCTTGCGATTTATAAATAACTTTTATAATACATATTTACCTTATATTGCACTTGCTTATTTGAGTTATGGTACACTAACACTATTTGTTTCCGACACAACATGGGTATTGAAAAGTTTTCCTTTAAAATTGACTAATTGTTCTAAAAGTTTCCTATAATTTAAATGCACTATTATAAACGCTTTGCTTCTTGTATTGGCTTCCAAGATAGGGCGCAGCCCCTTTATAATCTTAAGACAGCCAAATCCGTGTGAGATAAGTTTATCCGACGCCCAACTTTAACTTAAAACGAATGTCTTATTTTTTTTTGTTCTTTTGCTCTATGGCTATTTCTGCCTTTTCCCACTCCGGAATGGCCTTCTCTTTGATATGCCAGGAATCTGTTTTGGGTCCTTTTACAGCAGCTTGAAATTGTAAAGAAACAGATTAATTTGAGCTATACACAAAGCCAAAAATAACTTACAGCTTTTAAATCGCTTGACGCCCTCTTGCATTTCTGACACCATAGCCGAGGATACATTCATGATTTCATTTTGTACAGCATTATTAAAGCCAGGTCTTTCATAGGCATTGGCATTCGCTAGCAATGCATTACGATCATGTTGCAATGCTACCATTGGAAATTTAGCTATGGAAAATGCCAAATTTACAGCCTGGCCCAGTGCAGTGCCTGTGGCTACAATGCGATTGACTAGACCAATTTTAAGCGCCTCTCTAGCTAGTACACGTCTGCCAGTTAGAATAATATCCACAGCAGTTGAGTAACCAACAGCTGCAGTTAAGCGAGAGGTGCCACCATCGCTTAAAGGCACGCCCATGCGTCGATTAAAAAAACCTAAAACAGCACTGTCTTCCATGACACGTAAGTCACAGAGCAGGGCTAACTCCAATCCGCTGGCCACACAAAACCCGCTTATGCCACAAACAATGGGCTTCTGCAGATGACGCCGTGTTGGACCTACTGAGCCCTCGCGACGTAGCAGAAAGTTCAAGCTGCCGCGTTGAGCCTCTGCTTCGAGCTCTGCAAGATCATAGCCGGCTGAGAAGCTACCGCCTATGCCATATAAAACCCCTACAGGTGAGGTATCGTCGGCTTCAAACTCTGATATTGCCTGGCTAAGTGTGTCCGCCGTAGCTGCATCAATAGAATTACGCTGCTGCGGTCGATTTATGCCAATCAAAGTAATATGCGAGTCTTTACTAACTACTATGCTGGGTGCAGCTGTCTCAAATGTGCTTGCGTTCTGCTCAACATTTTGTACAGCACTTAAACAAAATGCTCTCTTAGGTGTGTGAGATTTAAACAAACTTTGAAACGATTTGTTTAAGTTAAGAGGCAAAATCAATTTTTGCATAGCGACGATTATACAAACAACTCACAGCAGTGATGTGCAACGTCTAAAACGCTGTTTTCTGAATTGCGTTTTACAACACTGCAAAGTAGCTGTCAAAATCAAAAGTGGGTGCATGTGTGTGTGTATGTTTGTATGTGCAACAAAAAGAAGAAAAAACTAAAATATAGAAGTAAAAACGTTGCGCTGCCAATACAACAGCTAACTTATATATAAAAATATTAATAAAATAGTGCAAAATAAAATTTAAACGCTGGCTTTAAAGCCAACGCTTTGCATTTGTTGGATAAACAAATACAAACAGTGATATAAGCAAAGTACAAAACAGTCGCCTCATAAAAAAATAATAAACGGCTGCCGCTTGTTAAACAAAGGATATATCCAAAACGGTAAAAATAATAATAATTACAAATTTAATTATAGGCGCATTAAATTATAAACTAAACGTGTGTATTTCAAGACAATGTGCGCGTTTTTGACAAAGCCGGCTGGGGCCATTGGCATAACTACGCCCTTCATGTGCGCAAAAAAAAAACAACAATTGCATGCAAAACTAATGCAGCGGCAGCAACAACAACAATAACTATGCTGCCAGACCATAACAATAGAAACCGCGTGTGCGTGTATGTGTATGTGTGAGAGTGCCTGCCCAGCCCTGCCCAAGCATTGCATTTAGTGGCGCGTTATTTCACTTGGAAGTTTTATAATTGAATTGGCATATAGGAATTATGTATGCATGTAATGTACGCGTACATATGTTTAAATCATGTCGGCCCACATTGTGGACCACCCTTACTCCCAGCTGCATTATTAGATCTTAATTGTGTCTATTTTTAACAAAGCGCGTCGGCCGGTGGCTTCCGCATCTACTACATATTTACACGCCCAATGTTTGAATTGGGCGCACTCGACTGTTGCCCGCCTCCTGCCCATGCATTCAAAATGTGTGTGTGTGTGCTCCACTGGCGCCCATGGGGCGCTCTGTCGCTACTGTGGCTACTATTGCCATTTTGCGTGCATGTGTGTATGAATTGTTGTTTTTCATCATCATTTACTATGGATGTACTATATATGCCGCCGCAGTCACTGCCGCATCATGATCTATTTTCGTAAAACTCATTTGGTTTTTTGCAAACAAAAAAAAATGAAAGCGAAAGGCTTGCTTTAAGGGCGACGAAGTTGGTATGCTCTAGTTTTTGCCTATAAATGTTTATTTTATGCCAATCAATTTTAGGTTAAACTATAATAATGTTGCGCTTAGTGATCGTATGTAATAATATTTTGGTAAGACGACTCTTTGATGCCAAACAGCAGTAAGCCCGCTGAAATTTGTAAGCCGAATCAACATAGTGACATTGATAAACGTATTGTTTTTACAATTTAGTGCAAACATATCGTATATCTTACATTTGTCGTATTTCTTAAGAAATTCGCTGTTGTTCTCTATAGAGAAGCTTGTTCTTGGTAAAAATAACTTTAAATATATGTTTATTTAACGGCTCTCTTAGATTCTTGTAGAATATAAAATATAACAATTTTTCCTTCAAACCACACCATATACACTTGGTACTTGGTAATAGACCTTGTGTTCATTCTAAGTTGCTCAATATCTAACGCTTATCATATAAACTTTGCTTATAAAAGTTGGGAAAACCTACGTATTTACAACAGCAAAAGTTATTACAGCTATGAAAAGAAACCAATTGGAACAATAATAGTATTTAACAAAGATTTGTTTTAACTAAATTTATTTCCTCAGTGCGATAGCCTTATTTCTTGGTCACATTCTGATTTCGTAGTTTGAAAGTTTAAATACTTTAAAAGAGTATTCAACAACAAAACACATCGCAACGCAATATTTTGTGACAACTTTTCTTTTTTTTTTGTTTTGGAGTTTATTATGTGTTATGCGCTTTCGTTATACTTGGGACACACCTTTACGAGGGCTTTGACTGGCTTTGATCATGAGTGTTTGTCAGTTTGTACGCTACGCTCGGCAATTATTTTATATATGTATTGTATTGTATATAACCCCACATAAATTTGTGGTCAGATAAGACGTGCAGACTTAACTATAAAATTTATTGCTTTAAGTAGAACTTAATTAATTGAATTAAGCGCGCACGCATTCATTCATAAGACGCATATATAGACATATAAACTCTTACTCTCTTATAGCTCATTCAACATACACATATATATTGACGACTAGCTATGTCAACCGGAAGACCCATAAAATGTGTCGTGGTTGGTGACGGCACCGTCGGTAAGACATGCATGCTAATCTCCTACACAACAGACAGTTTTCCCGGTGAATATGTGCCTACAGTGTGAGTAAAATTGTTTCCTCTTAGTATTAACTATTTAAAACAACCTAACTTATGCACATTTCTTACAGTTTTGATAATTACTCTGCACCTATGCAAGTGGATACGATACAAGTTTCACTTGGCCTTTGGGATACCGCTGGACAAGAGGATTATGATCGCCTTAGACCACTCTCCTACCCACAAACAGATGTTTTTCTGATATGCTACAGCGTTGCAAGTCCCTCATCGTTCGAAAATGTCACATCTAAATGGTATCCGGAGATAAAACATCACTGCCCCGACGCGCCCATAATTTTAGTTGGTAAGTTGCCAGCTCATGCGAAGCAAGTCATAAATTAAACAGTGTATTACGTGTGCATATATATACTATATATATACCTATGCATTTTGCAGGCACCAAAATCGATTTGCGTGACGATCGCGAGACATTGAGCGGGTTGGCTGAACAGGGTTTGACGCCGCTTAAGCGTGAACAAGGTCAAAAATTGGCAAATAAGATACGTGCTGTCAAATACATGGAATGCTCTGCATTAACGCAACGTGGTCTAAAGCAAGTAAGTTAAGAAACTTACACAGATTGTTGAGGCTGTTTCCAAGTTCGTGTTTATCTTTGTCTTGTTGATTTACAAATTTTTGAAATTTTATCTTGCAAGAATTCAGAGCACATACTTTACGAATGTGACATTAAATCGCAGTAATATCAGCTTTATTGGCTATCTGTCCATTCAACGCTTTATTAAACTGGACTGTGATTTCTTTACTGATTTCAATGTAATTTCAAAACATCCGTTTCTTTTCCGGAAATATTCCCAATTTCTTTTTTTCTTTATCTCATTTTTGAACAAATTGCTGATGGAATTTCATCGAACAAGAATTTAGAGAACAAGTTTCAATAAGAAAGTTAACTTATTATTTTAGTATTTGCCAGTAAAGTACAAAAGCGACTAGCTAAGTATTAAACAGTCAATCTTGAAATGGATTAAATCTCATGTTCGATTATATAGAAATTCATTCCTTATACAAAGTTAAATTCATTAAGGTCCACGAGCTGGCAAGTCCAATAACGCATAAAAACTTTTTAGTAATCTTTTGAAATCCCAAACGCTTTTAATTAATTATGCACAAAATTGAAAGTGGTAAAAGTCCTCAATTTACATTTAAGTTTATTTCATACTAATCAATGTGGTTTTATGTTTTTTAGGTGTTCGAGGAAGCGGTGCGCGCAGTACTCAGGCCAGAGCCATTAAAACGACGCCAACGAAAGTGTTTAGTTATGTAAATAAGCAGATGCCTTTTGAATTTTGAACTGTCGACAATGAATACTCTTAAACGACGCAGCATCACACAAACAAACACACACAAATATATATATACAAACAGACACTCGAAAAAGAAAGAGTAAAAAAAGCACTCATTTAAAAAGCGCAAGCAAATCAACTAAGAGAACCATTCTTTGAGCATTTTATTTGTATAAGTTAAACATTAATTAAATCATGTATTATGTAAACCGCTCGAAAACTAAACGACTCCCTCCCAGGTAAAAACACTCTAAACTTTAAAGCAGCTATATACAAAATCTAGTCAATTGAATCGAATGTATTGTACTAATTTTAAACAGCAACACCGAAAACAACAAGAAAAACAAAAGTTTTAGTATAATGAACTTTCGTTAGTTTTTGCATATCACTGCTATATTAAACAAATTTAATGTTTGAGTATGATTCTCGTTTGTTTAAAAATGTATTATAATTATGTAGCAAAAAAACAACAAAACAAAAGAAAAGAAAACATTTCCTAAACATGGCCAATCATTTGACGACGAGCTCTTAGAGAAACACATTTATACGGTATTTAAGCATAAGTAAAGTTTTTTTCATATAATATTTACTAAAATGATTTATACTATACGCTCATTTTTTGAATTTGACTTTTAAACTGTCACAAACTGTTGTTTTTTATTTTATATGTATTAACTTATTTATTATTATATCTCTAAAACGCAATGTATAAACAACTTTTAAAACGTTAGTGTAGCAAAAAGTGTAAATGGAATGAAAAGAAAAGTTAAAAAAAGAAACTGCATTTAAATGTAACTTGACTCGAATCAAAAAAGAAAAGAAGCACACAATCTCAAGCAACCCTCAAACAATTTTGTATTAACTTTAACGTTTAAACGAATCTTATTAGCAGAAGAAAAACTTGTCTTAAATAAAAAATGTTACAAGTTAACAAGGGCGTAAAATTTTATATTGTCATAAGCGACAAGTTCAACGCCTATAAACTGATTTAATACTTACGAGAAATATATACTGTAAAAACAACAAACAAATCTTTTGTATTTTCTTATCTAATTTTACTTTTAACTTATTGTTGAATGAATGCAGTAATTAACTAATTTTGCGGTTTTTAAAGAAAATATTTAATGCAAATTTTTTTGAATTTAAAGTTCTTTATTTAAATGCCACGTTTCATTTTTGTCTAAACAATTAACAGTTTTTAAGTACTTTATTTAAATATTTGCGCATATTGCTTAGATCTTTGCATGTATTATACGTGCGTGCTTCGAAGCCCTTCAATTTTGATGGGTATAACAATTCCACGAAACATATAATTTGCTTAACGTTTCCAAGTGCTAGCTGAATAGATGTTGGAAGTTTTGGTGTGTCCGTGTGCAAGGTGTTGCAATTTGTATGTAATTTTTTTTTGTAGGTAAATTACTCCTCAATATAAACGGAAGGGTTTAGGATGCAAAGCCTGTCCAGGCCTCTTCTTGGCACAGGCGCTCTTTGGACGCTTCGGTTCGGAGTTCAATGAGGGCATGGATACAGATAGCACCAAACACTCAGCTGGCAAAGACATGGAAGACGTCAGTGTGGTGGCACGTTGTATGCGCGGCGCTTTCCAATACTGTGGGTAAGTGAAGTCAAAGATTAATAATATTCAATGACAGGATATTTTTGTAAATTTACTGTAAAAATAGAAAATATATATTTTTGGATTCAAATTAAAAAATTAGGATTGATGCAGCTTCGAACGTAGTCTTTAGTGGTATGTATGAAAACGTTTGTCTTTGCCCAGAGTACCTTGTTTGCACATCCTAGTAATCATCTAAAACTAAGGTTTGTTTTGTCAAACCACTAGATTAAGATCATAGGATTTCATTCCCTTCTTCGAAAACCCAATATCCCTTTCGGGCATCGCCCATACTAAAATATATTTTTTGGAAACTATTATGGTCATCCCGTAAAATTAGATTTTTAGTTTCAAATACAATAAAAAAGCAGACTATTTGGAACTAGAAAAATAGAGAGGTCTGGTCGGAAATTTCGATTTTTTGTTAGTATAAAAAAAGAAAGTTTTAAGCATTAATTTAAATAGATTTTGTATAAATCTTTTTCGAGGTCGAAAGCCCCTGTTGCTTAGTAAACAAGTATTAAGTTTAGTATTAATACTAGATTTAATTTTGTTAAAAAAAAAAAAATTTTCGACATGGAATCTTTTGAGACAATTAATTGAAATAAACCCAAAATTGCAAAAAAAAGTCGGTAGTCACGTTTAAAGCTGCATCAAAATCGAAAATAAAAAATAATCTTTAGTTTTGTTAAATTTTGCAATTAATGACTTACAATTTGCCTTAAAAAATAATTTATATTTTTTTTACCAATGCATCCAAATGAGGTAGATGTGTGCGCGTGCTTGGCTTTTGAGGCGCTTGCGACGTGGGCGTGGCTTTAAGTGGGCGGACCAGATAGGTCTTAAAAAATGCTACTTTTTTATGCCAAATCTCTCAAATTTGAATTATTTTTTACTTGCGCTGTAAGGTTTAAAAACTAAGAAATGCCAAAGAAAAGTGCAAAGCTTTGTTTTTTTTTATATATATATTTTTTGGTAAATGAAAAACTTTTTATTTTATTCAAATTTGCCTTTGTTCTTACATTTTTAACAGAGAGTGTAAATAAATTGTGAGATAGATGCGCTTTACTAAAAGATAAACATACAAATTAAGAATACATTATTTGTAAGGAAAAGAGTCTAGCTGGCTAAGGAACATGGAGTTTATCCTTGATTTTTTTAAACTAATTATGCAGTTGGATGTATTTATAAAAAACAATATTAAAATTAGGCTTAAAAGGGCTTAAGAGAAGTTTTTAGAAAAATGTCCTGTCAGACGTAGACGAATTGTAATAAAAAAAATTCAATTTAATTTTAAAAAATTCATTAGGAAATTTTCCTAATATTGTATTTTAACATTTGGAAAAAAATCAATAAAGCTCATAGTTAGGGACTGAAGGCAGTTAAAAAAAACTAACATTTAAAGATTATGTTTCTCTTTAAAAAATTTCAATTTTAAGAGTCTCGCTGCAACTTAATTTTTAAAAATCATTGGATACCCATTTTACGTTTCTTAAACAGCTAGACAGCTGTATCAATATTTTGTAGTGCCAATTTTTTACGGTGTACGCAAAAGTATCTAAATCGTAATAATTTGAATGTATTTTGTGATAGTTTGTTGGTTTTTATATATGTAATATATTTAATTTACGTTTTTCAACATTTTTTAACTAAGCACACATGTAAATATGCAAATATTTTTTTATTTCTTTTTTTAAACAATTAGATACTTTTTGTTTTACATACACACCATATATACGCATATATAAGAAATCTTTAATATTATATATATGTAGAGATATATATATATATATATATATAAATATTTTTGTATTTGTATGATAAATAGTGCATTGCTCAACTAGTTATATAAATTGTTTTAAATCAATCAATGTTTACTGCTGTATATAATTCTGACTATGTGTTTTTTACTGTGGATTGAATTTGTATCTATTTGTAGCACTAAAAATCAAAATTATTGATATATATCGCTTTAAATATTGTGTTCTAATTTTTATTGCATATTTCTTTCTTCGTGTTTTTTTTTTTGTTGCTTAAATTTAAAAATTAGCTTGTTCAAATGGTCTTTTTTGTTTTTGTTGTGTAAATTTTGTTTATATTCGGCATTTAACTTTGTTGATTTAAATTTTCATCAGCGCCGCTTGTTGAAGCCGTCATGGATGGTTGTGGACTCTGCGTTCAAGATAAAAATATAAATATAAATATATATGTCAAAATTAAAATATAAATAAAAATTAAACAATTCAAATAAAAAAGGGTTCTAATAAAAACAAAATAAAATTTAACGCGTTTTTGGAACGAGCACGGCAAACGCACACAGCAAGCAAATATGCATATGAAACCGTATAGTATATGGGAAGTATGACACATACTTTATAATAATATATTATTATATGTAATGGGTTAAAGAAACATTTTCAAATAAGTTTCGGTTCGGTACTAACGGTTCGGTTAGTCTATCACAGCACTGTTAAATATACGCAAAGAACAAAGATCTTGCAACGCACATAAAACTTACAAGTTTTTTTTGTTCTAAAATTATTCTTTTATAGTTCTCGCTTTTTGTTTAAAATCGCATCGTTTCTTTTATACTTTATAGTATAGTATTGAGTTGGACGTAACATGTAAACGTTATTTTGAATTTAATGCACTTAGTATTTTTTGTTTTAACTAGCCTAGTAAAAGGTATACATATATTCCTAGAACAAATGAAAAGATAAAGAAATAGTTTTAAATGAAAATGGAAAAATTAAATACAAAAATTAATGATAATTAACATAAGGTCTTGTTATACCGAAGCATTAAGGAAATGTATGCATAAAAGATGCTCACAAATTAAAATTTTTTAAGATTCAATTTCATATCTATTCGAGATCTATTCGAATTCTCGTTAACCTTAGACTTAAACTTAAGTGTTGAAATCATTAGCAGCTCGTTATGTGAATTAAGAAGTGTTATAAACTTGCAAACGGCTGTAATTATTGTATTAATTATAATTTGCGAATATTTTCTTTATGTATTTCCATAGTTCCGAAAAAAAACATATTTTATGTTATTCCTTAACTTTTTAAGTTTACCGCTTAATTATTTGCATTCTATACAAATTTCTTTCACCTAAAATTTCTTTGGGACATATCAATAAAATGGACTGGGCTACCTTAAAACTAGAGCTGGGCATTGATCGATTCTTTTTTTGGACAATAAAATCGATTTTTGTTTATTGAGAATCGATCTTTTTGCGTCATTCAACTTTGCGAAATACGTACATTAGGGCGGAACTAATTGTATACGGTTTCAGCGACTTTAATTCTTTGGGTCATTTTAAGCAGTTTTGCTCAAGAAACTATGGGTCTAAAATGAATTTCGTGTCGACCACTTTTTCAAAATATTCAAAAAGGCCATAGATCGTTATTTTTATATGGATTATTTTTCTGTGATTATCTTTGGTTTTATCTTGCTAGCGACTACCGTTTTATTGCGATTAATCGATTAAATCGATTTTTTTTTGGTCAAAAATATAGATTCTCGAAATTTGGTGATCAGTCCCAGCTCTACTTAAAACCTCAGCTACTATCATTTTTTTTAAACAGAAATGAGAGCTACACAATTTCAAAACTATATTTTGTAGTTAAAAATCGTATATTACTTGTTTGAAAATTATATTTTTTTTATTATTATAACTAGGTCCACCCTAATTTTTGTTTAGCTTATTCTTCTTAAAAATTTTATTTAATCCTTTTTTTTTTAGTTAGTAGTGTTATCTGCAGCCTCATTGAAACTCGCTAATCACTCCTTAATATTTTGGTCCTGTACTTTTAAAAACTTGCAAAGCAACATCCAAGTAATTTCATATACTATATTGTAGACTTTTTGGTCAGTGAATCGAAAACTTCTTAAGAAAACATACAAAAAGCTTTTACCAATATTACCCTTTTTTACCCCAAAGGGAAAAGATTATCGATTTTTTAGCAATATCGATAGTGTGGTATTTTAAAATAATTTCCTTTGCTGCACATATATCGATCTTATGATCTCTCATCAATCTCTCTTTTGCTGACCCTCAAAATCATTTGTTTTGACTCTTAAAACCTTCTACATATTTATGACAAATCCGATAGTGTTCTATTTCAAGCTCGTTTACTTCCCTTATATGTCTACTCAAGTCTTTTCTTTTCTTCTCTTGATCGAAATCTTAACTCTCTTAAAATCATTTGACATTGAGTATCGTAGTTAAAAAAATCCAAAGGTGACTAGATTTGGTTGTTCTTCCACTGTCAGGCACATCCCAAACGAGGAACCCAGAGCTCTATTTTTCGATCTCGTTAGTGTTATATTGAGATGATGCACTTATATCGATCTCATGTAATTTCTAGCTAGCCCTCAAAATCATTTGTTCTGAAATTGCTCTTAAATCCCTTCTTATAAATATTTATGAACAATCCAATAGTGTTCTATTTCCAGCTCGTTTACTTCCCTTATATCTCTCTCAAGTGTTTTCTTTTTCTGATCGAAACCTTTTTTTTCGAACTCGTTAGTGTTATATTGAGATCATTTATTTCGTTTCCCTTATATTTATCTCATGTATTTTTTCCTAACCGGTTAAATTTTCTTATATTTCATAGCTACAAAAAAAATTAATTTTCAAATAATTTTAATTTTAAATCGCTAGGGTTACTGGTTCTGATACCGTTTAACTAAATCTTATATCTTCTTTAAAACAAAAAATAAATAAAACAAAACTTAAATCTTTTAATTTTTCATAACTACTGAAACATTTTACTTCAATAAATTGTACTTTACCTTTGCAAGACTAAGCCCTGAATAATAATCTTAAAAAACTTATTTTTAGTTTGAAATTTGTTTTTTTTGGAGATTTTTTTTTAATTTCTAAATACCTTAACTCAAAAAAAATTAAGAAATTAAATATTAATATAAATAAACAAAAAATCAACAAATAAGAGATAAGATAAATTTAAGAAGCCTAAGTTACTTTTTTTGGATTTTGGAAATTTATTTTCATTTAATTTGTGAGCATCCATTTAATTTAAAGTATGCATGTTTTTGTTATATATGAAAATAAGTTTATTTTATGAGATCAAGCAGAACCCAGTTACTGGTTAATTAAGTTTTAATTTTTAAGGTGTAGCTTGAGCAAAGCATTTTTTGCACTTGGATGGGTTAAATGCTTTTGACAGCCTTTCAAAATCAACGTCAGGGTCTTTCTTCAATTTGAGCATTTTGTGTTCAGTTCGTTTAACTTTTGTTTGTTTCTCTATGTATTGTATAAAATTTGTACTAGCCTACATATTAGTATAAAATTCTTGACCATTGCCATAAATAATACCAATCTGTTTCTTGTTAAAAATATAGTTTTCAAGTCTTAAATAAATTAACACATATTTGGCCAAAAGCGGTACGTCTATGAGAATACCTTTGGAGACGTCTCGAGTTTGGATTTGCTTAGCAGAAAATAGTCTTGAGCGTTCCAAAAGTCTCAATATAAACGCCGCAGTTTAGATTTTATATTATATATACGCTTTTCAAAAGGATTTATGTAGGTTATATTGTAAATTTTTAATGTTCCGAGAGAGTGGGAAAATTCTTTGGATGTCAAAGGGAAAACAGCTGTAGAGCTATACGATAAAAAATTTAATATTTAAAATATTGATTCTTAGTTAGTGGTTAAGTTTAGATATTCTTGTGTCCTCGGTTTTAATTACATTTTATTTTTAGTTCAGGCGAACAATTCGAACATTACTAGAATGATAAGGGTAACATATGAATGCGAGGATAAATTAATTCGGACAAGGTCGGCAGGATAATTAATGTAAGTATCTTAAATTTTTAATTATTGCGTTGCGAAATTCCTATAATCGTTAAAACTATTCAGATTTATATTAAATTCGTGCTAAACATATTAGAGAAACAATTTGATTCCTAAATTTTATTTTAATTTTAACTTTTTGATAAAGATAAGCTTTGGTATTTTTTAAATTGGGGTTCCAAATTACGGTAATTTAGAAGTGAAGCATTTTTATTGCTATTTCTGAGGATACTATATAAACAATGTTCTCGAAAATCGATTTTTTACGTGGCTTTGTAGTACATGAAATCAAATTTTTGTTTTTTAAGATTTTGTATATGAGTTCCGCAAGAAGATGTAAAAGAACTAGTATTAGGAGAAAAGCTCCATTAACTAGAAATAGGTATTTTCATCTTTATAATTAATCAGTTTGAAATTGACAACTACAAGTCCTTTCTTTTAAGATTTCAATATTTGTTTTAAATCAAAGAAACTTCCGATGAACCATTTTAATTTTTGATTCTTAAAAGTAAAGTAAATTGTTTTCTAAATATGAAAAAAGGGTTGTTTTTAAAAACATTTATTTGAATAAATTTTGATTGAATTTTAGATTCTAGTACAGAAAACAAAGAGTTTCATCTGGTAAAAAGAACTTAATAGATCATTCTTTTAGGGATCGTTAGATGCTTTGCTCTAAGTCTAAAATCGACTTTTCATATTTATGGGTAGGGGGCGTGGCACCGCTGTTGGATGCGGTTTTTGCCGTTTTTCTATTAAACTTAGTCATGATCCAAAATTGTTAATTAAATTAATTACACCGCCACACAACAAAAAATATTTTTTCGGGTGTGGATGTTAGACCATGTTTACTACATGTTTTCGGGGTCTCTGAATCCGAATCCGAGGTCCAAAAAACCCCAGCACGTAAGGGTTCTGAAATAACCTCATACAAAATTTTATTCGTTTTTGAGGTTATGTCGAAACCCTGACGTGCTGGGGTTTTTTTTAACCTCGGATTTGGATTCAGCTACCCCGAAAAGATTTAGTCAACACGGTCTGACCTCCAGATCCGAAACCAAATTTTTTTTTGTGTGATTGTTGTCTATTAAGACTTAATAGTTGCAAATCGTCTTTGGGGTTTTTCGAATAATTTGGAAATATTTTAAAATAGGTACTTTTTTAGGATATTTAACCCATAAATTTTGTTAAAGTAATTGAAATTTTCTACAAAACGTTTTGTTTTTTTATTTTTTAATCGTTGGCATAAGTCAGCGGTTTGTTACTTCCCACTCGCAAATTAATAATTTCTAATTTTTTTCCAAAACATTATAGAGTTTCTATATTAATTTCAGCATAAATCAAACGTTCTTGATAGACAATTGAAATCCTAAATATAAAATAATTACGAAATCTTTGAAAATTCCTGTATATTTCTCCACCTCGTTGCTTCACATATTTTGAAAAGCGTATATAAGATTCGGCCAGCCAAATATATTAAATTGTTTTGTGTGTTTTAAAATACAATTTAAAATCGAAACTCTCGCAAACTCATCAGAGATTTTTTCATATTCTTCATTTTGTACAACAATTTTTGCATTAACTTTTGATTTCTGATTTGAGCTTATGTACGGATTATTATTAACTATGGTTCTGTAACAGTTTCAAATATTCAAATTTAAGGTACAGTACAGTTTGTTTGGTTATTGTTGTAGTTGTTGTTGTAGTTGGTTAGTGATTTTAAAGCTAAAGGACTTCATTTAAAGAGCGACTGAAATACTTCATTACACACACAGTCTGAATTACAAAGACCAAATTCTAGATGAATCGTGGCAATCAGACGCCCTTGCGCCGCGCACTACGTTGTTGGTAGCAAATCAAAGAGAAATAGAGAGATAAAGAGGAGTAGAAAGAGAAGAGAGAGAGAATAGTATGTGAGAATGTGTGTAAAATTGTTAACACTTTGTTGATCGATCACTTTGGTAGCAATTTAATTTCAATGCCATTTTTTGTTGCCAATTAATCTCAGTTTGAGTTTGAAAGAAATTCATTTTTAAATGTAAAGTAAAATGTTGTACCAAAAATCAAAAAAAAAAAAAATATGCAAAGAAGAGATCAAAATTCGAGAGTTGCCTTTTATATTGACGGGCTAATATTGAAGATGGGTATCATTCGAACTGGGTTTTAAAAGTTTTCTCTATAAAAGCAATGCACTTTTGCATAGCCGTAAACTAATTTTAGAAGCACTTTTTACACTCAGATTTGGGTTCTTCAAAACGAGCTTTTCGAAGACTTCAACAGTCTTTTCTAGCGTTGACCAACACTGACCTGGTAATTTATTCTGCGTAGTTGTTTGCGCTATACTTTAACTAGTGTTGGTGAGAGTAAGAGCGCTTTCACGGCAACTCTCACCAAGCAGTTCAAGCAGTTTATATATTACCCTATTGGCAATTTAGGAACAAAATTGTGTGGCGGCAAAGTGCCTCCTCACAGGCTTAAAAGAATTCGAAATTAGTTCTCGTCGAAATATATAAATCCCTGATTTGTCTAATTTATTCTGTCGCCCCTGGGGATCTTTTTTAATACCTGTCCGAAGAGAACAGGATCTTCCTATTTTGCATTATTAAAAAAATTTACTTTTGGATGCAAAATCCAGTGTCAAGACGACCTAAATTTTGTAGTTTTAAATTTAAGAATAAATTTATGTCACCTACGAATAAATAATTTTTTGTTGGATAGTAAAAATAATTCTTTGGTCATTAAGATTAAAAGGAAATTATTGCAATGGTGGATATTTTTTTCTAAATCTAATAAATTTCTCCGTTGCAAAAATTATTGCAAAGGTGGACATTTTTTTTCTAAATCTAATAAACATCTCCGTTGCATAAATAAATTTTTATACTCAACGATCAGAAAAATTTAAGAAAATAGTCATGCTGAATGTAAATATTTGGGTTTTCACGGTTGTTGTTGAGTTAAGGAGTTGAAAATTTGCGGAAAACTCAACAAGCTAAACTACTTTCTCAAATGCAGACGTGAATACCCTAAATGTAACAAGCTCTTGTAGTAGAGAAAGTTCTGAGTAACTTTGCGCTAAAAATCCCAAACTTTTATTAGCTACGGTCACACTTAAAATAGCCAGTGCCGTTAATATAAAGAGCAACCTTCGTAAAATTAAAAAAAATACGCTCTGTACATGATATTATGTATAAAATAACCTGACAGTGCTAGTAATATCCGAATAGACTTTTTGCTAAGCTGGGAATACCGCATAAATAGTTTATAAATTAGTTGACATATAACAAATGCGTAATATTATCAACATTTAGTTGAGTTATAAGCTATAATTATATATAATTTATATATAGCTCTTAATTTTAGTCGATTATTTGTGAAGTGTTTAAGCCTTTAGTTTAGCTGAGCTACTCGGGTGCTGTTTGTTAGGTGCAGTGCTCTGTATATATTTAGTTGTAGAGTATATAATAGTTAACGTATAATGAATATAACCAACAAATGCACAAACACAATGACAATTACAATAAAAATGAATTTCTTGAATTAAACACAAAATGGGATATTTACTATATGATTTAATAGCTTCTTTACTAAGTGGTAACCAAATGCATAAAAGTTTAACAAATTATAGCTTATTGTTATATTAGAAATATTTAAATAATTAACTGCTCTAAATTGTTGTTGTTTACCTGTGTTGGTGGTGTTGTCAGTGAAACAGAGTGATCAACATTTTTCAAATATTCCTTATCATCGAAAATCTTCTTTTCACCGCCACCGGGCTTGTGCTTAACATTATCCATAGAGCCAACTTTGCTTTGTGCCTTAATTTCTATTTTTTGAGTTTGTATCTGAAAAGTAGCAGCACCGACAACGTACAAAAAAAATGTAACATTAGCAAAAAACTTGACAAAGTCTCATATCATTTTGTCTATTATATAATTTTTTGTTGTAGGAATTTTGTTTTCGGCTTTGCTGGGTACGAAATACATATCAAAAGCGTCAATTCAGCGTTAGTATACTAAATACTTTTTGAATTAGAATTTTCCTAACACACATAAGGCACATGGAGAAAACAAAACAAAATTTACTAAACTTAAATACAAATACAGTGTACGAAAAAAGTAAACATACACATCTACGCTCTGTAAACCACAGTGTCGTGCGTTTTTCTTTACAGTCTTTACAAAATGTGAAGCTACATGTAACAAAATAGCCAAAAAATTAACAAAATTTTTGCATTTATAGAAAAGTTGAAAAATTGGAATGGTGTAGTTTATTATTATAGAAGCGCATGTAGGGCATTTTTTAAATACGATTAATTTTTATTAATATACAAAATTAAATACAACTACTTACATCCTTGGCGTTGGTTTCCTTTTTTTATTATTTAATATTTTTGTTTTAAAGCAAATATTAATGATTTAGTCAAAAACAAAATACACAATCCAGAAAAGTGTTTATGGTATATTATATATTGAAAAAGACAAAAACGAATTATTTTTAACAAATTTTTTAGTAGTAGTATGAATAAAGCAGCTTCCAAGATTTCGAGTATCTCAGAGTTCCTTTTTTTTAACAGAATTATAACCCCCAGATAAAATTTGTGATATTCCGATTTTGATTTTGATTTTTCGGCTTAATTTGATTAGGACCCTCTTTGATTCATTACAGAATATTTTTCAATTTAAACGTATTTTTACGCACTCCTTTTTCATATAAAGCTGGTTAAGGAACAAACTATAGTGACACAACGATAATAATCAGTTCGATTTTTAAGTAAAAACAAAATTCCTGGAGTTATCACCTTGGAACCTAATGTTTTTAGCTTAGTACTTATAAGTAAATGAGTTTTTAACTTTTTATTTTGACAAAATAATTGAATAATTTCAAAGCACTAAATAAAAAATTGGTGTTAAATAAATTTTTAAAAATTTCGTATACTTCAAAAAAATAAGATGATATTAAAAAAGATCAAGTGAATGAATACTCTTGAAGCACAAAATAATAAAAAAGATATATTTTGAAATGTTTTTCTATTAATTTTATAAAAAATGTAAGAATAAAAAAATTAAGATTAAAAGAAGTTTTACTCGCTTTTTATTTTGACAAAAGACTGAATATATTTGAAGCATTAAATTTAAAATTATTGTTGAAAAAAAATCTTTAATTTTAATAAAAAAAATAACAAAATTAAAAGTAAAAATACAAAAGATATTTTGGCAAAAAAAAACGGAATTAAATAAAAATGATTGTCACAATAAATTTTTTTAATTGCTAATTGCCAAAAATACTAAATCCAAGAACTTTTTTTTTAACTTTTTTGCATTAAAATAAAAACTTAAAAATTGATTTTTTTTTAATAACATAAGTAGAAATAGAAAAGATATTTTGGCAAAAAAAACTGAATTAAATACAAAATTTTTGTTAAAATACATTTTTTTAATTTGATATACTAAAAAAAAATAGGATAAGTTTAAAAATATCAAATCCAAGAAAATTTTTTTGTTGTTTTTTTGCCTTAAATAAAAAAAACTAAAAAATTTTTCTTTCTTAAAAAAATTAAGAATATATTGGAATAGAAAGATGTAGAGCAAAATAAATTTTTTCTCACTTTATGTTTTCACAAAACAATACAATTTTTTTGAAGCACTAAATAAAAATGTTTTGGTTAAACAAATTGTTTTAATATTTTTTACATATTTAAAAAAATTTAAAAATATAATATTAAAAAAACAACCGGTTTTTTTTAACTTTTTATTTTGACTAAAGTGTTCAATATTTTTGAAGCATTCAACTATAAAAAATAAAAATGGAAATTTTACATACTTCAAAAAGTGAAATTTAAAGGTAAAATATACATATGTTATAGTATATTTATACCCTGTACCGTATGGAATAACTTTTTTAAAGAAAAATTCGCTATATTTCGTTTTTTTATAAAGATATCCTAACCAGATTTGGCGTTTGGAAATTTTTTAGACCACTTAAGCAATGTGCCGATTTGAACAAAATCGGTTGACTATATCATATAGCTCCCATAGGTCCGATCTTCCAAAAAATCGATTTTTTAACAAAATTTGTTGTGTTTCGTTTGTTTGTTAAGATATTGGGACCAAATTTGACATTCGTGAGTATTTTATAGTTCCTAAGCACTGTACCAAATTTAATCCAAATCGTTTGACTAGATCATATAGCTCCCATAGGACCAATCGGTCCAAAAACACGTTTTTATACAAAATTCGATGTGTTTTGTTTGTTTGTAAAGATATTTGAAATAAATTTGGCATTCATATCTTTTTTAAGGTATTTAAGCACTGTGTCAAATTTTATTGAAATCGGTTGACTATATCATATAGCTCCCATAGGAACGATCGGTCAAAAAAAATGTTTGCTTAAAAATTCTTCTGTTTTTGGGTTTTTGTGAAGAAATCGGACTTTATTACAAGCTAGTGGTACAGGGTATCCTAAAGTCGTCCGCGCCCGACTTTACGTCCGCCATTTTTTTAATAAAAAAGTGAAAAAACGCGTAGTAGTCTTAAAAAAAACTAAAATGCTTAGAAAATTTTTTTATCGTTGATGCAGTAGGTTTTTAAAATCATAGTGTCACTATTTTTGTTCCTTCCATTTTTTCAAGAGTTAAGAAATTTTTCTCTGATTTTTTCGTAAGTCATTTTGCACCTAAAAATCGTTTTAAATTATACTCATTTAGTATTTATATACTAAAGTTTTGTACAAATTGTATTTTACGTTTTTTTTTACCATTATTCTAAATAATTTCTCTAAGTTGTGGCCGCTTTTGTGCCTTAAGGCTAACACGATATTTCCATTTTTCCACAAAATCATTGGGCAACACTGTTTTATCTGTTTTGTTCGGAGCACTGCGTACGTGCTAGAACCTCTTAAGTTGGGGCCACTTTTTAATGAAATTCTATTTTATTCATTTCAGAAAATCTTAGTATAATTTCTAATCCAAATTTTTATTTTTGGTTTCCAACTAAAGGAATAACATTTTTTTTTTGGTAAATTCTCCAATTTAGGATAACTACCTTCTTAACGTAATAACAATTGCTTAGGTTCTGTTAAATTTGAAATCTTCAAACGTTTTGGAAGCTGCCCGGATCTTCGACTTTGCCGAAGCTAGATTTACTATATAAGAAATCTGAACCAGATCCTTTCGCCTTCAAGAGTTCTCATTTATGTTAGCTGTACAACTTAACTTTAACTGCTTTATTTGTATATTGTTATGACATATTTTTAAGAACAAAAGCTAAAATCGCTTAAATATAATTATTTTATATAATCTTTTTACTAAATGCCGGTTTTACAAAGTCTCAAGTCCCTCTTTACGCAGCTGTCTGCCGCATACAGTAATGTGATAAATTAAGTGGTTCCTCTCGTTTTTGAATTACCAAGTTTATGGATTCTGAATCCATACGATGCCATTTTGAAAAAGTCTCCATAAAACATATTAAGTAAGAAAATTCTAATTCTATAATCGATTGCGACTTTACGTTGTTATTAGGAGTAGTAGGAGTTTTGCAAACGTGACGGTTTCAATTCCGAAATGATTTTTATATGTCATTAGAAAAGCAATTCTGATTCTGGGATTCTTTCATTGCGTTATTTCTGATTTAAAAATAGTTTGGTATCGGAGTAAAATGAACTAATTTTCTGCTTTATTTTATTTTTTGCAATTTTATTATCAAGTTTTTAAGACAGCAAATTTCACGCCAAAATATCTAGAGTTTTTCAAATAGTGACGAAGAGTTCCAGAGCTCAGTTTTCGTAGATCAGCGCTTGGACATTGTAAAACCGGGCCTACGATCTTTTATTAATGCTTATAAACAAGTTCTGTATATAATAACGTGTTGAATATAAATTTTCTAATTCTTTTGGGTATTATAATACATTATTAGTAACTTAGTGACAACTTCTGAGACCTGTGATTAAGATTACTACAGTTAATGCATTTGGATTCCATAAATTTTTGTTTACCTCGTATAAACCCACACTAACCCACTAATCTTGCTCATCGTATAAGTTTTCATCCAAAGGCTTATCGCTTATACGATGATTAACAATTTTAGAGCCTTCCCCATAGATGATGTTGACATTTTTATCATGCTTCATGCTAGGAACTTTGTAGTAGCTCTGTAAATTTAACAAGTTTCTAAGTGAATACGTTTTTTTTCTTACAACGATTTAAGCTTTAGTTTTATGTTAATTGATGAGTTTGGAGATCTTAAAAAAAAAACAAAACGCTGGAGCATGCTGTAACCGTTTTAAATGCAAATAGCAAACTTTCAGAAAATTGCAGAACATGCAAATAAAGCTATCTCTAGACTAGAGAGCGGCACATGCTCATGCCCATTTCAGGGTTGAGCTCTTTCAACCCAGCACATGCGTTATCAAGTAAATAGAAACAAAGTTAGTTTATGGAAAATATTTTAACTTATATCAAAAACCAAAATCAAGAGCGCTGAGAAATTATACTTAACTGCTAAAATAAATGATAAATTCAAACGTTCTGGGACTTAGACTAGAACCTATAAATATAAATAGTTTACTCAAACATACCTTGATATCACCGCCACCTGGCTGATGTTTGACATTGTCCTTGGAGCCAACCTTTGATTTGGCCTTATCCTTGAAATCCATTTTGAGGGACTCGATCTTTTTATCGCCACCGCCAGGCTTATGGGCTGCATTATCCAATGAGCCAATTTTGGATTTGGCATTCCACTGCAACTTTGTTGTTACTATCTACAAATTTGCAAATTGTTGTTGGTGTTTTGATTGTTGTAAATACTATTTGTAGATACAGATACATCATATGCCATTAAAAGCTAAGCCCAATTTGTGTTTTAGATAGATACGATACACTAATAGTTGTTTGTTATTGTTTTGGTGTAGACTTGTATATACAATTTACCGACAAACGACGGTTTCAATGTCAGAGTCGCGCCCAAAAATATAAAAAAATGAAAAACTAAATATATGGGCATTTTTATGGTACGCTACATAAGGCAATCGATTTATGTTGCTAAGTGTTGTTTGAAATTGTTAATTGCATTTCTCAAGATACATTTACGAATACAAGATACAGTGCGATTGCTATCTATCTCAAATCGCAAGTCGACCGTGAAATTGAATTTCTAACGAGTACATAATTTGTGGTTCTTCTTTAGTTCAAAATTTCATAGAAATATAAGTGGAAAAATGACTAGTTTTGTAAAAAAAAATAAGATTAAAGAACTGTCAAAGGGTAGAGAGTGGAAGAGCGCTCTACGGGAGCGACGAAAGAGTATACCTTTGATGAAAATGTATTTCCCAGCTGGGACGTCGCAATGAAGTTTAAATGGGGAACAAATTTATATATAATAACTAGAGTGTTTCGCCTGTACAACCATCTAAAGTGGTTTAGGGGCATACCGACTATTATATCCTCTGCTCGTCGGATTGAGACTGCTGCAGTAGTGTCTGCCTGACTTTGAAATTCTTTGTATCACTAAAGTTCCCCTTTTCGAATTCGCATTAAAAAAAGTCTGCAGCCGCAATATAGACTTGACATACCTTTTCATCAAAAAGTTTCC
Organism: Chymomyza amoena; assembly: GCA_037043745.1. NCBI lineage: Eukaryota > Metazoa > Arthropoda > Insecta > Diptera > Drosophilidae > Chymomyza > Chymomyza amoena. The sequence continues at coordinate 51,557 of JBAMAX010003353.1, forward strand.
GGAAAGAATCGATTTAGAAGGCGCGCGCAAAATGAATCGGTATATTTCTTTTTTATTAGGTTGGTAGGACTGTTTTTGACATCTTGTCATAATTTGAGCTTGATCCAATCATCCATACCCTTCTGGTAGGCGTGGGTAGGAACGGCTTTAAGTTCCTTCTTCGAATTTTGTTTGATGATCTCAATGGTGTCAAAACGCTTCCTCTTAATGGCAATTTTAGTTTGGGGAACAGGAAAAAGTCACACGGTGCCATATCTGGTGAATGAGCAACCACATTGGTTAAGACTTTGGCCAAAAGTTCCAAAATAATGAAAAAAAAATTCAACGTTTTTGGCACGAGTCGGGCCGCGAGGCGTTTCATCCCAAAACTTCAACCAAAATGTGTTCAGCTGATCCATATGAGATTTCAAGGTCTTACGCAATCTCACGAATACCGACACTACCATTTTCGTGCACAATTTTCTTCACTGCATCGACGTTTTCTTCGGTATTTGATGTTGTCCGGAAACTTTTTGATCAAAGGGTATTTAATAGATTTTATTCGACACCTAGATTTGGTTAGAATCCCCCAAAAATTGAAAAGCTCGCTACGAAATCAAAGAAAATTCGAAAAGTTACTCAAAAGTTTTTAAACATTCGCTTGTCTTCAGTGTATCTTACAATTTTAATGTCTGAAGCTGATATTTTTATCCTTAGTTGCTACGATGTGCCATTTTATCTGACAATCTTTTTTGACTACATAAAATGGTAATCAATATGAAATATCATAAAGCTTCCCGCAATCTAACTTAATAATGTTTAATCGTTATATAATGCTGCATACAATATTAATTTACGGAGAACTATCAATATTATTAAAGTTAATATTTTTGCTTCAAATTTAGTACGCAGCAGTCAAAAATGGTTCAAAATAAAAACTGCAACTTAATATGCATCAAGATGGACCCTACAATGTAACACTGTTTTGTTCTGATCACTGAATTTATTTATAAGACGATTTTTGCCTAAAAATATTTTTGGCTACTGCGTACTGGCCTTAAATCGGAAAAAATCTCGAAAAAGAATAAACCATGTTTGAAGACTTGCTGATAAAAATATTATTGATACCTTAGGAGCCGTACCCAAATTACGTGACGTGTGGGGCAAGAGGGTCTTCAGTCTTGGTCAATGGCTCGGGTGGGGATCTATATTTGGGCCACGTAATCAACAATATTCGGTTCCAGAAAATATTACGTTTTTTACTTATTGGTTTCAAATTTACAAAAATTCAAAAATGGTAGAAATCGGGTACGTAATTGCATTTCGGGAAAAAAGAATTCACGAAAGTGATACACGAATAAATGCGAACTTGTTTCTACTTCGCTATTTTGAGCTCTATTTGGTGAAATCTTTTGTAGATTATGAAACCTCAATATCATATGACTAACTCTCGATTGAGGTTAGCGAAATGTGGAAAAATCATTAATATACAATTCCGTGAAAAATCTGCGGGAGTGGCTGTCAACATTACTACCTGGTGCGACGTCCCTGCCTTTTTTTGAAGCGATTGAGTAGAATTCTTACACTTCTGACTGCGTGTTCCACACGAACAACTTCAAGATATGTTCTTAAATATTTAAAACTGCAACACACTTACCTTCTTCTCACCGCCCTTGGGCATATACTTGTCATTCTTGGCCTCAATGCGTGGTCCGGCCTTGATGTCAATTTTCTTTGTCTCAATTTTGACATTTCCACCACCCGGCTTATAGGTAGCATTATCCAACGAGCCAATTTTGGAGCGTACCGCCTTCAAATTTGGTGAAGGCGCATGTCCAACCTGTACCTTGTTCATTGGAACTGCAAATTAAAGCACAAAAGTTGTTACGGCAAACTCATATTACGAGTGTCGTAATACGCACCTTTCTTGGGTGGCTCGGGTTCTGGGGTCTTGAGTAGCAAACGATTCTTAGAGGCGCTGCGTGATTTTGCAGATTTATTAGAGGGCGTAGCACTCGGTGGGCGTGAAGCACCCGACTTGTCTGGCCTCGATGAGGTGGATGTTGGTGTCTTAACCGGAGAACTGGGCGAGTTCGGTCCGTTGCGATCCTGCACAAATAAGAGAACAACAGCACATTATATGTTGGCTTAGTTAATATACCAAGCAGTTTACAAGCAAATAGGTAGACTTGGACGTTATAACCAGATGCATCTTGTTAGGATTGGAATTATTAACTAGGCTGGAAATTGCTAAAAACTAAGTGATGGTCCGCGTCTAAGCAATTTGCTGCTGCTGTCAACGTTATGCCATTTATGACTATTACAGTCTGATTGGTGCGTCGTCAACTTTTTCTTGGTGGTCGTAGACACGAAGTATCTATGAAGTTCCTTTTTTTTATTTTCTACCTATTCAACATTGTTTTATCGATTGTCGCACAAGTCAAGGCACTGACTGCGGTGCAACTTCGTGTCGCTTATTTTTATTTTAAGTTACCCCACTAACCCACTCCTTAGTTTCTAAATTCTGCAGCAGAGTTCGTGTTTTGGCGGGCTTATAACTTGGCTGCACAACTTCTATCTATATCTATAAACACGAACTCAAATACACATAAGTCACTTGATTTGTTGTTAGTGGTTTCATTACATTTGGCAATTTGTTTAGCTGTCTTTTAGCCAAGTTTTTGGCCCACCTGTAAAGCACATATGTTTGGCACTAAATACGAAGCACGTCTCAGCTGTGGGTTTTCCCTTGAATTTTCTTTTTGACACTTTTAGTTCTGAAACTGAACAGTACGACGCGTCTTTGTCTGTTGTCTGCGAAGAACCAAACAAGTCTGCAAGACGCTTCGTTTTTGTGTCATCTGAGTTACTAAGAAACTGTCGCGTTTCTGGTTGGGCTAATGGAGCGTAACCGGCTGAGTTAGACGGGCGTAGGAGGGCAAATGGACTGCCATTTACAGATATTTATGATTTGTGAAGCCAACGAGACGGTCAAACAAATTAAATTAATTTTCAGCCAGTTAATTTCCTCTCAATTAATAGACAATCCATAGTTTTTAGTTTTCTTAGCTTTATACACTTGTGGGGAGCATAATTGGTTCGATCATATAAATGGTGATAACCGAAATATATGCAAAAAAAGAGTCGAAGGGTCGAATTAATCTCAAAGCTTTTTAAAAGTATAAAGAATAAATATGTATTCCATGCAGCTTTTAAATTGCATTTTTTACTACTCCTTTAACAACATCACTCATTACTAATAGTTTTTTAAGTCAAATTTTAGTATTCTTTGGCTATAAGTTTATTTTTCCGCAAATTCGTTAAAATATTTTGTAATATTTGCTCTATTTTTCGGCTGAAAAGCCTTCATTTCTCTTTAGATTCTCGTGTAATTTAAAATAAATTGCATCCTAATATATAAATAATAATTTTTTGAGATATGTAAAAGTGAGATTAACTTTCTGCGTTGATCCTTATACCGGAAAATTCACTATGAGATTAAAGTACACTATTCAATCGTAATCGAAAAAGCGAATTCAAATATTTCGTTCGGATTCGTTTTGAAACCACAAATTTGGTGCTTTCAATTTTATTAAAATTATTTTTTTATGGGTTTTCAGTTATATTAGGTACTCTGTAGCAAGTAAACCAAATCAAATTCATATAAAAGATTCAAAAGTGCACGTTATTTATCCTAAACTTTTTGTTTAAATAGTCTTTAATATTCTTCGATTCTCTTTATGTAAATTTCTAGCTAGATATTAATTTATAGTTGATTTTAAAAATTTATTCCTGACTAAAACCAAAAACTAGCAGAATACAATGTAAATAGTAAATTTTTAAACCAGCCTGAAGGCGGTTGCTTTGGCTTCAAAACCTTTATATTTTAGAATTAAATTCTAATTTATAATTATATAAATAAATAAATAAATAAATTGCCTTGGTAACAAAACTAGCAAAGGTGTAATTCGATTCAACTGAAAGGTTGGAAGCGGAAATATGGGAAGGTATTGTGGAATTAGAAGCACGCAAAAACGGCAAGGAACAAAATTTATTCATTTTCTCGCAAGGTCGATTGCACGAATAAATCCTAATTAATCTGTTCTTTCAAGCGAAGTTTGACTGTAGAACAGAACAGATAAATCAAATAATTGGTGCCGACAATATATTTCACTTAATTTTGCCTGCTCTTAAGGTAATTCAATTAAGTTAATTAAATTCAAATCCTGCTAGATGGATCAAAGATCTAAGAAAGTGCAAATAATTCATGTCCACACACATATATAAAATATATTCGGAAGCGGTTGGGGGATCTAGTTTAATCTATTCATATACAACACCCATTAAACATATTAACAAGTTTTATTTGTAGCTTTAGAACAGGGTATAAAAAGTTACTGAAGCAAAAACACTTAATTGGATTTAACAAATTTCAGTTTGATGGAAAAAAGTCTTGAAGGAACAAACCATCTTTAGAGAAAAGTTTTAGATACACCCTAGTGTATACATACAGACTACAAAAAATTCCAAAATAGGCTACTTTGCCCACCTTTCTCTGTCATAATATAAAAAAATACACTTAAAATAAATATTATATTAGAAATTTACTACTCTAAAAATACCTGCTAAATATTTCTCAAACTTATTTTTTGTGCTAACTGAAAGATTTTCAAATAGAGTTTTGGCTTCTGTAATTACCCATTGATTTTTATAAATATTTTTTCCATAGATGTTTAAAAAAAATAATAAAATATATTATAAAAAGCTCCAACTCTTGGCATTAACTGAAAAATTCTAAAGAAAACAGAGCAATTTCCTGAAGGCCTTTAACTTTCCTTAAAGAATATTATCTTGGAGTATGATTTTATTTTATTTTAAATTTTAACGAAGATCTGTTCGGATGCTACTTGTTACTAAAATAGTTTTAAAATCCATTTGAAAAAAAATGATTAAATAAGTCCTAAGTTTTGTTATTCGAGTTCTTATAATCTCCAAGATCTAGAAGTTCTTACAGACAGACGGACGAGCATATATCAAATTTAATTGACAATATTGTAAATAACTTTGGGGTAGGTAGGTAGGTTAAGGCGGCAGTTATGACATAGCGTCCAAACTAACTTAGGCCAAGAACGCACTCTTTGTAATACTGATAATGGGAGTAAGTGATAAAGAAATAGAATAGACAGGAAACGTGAGGGAAATAGTAAAAGTGGAATGTGCAGGACCACGCTTAACGTGAGATTCGTACACACAACCTCTGGGATTAGAGTCTAGTGTAACTTAAGTAAACTTTCACAAATACCTTACTTGAAGGCACAAAAAGCACATATAGGTAGATCATCTTATAAATATGAGAAAATACAAAGGTATTTGCCAAAATATTAAAGTTTTACTATATATCAGTCAATGACCAAAAATACCCTGAATAAACATATTTTAGAAAACTTTACAAGATGTTTTTTCGCAACAAATTCTAAACGAATCTAGTTATATTATATTATAAAGCTTTTCACCTCATACAAAATTTTCTATTGTAAGTAATACAATAGATAGTTTTCCTCACTGATAAAACCTTTAAAGTCTTTTTGGTGTCTTTTAAAAAGTATTTGTTATTCGTCACGCCGAACTTATTAACTTAGACGCAACGGAAACTTACCTTCTCTTGAGTGGACTCATCGACGCCGCTGTCATTGTCACCTTCTGAAATAATTATGATTAGAGACAAACTAATTATGCATGTTTTGGCACATAAATTATATGTTTTTCGTTTATAAATGGCTTTACTAATTGAGACACACACACACACATGGAGACACACTTTGGGGCTTACTGTAAACACTCGATTTCTGCGCCGGAGTTGCAAAGAAGTCGCGACCTTTTGTGGGTGATTCATCAAAAGGTGGTTGCGTATCCTCTAACAGTGATGCGCCCATTGGATCACTCTTCATATTCAATGTTTTGAGCGGTGTTACGGCCTGACCCATAACAACATCATCATCATCTTCATTATTGTTGTGCGCACTGGCTGCAGATGGTGGGCGTAGCTGTTGCTGTTGTTGTTGCTGTGGCGGCTGCTGTGGATTAAAATGTTGCTGCTGCTGTGGTCTATAGGGCGGCTGCATGGGCTGTCCAGCGGCTGGAGGTCGCGCAAAAGAGGGCGGAGGCGGTCTAGTCATGTTCGGTGGCCTGGCGCCAGGTGGCGGCATGCCAGGTCCAGACCAAGGAAAGCCCTGTGGCCTGGGGGGACCCTGTCCGGGCGGGCTTGTCTGTCCACTAGGAGGACGCGCTTGTTGCATCGGTGGCATGCCTGGACGCATGCCAGGTGGCATGCCCGGACCCGGACCCATAAGCAAATTGTTTTTGCTGTCTGTGGGACGCAAAGGTGGTGGCATACCTCTGCCTGCCATATTTGGTGGCATGGGAGGTCGTGGACCCGGTCCGACCATGGGTCGCGCGCCAGCAAATGGTGGACGCGGCTGCGGAGGTCCCATATTGGGACGCATCTGTGTAGGTGGGGGAACAAAATTGTTACGCGGCTTAGACACATAGTCAAGATTGCTACGTTCTTGTGTGCTGTATGCGGCATTGGAACGCGGTGCAGCTGTGTAGGCGGTGTAGGCAGGATTAGGATTACGATCTGGTGTAGTTGCAGTAGCAGTTAAGTTAGAAGTGTTGCGCGTAGGCTGGTTGCTGTCAGGGTCAGTTGTGTAGGCGGTGTAGGCAGGATTAGAACGATCTGGTGTAGCTGCAGTAGCAGTTAAGTTAGAAGTGTTGCGCGTAGGCTGGTTGCTGACAGTGTCTGCATTGCTGTTAATCCTTCGAGTGCGCTCTTGACTTTCGGAGTACATCTTGCGACCAGAACTTTACGCCTGCGGTGTCGGTGCAGAAATGTGCAAGTGTCTGGTAACTCAATATGTGGCTAGTCCCCAGGCCCAAGCAGAAGCAACAGAAGCAAGCCCTAGCCATAATATACCCCACCAAAAGGCACTCAGCTCCAATGAGTATGCCTAATGTCATTTACATATGCATGAGCATTGTATATATGTTTGTATGGCAACCTGTCTATATGCATACGAGGGCTGCCTTTGATGTTACGTGCCTAGTGGGCATATGAAGTGAAGTAGCAATCATTTTTAATTGAAACTGAAAGTACTACCTTGACTAAAAATTTGACGGAATCCTCATATATCAACTTATCAAGCTGAAAACTTCATAGAATGACAATGACAGATGTGGCAATTTAAGAAAAAGTATAGATCAAATCCGTACACAAACAGGAGCTATTATTTCGCGATAACTTTGAGGAGATTATGGATTATCTGAAAACTGTAACGTCCAATATGGAAACAGGCGTCATGGAGCAAATAATGAAGCTGGTCTTTACAATAGACATTGGTAATCAGCTACCAGAATACAATTTGGATTACAATGTCTTACAGGAGGAGATTACCACGACAAATCATCATCTGGAAATGCTGAATCGAGAAAAATCACAAAACCAACATCTCGAACAACAATTGCAGGTGAGTTGTCTGATGTTCGCTAGCTGACAATAAACTATTCTTAACGATTATTTTCTTTCCAATAGTTTGCTCAATCCTCCATTGCTCAGCTGGAAACGACGCGTTCCTCGCAGCAATCACAAATTAGTTCCCTGCAATCGCAGGTGCAATCGCTGGAGCTAATCATACAAACAATGGGCCGCTACTTAGACCAGTTGGTAGATCCTAATCCTGACTTGGAGCTACCCAGCGAAGTGCGTCGCATGTTGCAGCAGTAAGATGATTTGAAATCGTCAACGTCGCAAGCCAATATTTGCCGAGCGCAAAATCGGCAAATCGATCTCTGTCAATAGTCTTTTGGGGTTTCCCCTCAAGATGCTCGAAGAGTTAAGCGAAAAAGACGAACAGGGTTCGCCAATTGGGATTCCGAGATGTTTTTGATCAAGGTAGTATTCTTCATTACAATTAGCTTAAACTATTTATGGAACCATATTTCTACTCAGAAGTGGGTAGCTCAAAAATGAGCGGGGGAAACGATTATCCACCATTTGTTTGTGATAGTCATGACAATAGAACTGTAAGGTGGAACGTTCTTATATTTTATGTTATAAGTACTCAAAGTCTCTTTTGTCTGAGCAGACGTACAAGCTTCGCCAAATGGGTTCCCTTAGTTCTCCAAAAACTTCTGATAATACAATTTTTTTATTCCTCCATGTATTACTTGTCCGCATTGCCAGACCACAGGAATTTTTATGTTATTAATCCATAAATTATATGGGGATCAAAATTCATTTGTTTCAGGTTGTATAAGAATAGCTATGTTATAAGGTAATATCGACCTGGGATTTAAATTCGGCGGACTCGAAAACATATGAAAAACTACGCTAGACGATGGGTCTGATAGAATGTTGTAGGGTTTAAGGTTATGAAAAACTCAAAACAACCCATAAAAAATAGCTACCAAAATAACACGGGTTTTGAGTTTATAGCAGAATCCTGAATACTTTATTTCGGATCATATGCTTTGCCAGGAATCATCAATTCCTTTCAAATAGCCAAAGCCGGTAATATAAAAGGCAACCCTCGCATATATGAGTATATCAGTGCAGAAATACCCGTAGAACTAATGGGTGGGAGGCCACATTGAAGCACTTGTCTCAATAAATTTGCTATTGAGTTACTTTCAAATTTTATGGGTTTTTTGCATTTGTTTACATTTTATTGTTTCGTATTTGGTTTTCGCTTACGTTTAGGGAATTTTGTCATGAAATACGGTTGCGACTTGTAACATGACCCAAATTGTTTGTAGCTTATTGATTCAACAAAAGTTTGGGGGTACCTCCAACAGTCAGTCAATGGAGTTCCAAAACTAAACAGCACCGAAAATAAGCTAAACAAATTGCTCTTTGATTTGTTTCGGGTAAAATACTACACAATATTCCAAAGGGTTTTTTTGTTGTCGCTATTTGGTTGCCACAGAAATAATTTTGACATGTCTAGGCATTATATATACACATACTATATAGTATACAAGGTCAGTACATGTCTTTGTGCTTGTTTATTTACTTGTATGTACATATGTACAACCAAAAGTAGGCGGAAATTTATGCAAATTATGCTCATTAAAACGCTAGTGCATAAATTTGAGTGTTCTGTGTTTTAAGTGCAGCTACTTTAGTACATATTTAACATATTCCAGTTACTAACTTACCGCATCGGTATCACTCATATCTATGTAACTTTAGTTTACTCCAAACACGAACTTGCTATTAACTTTATACAATCCTAGAAGTAGCTAATAGCATTTACATTTAGTTTTTTTGTGCACAAATTACGCGAAAATCAATAAAATTGCATTGAATAAAATGTAAAATCGAAAACGCAAAACTTTTTCGAATTTACGGCACTTTAAACTGCTTTTAGTCCCCGCTTGGCCTTAGCACGTGCAGCCGCCAAGGCGCAAAGTCACAACTGAGCGTTAACTTTTTGTCGAGTCAGTCAAGCCCAAAGGTTGGCCCCAAAAAAGTCCTACCAAAAACAACAAAAATGCGCGTTGCCGCCTCGTCAACAATGCCTACTTCCGGCATAGACTGTGACCCCAAAAAGGAAAAGAAAACGCCAAAAATAATTTGGGCCCAACGCGAAATGTGGCCGGAATTATTTAGGCTGAAATTCCAGCAAGTGTTCAAATCAACTATAGCTAGATTATAAACAAAAACCGGGGCGATTGATGATGAAAATGAAATACTCTTTCCATAAAAATATGAAGCTTTGAACCCTATTAGCTTTACTTTTACGAATTTTCGTTTATGTTTTTGACGATTATAAAGTTCCTTGGCTAAATTTTCTGCTTTTTTTTTTGGTATAATTTATTGGAGTATATATTTTAGATCACCTTTGGAACCTATATACCTATACTTAATTTGTCGAACTGCTATAGCTATAAAGTTTTGAGTTATTCCACCAACGATATCCTAACATACAACGATGAAATAACTTTCAGGTTTGGCAAATGTATTTTTACCCTAATTATTCTGTCATTGTGTAGAATCAATTTTTATGTCCCGAGCTTACGATCTTAAAACTTCAGCTTTAAAGGTATACTCTGGGTCTCCACCAAATATTCTAAAATTATTATCAAAAAAAACTAAAATAACTAGACAGGGCCGTAGAGAGAATATACAGGCCCCGGGGGAAATCTCGGACCCGGGCCCTAACAATTTTTCTTTATTCATGCAAATACGTATAATTGTTGAAAAGCGTGAGATCAACATAAAGAAGTAAAGAAAGGATTTCTGAGAGATTTAATCAGATAAAATCATAATAATGCATTTCATAAAGCACCAATGCAATGACTCTCGAGTCAAGGCCACTCCGAGAGCTCTGGGCCCGGGGGAAAAAGTCCGGAAACTGAAAAATCCAAGCAGTACAATTTTATTCGGATTCGGTTTTGCGTTCTCCGGAACTTTGTTCCTGAGTCTCCCGTTAGCAATGTTAAGTTTTCTTTTTTAAGAGATTTATTTTTTTTATTATGTATTATATGCATTTTTTGTAAATTAATTCGCTTTTTCCGATAAATTCGCATGCTAATTTTTGCGTTGTGTCAGAAAAGAATTATTAAAAAATATTGTCAATGAATATCTTCCTTAAATTTTGCATAAATATAGTGAAAGAATATCAAAGAACATTAAAAAAAAATATAGTATTATATAAGTGATTTTTTAAACCTCTTTGCCGATTCGTTTTAATTCCGCACATAAAAATTTCGTTTTCCGGCCAAATACTCTTAAAATAAAGACAAAATTTCAAATATTCCAGGAATTTTAAGAACATAAACAAACATTTTCAAAAATAGGGTGTCTTAGCATTGCTATTTCAAGTATTCTCACATTATATGCTTTTTTAAGCAAATCCAAAAGTTTTTCAATTTTTGAATTAATTTAAGAATAAACCAAATTAAAATGAAACCTCAAATTCTCAAGTTGAAATTTTAAGTTCAAATTTTTAACAATCTCAAAATAAGCCAATAGTTTTTAAGAAAACAATCATTATTCAAGATTTTGAATAAGACCAAAAGTTCGTAGAATAATTTGTAAAATTCTTATATAAATACATACATTCAAATTTAGAACAATCTCAAAATACGCCAATAGTTTTTTAAAAAACAATCAATATTTAAGATTTTTAATAAGACCAAAAGCTCTAGAATAATTCCACAAATTCTTATATGCGAGTACATACATTGGTAGGTAGTGCGGGCAGTGGGCAGTGTAAAGGATCACAGATTGAATTCGAAATCTCTTTGATTTTAATATTTGCATGTGCTAAAGGTACTGAACTAAATATTTACATATCGATAACCCGATAAGTAATCTATCTCTAATAATGAGATTGATATAGGGTAGTACCTCTATCACTTAGGTATGAAAAAAAGACGTAAAACGAATAGATCGATTTGAAAAGTGTTTCTTATGACGTATTTTCACGCCTTTACAGTATGACAGAAAATAGTTAAGTTTATTATTTTCAATATTAGAGGGCTTCGCCCCCTGCTCGCTTCACTCTCTAATCCCCACCCCTTTATCGCCGCAAGCGGCCCAGGGTGCCCACCTTACTACAAAAAACTACAAAAAAAAACTTTTTTATTTAATAGAGGGGTCTTCCGACACAAAAAGTTAAGTTTTCTTTATTTATGAGTTTTATTTTTGATATCATGTAATATCTTAATTTTTTGATATTGTTTTCAGGGTCAATTTGTTAAGACCTAAAAGTTATAATCTTTATTCCCCATCTAATTTATTTTTTGCTCCCATAGCCATTTTAAATTAGTAAAACAAAAAGATAATCTAAATGATAAGCTTAAAGATTTCCGCTGTTTTTTTTTTAATAATAATTTCATAATAAAATTTAAGGAAAAGGAATTAAATCTAAGACAGATTTCAAGTTTTGAAGGAAAAATATAGTTAACTATAATGTATAGTGGATTATTCTGAATGTATCCAGTTGTATTGTTTTTGTGTAGCTTTATACAGATAATTTTCTTTGGCCCAAAAATTAATGTAAGCAACACCAAATTTTGTTTTTAAATTGTTATAATAAAAAATAAATCTTTTTTTTATTTGGTCTTGAGATTTTCTTAGATTTCATTCTTTTGCTTTAGATTTGATTTGAACATTTCTGTACAACTCATCAAACAGATTTTAGTATTAATTTTTTGACGTAGAATTATGTAATTCTCAAGTTTTATGTCCATAAAAACACTAAGCACAAAGTTTGAATAATTTTTCGCGTAATTCTCAAGACTTGTTAAATAACAAAGACGAAACTTCGGATCACAATGATTTGAAGTCGAAACTTTTATTGTAAATTTTTTTTTATTTGTCTATCTAAATTAAAGAAAACTAAACTGTGTGAGGCAAAAATAATTTGTTCAACAAAAAGAGAAAACGCAGAAGAATCGTGTGATCTGGTTTAAAACTTATATGATGTTCTTATGTTTTTTCATCAGCTAGATTAATGATTCTACTTTGTAAATTGCCTTAGTAAGTGAAGTATAGTTTAAGCCGAAGCTATTTTAAGTTTTCAAAATTTATGTTTTTATCGAGAATATACAAAAATTTTACGACACATTTTTTTTTTAATTTGTCCAATCTTGGTCTGGATTATTTATATTTTTTTAAAATCCAAAGAGAATCAAACTTACCAAAAAATAGTTCAATCAATCCTTTACATTAAAAATTTACCTTTAAAAATAATATAGAAATGCCAGATTTTCAGCCAAAATAGGAGAATCTGGACGCACAATGCTCAGGAATAAAAAACTATTTTTACACTGTAGATAGATAGTGAAATCAGAGTACGTCTCGAACTTACTTTTCGGCATACTCAATAGGTTTTGTACATTAGCTAATATTATTTTAAAATTTTCATGAAAAACTTAGAGCGTATAAGCGAAGCATAGTGTGTTGTCCTGCATTTTTTCCTATTAACTGGAACTTAAATAAAAATTTAAAACTGAACTTCATTTTGCCATAATCCTTACTATAACCCGCTTACGATACTGATATCTTCTATCAAACTTCATTATAAAACGCACCCCCAGAAGGAGTGTTACCAACTTTACTGCATAGCCTAGATACCCAAAGAATGCATAAAAGGAGTGTGTTTAAACAAACTAATAAACATACCAAAACTATCGTTTAGCTAAGAAAGCCTTTGGCACAAAAATTGATTACCAACAATTGTGTTTATTGTTTCATGCTGATTTGCATTTTGAACAGAATGGCGCACGGTACGTATACTTGATGTGCCACCATTTTGTAATTTACTTGCATACCGCAAATGTTCAATGACTGCGCACTTGCCTGTCGCACATAAAGTGCAACTTGTTTCTGCCACTGCCACATGCCCACAAAAGGAAACAACACGCCCCCTGTCGTCCCCTTGTCAACAATGCTTGGCGCTTCTTTTCAATTAGAATTTCTTTTGTAATGGAAATGTTAACAAACTTTGTTGTTGTTGCAATTCTAGTTATTCTAGTTGTTGTTGTGTTAGTTGTATTTGTAGAGTCGGCCAAGCCTTGACAAAAGGACTACAAGAAAAAAGAAAAAATGGTGAATTGATTTTGTTTTACAAAGTTTGCTGCAGTTGCGATTTTATCATTTAGCAGAAAGTTGTAGAAGTTGCAAGGGTAAGTCGGCAAAGGGTTGACAATGAGTCCTTTATCAGTTGTGCCAACTGCCGTTTGTTATGTGCAAATAGTTGTATAGTATGTGGAAGAAATAAATACAATAAAAAGAAAAAAGAACAAATTGTGGCATGCAATTTTATCGATTTTGTTTGCCAGAGGGCAATAACTTGGTCACGTATAGGATAATGCACTTTGCACTTTGCGCAAGGATATTTTGACTCACTCACTGCACTGCAGCTGCTCTATAAACAACTCTCTCACGCACACAGTAACACTATAAATATAGCCTTATATGCCTTTTATTTTAATTGGAAAAAAACACTTTATAATTATATATAATTATTTTGTTATATCTTTATAACGATTATTATTATTATTTTGCAATTACAAAACGCGGCGCGTCTCGAAGCGTACTGGGTTGGACTGTTTGGCGCGAGTGTTAAAACTCGACTGGTTTTTATTTGCTTTGAAAATTTTCGAATTACAATACTTAGAATTTGTTTTTGATATGCGCGACCAGTCGACGTCGCCACGGCGCAGCCAATAAACACAAAATGTCCTTGCGCAGTTCAAGAAAACAAAAGAGAGACCTAGCACGCAGCAGGTTCTTAGTTCCCTTAGTCCTGCCAGCTCTTAACTTCTTCTAGTTCCCACTAGCACACTATTGACATAGAAATTTATTTGTGGGGCGCCGTGGGGAAATGCAAATTCGACACGCCAACATTAGAACAAAATCAAAATGGGTGAAATAGTCGAGCCAAGTTGATTTGTCTATGTTGATTTCATTTTACTTGATTAATTTTATTGGCAGGGGTGTGCAATAATTTCTTTCTGACTGCAGTCATGCAAATATTCGAAGATTGTGCTAGTTAACTATGCGTAGTAAATTTGGTAACAGCTAGGTAAATAAGTATATGTGCCTACCAGGGACTCGAAAAATACTTACACAGAATTATAAGACTGAATTAATTGTTGGAACTACAGGCGGGTTTTGGTATTAGCCACAAGCTAGTTTAATAAGGAGCCACTTTTAAATTCGATCCCTTGGTTATTCCCAGCAAATATTTTGGATAAGCTCGTATTATTTTACGATTTATCGACAACTTTGTATTTGAGCTGCAATTTTTTACTATAGGCCACATTTTAGACAAAATAAAATCCAATTTATCCCAATGATATTTGGGTATGATTTTAAACACATTAAGATATCCTGTGCAAAAAAAAAAAATATTCAATTAAATATAATAATTGGCTTTTAAGTTATAGGCAATCAAAGTTGAAAAATTATACGTTTTTACCAAAAAATGTAAAAGTTTTAATATGGATTATCTAAATTTTTTTCGGAAATTTAAAGAGTATTTTAAAAACGATTAAAGCCAGACAAATTGATGATGTCGTCTTTTTATAATTTGCTTCAAAATATAAAACTTTTTGAAGCTATAATCCCAAAGCCTTTGAATATTTTGAGTAAAAGGCTGTCTATCTGAAGCACATCTCCCTCTGTGAGACATATGTTCCAATTCCAACTAACCGGTTTTTTTTAACTTAGTTAACTTTTTTGTTTAATTTTTATTATATTTTATTATTTTATTATATAGTGTTATATATAAAATTCCCGTGTCACAATGTTAGTGCCCATACTCATCCGAAACGGCTGGACCGATTCTCATGAAACTTTGTGTGTCCAGCCGTTTCGGAGAAGCATGATAACTTACATTGTGACACGACAGTTTTATATATAAGAAGAAATTTATGTTTTACGTGTTACGGGTGTTGTCAAGAACGCGTCGATGAATTTCAAATCTAATTTTTGCGTGGGTAAAAGGTTGTCAATACGGAGGTTTTAAGTCTATTGCGATAGTATTGGGTGTATTGATTTGTGAGATATACGCATTTTTGTGAATATCGTGAATAGTGTTATAGTAGTAGAAAATTGTTCAACACCGGGTATCGGACATTAAGTGCAGACAGAAGCGTAGTCGCAAGGGGTTGAAATGTAGTTTCTGTGGGGCATGAACTTCGTAGAGATGCTAGCTCTCTTAAGAATACTTTAGTTCGTCCATACGGCTTTTTAGAGAGTCATAAAGTCAACTAATCCAAAAATCTTATGATAGATAAGATAGATAGATCAATATAAGCTAACTAGAGAATCTTACGATGATTATACACTTTAAGAGTATTGAAAAAGATTGGGCAGGACAATGTCTGCCGGGCACACTAGTATTATAAATAGTTCAATCCTTTAGGAAAAAATTAGAATGGAAATAACAGGGTTTTGGCTAAAAAATGGAAATCTAGGCCCAAAATGCATCGTAGGAATCTGCCTTAATAAATCTGATTTTTCTTATGACTGCTCAAGTTTTTTTATGTGCTTGAATTTTACAAAAATTAAATTTGTTTTCTTAGATTTACAAGATTTTGATAAATCTATTACAACATCAAATTCTTGACAAAATAACGATTATTAAATTTTTTATTATTAAGTTCCCATATTTTCAAGCTTTTTTAATGAAATACATAAATTGTTTTTCATAATAACTATTTTTATACCCTGTACTTAAAAGTACAAAGGGTATACTAGATTTGTGCAATGTATGTAACGGACAGAAGGAGGCGTTGCAGACCCCAAGAACTTTTTACCAAAATGCTTATTATATCCATCCGAATGAACGTCTAGATCTCGAACACTAGAAGAGCTAGAAACACCAAAAAGATGAAGTTTGTTGAATCATCATTATCAATATCTTTCCCCTATTTCCCGCAGTAGATTTTCGTGATTTTTGGGAACATCTATTAATTTTTTCATCTGAAATTTAACAGAGTGATGCCTTATGGGTCCTCGCATTTGAGTGTGAAAAATGAACCTGAAAATATACAAACTGCTTCAATATTTGACTCTATTTAATTATGGTTACAAGTGACCTCGAATAAAAAAAATTGTTGGTAAGCTGATTCATGTGGCTCTAATAAACAAATCCACATCCAAATTTTAGCGATGCACACCTACCCAACTCCCTGCAATCGATTTACCGCGTTTTCTCCCATACCCCTCAACATATCAACTTGAAACTTATCCCATATACTTTGAATAGCTTCTTTGACGTAACTTTCGAGTTTTATCACAATCGGTAAACATTTTCGGAACTTATAGGTATAAATATCGAATTTCACAAAAAAAACCAAAATTAATTCCAATTGAAAAGTTCTTAGTAGGAATATCCAGAAAAAAATTTAAATGAGAAAAAGTAAAGGTTATTCACACTTCATATACTGTTTCACTATTTTTCAATTCAATTTATACCACGGTTTTCATTTATAATATTATAATATTTATTTTTTGTTTTTTTGCTTACTCACTAAAGAAAAAAAAGGACTTATCTCTAAAAAAAAAAAAAAAATCCCGGAAAAGTAACTTGTCTCTAGTTGATCAAACTAAACAAGAAATTTGTATAGTTTTTCAATTAATTAGCTGCCGACGCAAGTTCTTATCACTTGAATAAGAACACGATAAGCCACTTGTTCCCACAGGTAACTAACTAAAACAGGATTCTCTTGTTTTTTTTTAACACCTTTATTTTTAATTATTTTACAGATATTAAAAAAAGAAAAAATATTAAAAGCGAATGAAAAAAAAAAACATCACATGTTTCAGATAAAATATTTAGCGATATACACTCCCAAATCCAAAAGCAACAACCTTTTTGTTTTTCTTTTAAGCGCAAAAAATTATTGGATCCGTACGATACCCTGGTAGGTACATCTTGGTATCGTCGATCCAAACAGGCACTGCTTGCCACGCATGTAAATTATCTTTCACAAATTTTACTACGTATTTGTCTTTAATTCAGGTGTTGTTGTCATAGGCCCCATGATTTGTATCTAATTGTTATATATTTAGGGCCAGACAGCACGCAATCCTAACCATATCAACACGCCATATTAGAGCCTAGTCTGAACATAAAAGACGACGCCGACTTTGACATAAACTAGAGCATATCTATTCCTAGACGTATGTCGTTCCAAGCACTAAGACATACGGACGGGGTATTTACTGCTTACGGTTGACTACTATTTACTTCGGCGAGCACATTACATAGTACATTAGCCTTTAATGCCTAGTTCATTGGTTGTTTCTGTTTTTAAGCGTCTAATTCGAGGGCCAAGGTTGTTTGGAACATGTATACGCAACTGGGAAGGAGGGCTATTTACTTTGGCTTAGTTATTTACTTGGTATGGGGGGTTGGTTACTGGAAACTGCTGACCACGGAAAAGCTTAAGACCCCAAGTGTTTTCTGCAGTTTTTAAAAGGGTTGAATAAGTTGTCGTCATTATGTAAAATAAGTAGAATTTGTTGTGCAACTCAAGTGGCATTAAGCACGTAGACAATTTGTTGCAATAAAAAAAGGTTAAGCACATTGTGCAAATGTATCATGTTCAAAATGAGGCATCTGATTTAAACGGAACTCAACGCTTCATTTTGAAATAAATCTTTTCCCGTCAGTATAGAGATGATGCACTCAAATAACCTACCCCAGTCGCTAAAACAATGACAACAACAAAAAACGCAGCTTAGGTATCCTTAGCGCCGCGATACTGCTCTAAAGGAAGCAAGTCAAAAAAAGCGATAGTAAAGGGTATGTTAAATTCAGATTGTAACGACCCCAAGGGTAGGGAAAAATTCTTCACCTGTTGAAATCCAATGAATTTAAAATTAGCAAAATATTTCCAAAAATAAATTCAGTAGCGGAATTTAATCGGCTCTGTAGCGCATTGAAAGATTTTCCAGAGCCACATTATCCAATACTGTTTTTAATAAGTTTACTTCATACAAAAGAAGATGCAATGCAGCTGCACGAGCGCTTGAAGTTGTCCGCATTTGAGCGAGACTTAGCCCTATTTATTACACAACTTCGTGAATGTGTAAGTCTGGCTTCTGTTAAAATATACTCCTATTCATTGATTTCCAACTTATTCCAGGTTGAAACAGAGTACTAAAGCCTGCGTGATTACCAAAAACTGTGCCTTCAGCCTTATGCTAAACGCGAGTACGTGGAGCAATTACTTAAATACGCTGATAGACGTGAACTGTATGATCAACTAAAAGCTTGGCAAACGCCCAGTTTTCCAGTTAATGGTAATATGCTGAAAACCCACGGCCTTTCGGGCCCAAAAATTGGAATGGTTTCAGCTGAACTGCATCTAATTTGGGCGGATAGCGATTTTATATTAACAGCAGATGAGCTACTACAAAATAACTACCAAAGATCTTAGAGCATTTAAAAAGTTCAGGATCCACACCCTGCAAAAAAAAACGCACTGAGTAATAGACTAGCACAGCATTGTTTACTTCTTTGTTCAATAAAATATATGTATTGATAAGCTACTCCTTAGCTTTGGTAAAAATTTGTATGGGACGCTTATAGCCTGCTGCGGAATTTTTTGGTTTATCCATTAACTTCACGTCGACAAAGCCAACTTCAGGACTCAATAAATATGGAATAAAATTTTTGGGAAAAAATTCTATGTTTTTGTAGTGTTTAGAAATATTTTCCTGCAAAATTAAAAAAAAAAATAAGAAAGTTTAATTTTATAAAAAGAAAAGTACACACCGTAAGACCCTTGCGCTTATGATAGCCTTCATAGGGCTGTGGCTCCACAATGAGTATACCTCCTGGACGCAACTGTAGAAACATGCGACGAAAAGCTTGCTTCAAGCCAGCATCACCAAAGTTGAGATGTATCCACTTAGTAACGGATAGGCACAATATGACATCAAATTCCGGACGCTGTGCTTCCAGCAAGATATCATCAGTTAGCACATAATTACCGCGCTCAAAGCTAACATTAAAAGGAAATTTTTTATTTATACTCTCTGCGCTATCCGGTGGCATGTCTTTCATTCGCTTTTTGATACTGTTTTGTGCCATGTGTATCAATTTGTGATCTATGTCTAAGCCAATTAGGCTTTTAACACTAAAAGTGTTTGCAAATTCTATGGAAAAACAACCAGAATTACAGCCAATATCAAGCACTTCTTTGTTGCATAATAAATCTTTCTGTGTGGACAATAATTCAATTCGTTTGTCATTAAACATGCGTCTTCCATAGTATTGTAAATAATTTCCATAAATAAAAGAATCCTTATCACTCTTGGGCTGTTTTGCATTTTCAGACTTTGTGTCTACTTCCAACTGCTTTGCAAGTTGTGCTGTGTCTGAATGTAGGTCTTCGGTATTTATTTTCTGCTTTTTTGGTTCCTTTGCATAGCTTTTATCGCTAGATGCACGCTTGCTTCCGTGAGTATCAAGCTCCTGTGTAGACGATATTGTTGTTCCCAAATCTTGGCCTTCCTTAGCAGACTCAATTATCTGAAGAGTTTCCGATTTATCCACACCTGCTTCATTGTGTTCTGCAGACATGCTGGCTTGGGTAACATGCTTCGGTGTGCTATCGTTGTTGTTGCATTCGAGCTCCATGTTCTGATATGTAAACGTTTAACAAACGTAAACGTTTAACAAATGTAAACGTTTAACAAATCATAAGGTTTTTAAATGTAGAAATTATATGCTTACAATGTTGCCTAATAGTATTTGAAATTGTGCCGATTCCAATTTGGTAAACACCGTTTAATGTCTGTGGTAAATAAATGCGTTGAACGTAAAACATTTAAGCTGCAATCTGCCGCAACCAAGAACTCCGCAATAAGTTCTGGAATATGTGTTGTGATATCGATAATTCGATAGTTTTTATCGTTTAACATAGGAGTTGGCAGCTCCGCAATACAATGTTGACGCGCACGTAAACAATGTGTGCGTATTTTAAAATACTTTATAAAACAAATTGTTACGCTTTTATAAACAAAAGTTTAAAAAAATGTTCAAAGAAAAAAATTCGCGTATAGTACAAGCACGTGTTTGAAGTCAAACTTTTTTTTGTCCCACTAATTTTTCTATATATGTATATACATACATATGTCCAATGTACATATATTGATTTTGTTCTGGACGGATATAAGCTATTATATTTTTATAATTATTATTATATATATATATAAAATAAAGCAAATTGTTAAACTAAATTTATCAAATAATATAAATAAGCTTTATTTTATTATAAGTATTTATAAATATTACTAGCCGGCCTCCGCTGCGCTCCGGCACGCTCGTCTAGATCTGGAATCTTTCCGATTGGAAAACATCGTCCGATTGATAGATGAGTGGATTAATTTCATCATAAAATTTTCAACCACTCGCCATCTTTACATTTTACCCAAGTTTGATGGAGATTTGGTAGTTTTCTTCTCGGCATTGTAAGCAGTATCTCATATTAATGTTTTCGTGCACTAATAATGTTAACCTATAATGGCGACAGGATGTCTTTTTTTTATTTTTTCACGTTCACTCAAGACAAACCACAGATTGAAAAATATTGCGTAATGCGCCGTCCGCGAAAGCCGCGAAACAGGAGTTTGGAAGGCTTCGCGGCTAACTTCGCGGCGTTCGCGCCCGTGAACACACCATGAAGGTATAGTCGATAAATGAAAAAAAAATGTTAGAAGTGGCAACCCTTATCTCTTAGGGGTATGAAAAATAGATGTTTGCCGATTCTCAGACCTGCCCAATAAGCACACAAAATTTCATGAGAATCGGTCTAGCCGTTTCGGAGGAGTATGTTCACACAAAAACCAATATTCACAATCCCACGAACCAATTCACACAAACTCATCGCAATAGGCTTAAAACTTCCGCATTGACCTCTAACACACGCAAAAATCAGATTCATCGACTCGTTCATGAGAACACCCATAATACGTAAAACATAAGTTTCTTTTTATATATAAAATTCTAGTGTTACTGTTAGTTACCATACTCCTCCGAAACGGCTGGACCGATTCTCATGAAATTTTTGTGTGCCTCAATAAAATAAAATATATAACGTTTATAATTTTTGTGTTTCCTTTCGACAAAACCAATTTACTAAAAAATATTATTTAACCTGACAATGTACACAATGCCAACCTAAATTAAAAAAAAAAGTATTGCAAAATCAAAATGTCCTTTTTAGTATTTCCGTCGCAATATTGTAATATTTTCACATAGCCTATTCTTGTCCCAGGAAGCTTCTGAACATTTTAAAAAAAAGTCCCATTAAAATCGGACAAATGGTTTGGCGTCCAACCTCATACAAACAGACATACACTTTTTTTTATATATAAAAGATTATAAATATTAAATATTAAATATTGTTAAAATATTATAAAAATAAGGCAAATTGTTAAACTTACTAACTAACTAAATTTATCAAAAATTATAAATAAACAAACTAAAATTGTAAATATCAATATTTTATTATAAATTGTTTAATTATTATTATTTTTGAAATAAAAATAAACTGAAAAACTTAAAATACCATGTTTTTTGTTTTTAAAAAGGTATATTTTGTTTCAGTTGCTTAGCTCTAAAAATACATCAAATATTCTGGCTGAAGGAATCTACGAAAAGAAACATTTTGTTGTTCCAAACCTATTGAGCAGCTTAAAACCGTTACTGATTTTCAAATATTTACATTTACTGCAGACGATTTGTCAAAAAAAATAAAAAATTTGAATCGATTTTGGCTAATTTTTGACTCTGAACAAGCAAGTGGCTGCAGAATAAAATGTTTTCTAAAAGTGTCACTAAAAGTATGCCACACTTTTTTTTCAAAAATTATTTTTTTGTCAAAATTTTGTAGCATACTTTAAGTTGCTAATTTAAAGTTGCCTTCTGAATTTTCTGCATTTCTGTTCGCCTGGTAGCTCAGCTGGTTTATAGACCATTTTTGTATGGAAAAATAGCAAAGGTAAAAATTTTTTTTTTAATTTTTAGTTGTATTCAGATTAAAGCATTGCATTAGTTTCGTTTGCGTAACGATAATAAATAAATTACAAATGGTTTATTTAATTTGTATTTTCTGAAAGAAATTTTATATATTTATATAATATATTTATTTATTTATTGCAATAAATATCATCGTACCAAATTAGTAAAGCCATGTTCAATATTGTCAAAACATTTTATTGCCACATACCTGAAAAGAAAGAAAAAAGTAATTAAATAATGCTTTGATATTGTTTATTTGAATATGAAAAGATTTGAAATGTTTATAAAACTGCACGTGAATATATTTTGAGATTTTTACGGAACGCTTTCCTTATTTACCCACGTTTTATATTGAGTAGTTCATTTTGGCAGACATATGTACAAAAGGGTAAAAGGGCAGTTGTTTGAAAAAAAAAATTTAAGATTAAACAAATCTTGAAAAAAAATCAATAATCTCAAAAATTAGAAATTGATACTAAACTCTGATTGATCGACAATGGACATTACCGCTTTTAGTTGTCACTTTAAAGTGTACTACTGCTTTTTTCTGTTCGCCTGGTATCCAGTGTTGCCAGTTTAGCCTATTTCAGGCTAGATCTAGCATATTTGAAAATGGAATAGCTTATAAAAATTGTTAGTAGCCTATAGCCATAAATCTAGCATAGTTTTAAGGCCATATAGCATATTGTAGCCTATTCGTGAATTAAGCTTGTTCTAGATTTCGACTGACTTCGAATCGTTTACATTTCGAGTGCTATCGATAACTGTATAGAACAGCCGGCCAGCTATCGATAAGTTCATTTGTAGAGTTACCATAAGTTTTCGAACATCCACTTAATTAATCTATTTTTTTTTTTTTGCCAACATCTTTCTGAGAGACGAATATTTTTAATTTATTTACAAATTTTGTACAATTAATTTTATATACATATTTTAAGCCATCCCTTAATAAAATTATCTTCGAATTTAATTGTGCAACACGACAACATATAACTTTTCGAAGTTCTGTTATGTCTAAATTGTGTATAAAGCCCCTTACCAAAAAAAATGGCAAAAAATTGCAATTTTCTAACTTTTCCAAATTTTAATGCAGAATAATAGTGATTCATAATACGAGTGTAGAACACCAGGATTTTTCCAAATCTATCCATAAATGCGGAAATTATGCGTTTTTCTAAATTAGGTTACTCAAAATTTCGGACACAAATTTGTTTAATAAGTGCTCTTCAGAGGTGTAAAAAACAAATTGACCAGAGACTTTAGAATTTGTTATTTTAAAGGATATAGTGGAGTTTGGAAGCATAAGCGTGCTGCTTGGAAACTTTCCTTTAATGCAAGGGTATGTAAAACGATCGATTTTTTATACACAATTTTAGTCTAAATTTTAGACATAACTTGTAAAATACTGGCCCAAAGTCGAAAAGTCTTGGTGTTTTAAATTGCTCTAGGCAGCCCCTTTCGAATGGCATACAGGTTTCCAATATTCTAGACATTCGGTTTTATGGCCATAAAAATTTTGTGATGTAACCCCTTACCAAAAAATTGCAAAAAATTGCAATTTTCCAACTTTTCCAAATTTTAATGCAGAATAATAGTGATTCATAATACGAGCGTAGAGCACCCGGATTTTTCCAAATCTTTCCATAAATGCGGAAATTATGCGTTTTTCTAAATTAGGTTACTCAAAATTTCGGACACAAATTTGTTTAATAAGTGCTCTTCAGAGGTGTAAAAAACAAATTGACCAGAGACTTTACAATTTGTTATTTTAAAGGATATAGTGGAGTTTTGAAGCACAAGCGTGCTGCCTGGAAACTTTCCTTTAATGCAAAGGTATGTAAAACGATCGATTTTTTATAAAAAATCTTAGTCTAAATTTTAGACATAACTTGTAAAATACTGGCCCAAAGTCGAAAAGTCTTGGTGTTTTAAATTGCTCTAGGCAGCCCCTTTCGAATGGCATACAGGTTTCCAATATTCTAGACATTCGGTTTTATGGCCATAAAAATTTTGTGATCACTTACTTTTTTCCACTCGTTTTGGCTTTACATGTACACCCAATTTTAATAGACATTTTTTGTAATAAAACAATGGCGGACGTAAAGTCGGGCGCGGACGACTTTAGGATACCCTGTACCACTAGCTTGTAATAAAGTCCGATTTCTTCACAAAAAACCAAAAACAGAAGAATTTTTAAGCAAACACTTTTTTTTTGACCGATCGTTCCTATGGGAGCTATATGACATAGTCAACCGATTTCAATAAAATTTGACACAGTGCTTAAATACCTTAAAAAAGATATGAATGCCAAATTTATTTCAAATATCTTTACAAACAAACAAAACACATCGAATTTTGTATAAAAAACGTGTTTTTGGACCGATTGGTCCTATGGGAGCTATATGATCTAGTCAAACGATTTGGATTAAATTTAGTACAGTGCTTAGGAACTATAAAATACTCACGATTGTCAAATTTGGTCCCAATATCTTAACAAACAAACGAAACACAACAAATTTTGTTAAAAAATCGATTTTTTGGAAGATCGGACCTATGGGAGCTATATGATATAGTCAACCGATTTTGTTCAAATTTGGCACATTGCTTAAGTGGTCTAAAAAATTTCCAAACGCCAAATCTGGTTACGATATCTTTATTAAAAAACGAAATATAGCGAATTTTTCTTTAAAAAAGTTATTTTGGCCGATCGGTCCTATGGGAGCTATATGATATAGTCAACCGATTTCGATCAAATTTGGTACAGTGATTGGGAACTATAAAAAACTTTCGAATACCAAATATCTTCATAAACAAACGAATTATTCATCTAAAACGCTTTTTTTTGTCGAGGTCGTCTCAAACACCCCCATGGGAGCTATATAATTTATCCCCGATATCAAAAAAATAAAATAAACTTGCCTCCTATGGAATAATATGGGATCTAATGTGAAAGTTTGGTAACTCTAGCTTTTACCATCTCTGAGATCTAGGCGTTCACACGGACGGACGGACGGACGGACGGACGGACAGACGGACATCGGTATATCGACTTCTCTATTCACCCTGATCATATTTTAGGTAACTTTGGGGTGTCTCCGACGTCTCCTTCTATATGTTACATACATTTTCGGCTTGCACAAACTTAATATACCCTTGGTACCATACGGTACAGGGTATAAATATATAATGAAAATAACCCTTGATTCGTGCAATTTGTTGTTGTTTGTATTTAAAATCTTTCATAATTTTTTAATTATCTATCATTTCAAAACCTATAGTTTTTTTGTATGTTTTCTTCAATTTGGATGTGGCTTGTTTTTCAGCATTTATTTTTAAAATTTAGGCTATTTTAGCCTTTTTTTTCCAGAATCTACTTTTTTCTGGAGCTCAACACCTGGCAACACTGCTGGTATCTCAGTTGAGTGGAAATCTTAATTTTGGTCAAAAAAATAAAATAAAATTTACGTACTCACGTTTAAACATTTTACGACCTGTATGTTCTATCGATATTTTTCAATACTTATCGATAGCTTAAAACATAAATTATTTTCGCTGTGATGATGATGCAAAAAATAAATATAATGCTGGATGCGGAATAAATCCAAATGTGGGTGATTGTGGCAGATGAGTATAGGAAGACACTAAAAGGACTTGACGCTCTGAATCCATATTTGTGTATTTAGTTGCATATCCTTTTTAGTGTTTTCAGATATTCGCAACCGTTTGTCATCATCTCAAAAAATATATAAAGTTGTCAATTAAAAAATGTTTAAATGCTTAAAAAAAAACATTTTTTTACGCAAAACAAATTTATTATTAAAATATTTCTAGGCATGAAAAGCCCGAACAAAAAGTGGTTTAAAATCTTTCTGCCCAGATAAAGTTCAAATTTAAGCTATTTCTAGCACTAAAAAGATGACAAAAAATCATCCTACGACAGTACTTCCTAACAACCGGTAAAGATTTTTCTAAAGGCACGGCATTTCTAAATGGATGCACATGGAATGTCGTTGTCAAACACACGTTTTTTTTATTTTTAATTTTCTAAGGATAAACTCCTGCGAAGCGTCATTTGACATTGTTAAGCATTAATGCTGAACAATTCTGTGAGATCAACAGATGCTCCTTCTCGCCTTTAAACTTCGTTAGGATTTTTTTGAAATGTGGATCATCTCACAGATGACGCTTTCAACTGCTGCTCTCACCCTAAAGATAGTCCAGTGGGCAACTTCAACTTATATTCAGACATTATTTATTAAATGAAAATCGCATAGTACCGATGGGACCGATTGTTTATAAAAATATTGTAACAAAATTTAGTGTTTTGCAGCTTTTTAGAGTTTCCCGGCACTGTAAAATATTTGATAAAAATCGTATAGCTATACCACATAGTCCCTACAGGGCCGATCGGTAAAAAAAAAACGCAAAGCTCGTCTGTTTCATGTTTATTTTTAGTGATCGAACCTTTTCCGTGAAACCTATAATTTTTTTTCTGCGGGGACTTTGAGTTTCCGATCTTGGTTTCATGTGCTCTTAATGACTACACGACTTTATAGCTTATTATTTTATTTTATAACTACTAATTCTAACGTAAAATTGGTGAATATAGCCTTGACTTATATATTATATATCTCCTTTATCTTCTATGCATTGGAGCAGAGAGCGTGTTCAATTGCCACTTCCATCGAACTCGATTTTGTGCTATCTTTCTTAGTTTGTCACCAGCTTAACTTTAGAGATTTTAATTCAGTTTCCGTAGATCTTCTCCCAGAGTACGTGGTCTTCCAACTCTGCGCCCTGCTTGTTAAAGGGGATACCAACGCATTTTTATTTTTGTTTCTTAGCATCAAATATTAAATGCGCCTTCTTCATCGCCCAAAGATGCAGTTGATGCGTTTGAAATTCATGTTTCTGAGCTATCAGATTCCAAATGAAAGAAATTTTTTGACAATTGATTTAAGCGCATGCAAAACTGTGAAGATCTTAAAAAAGATTGTTTGAAAAAAAACGAACATCCCATCTAATCCTTAAGGATACTTTTTCAATAAAGTTCATACAAAAGCCAAAACTGTTTTGCACATTAGCGCCGCGTAGCAGTCGCGCAATGCATCAATACTGCTCCGGTTGTTGTCCATACTGAATTTAGCAAATAAACAAACCTAGGCAAACACTTCGAAACTTTTAGCACTTCCGCTGTGCTAAAAGCTTGCTACCAAAAGCATAAGCCGTGCTACAACAACAAATGAGGGTTGCTTGTTTTACTTTTTGGGGGTGCAACGCAGCGTTTTATGCTCGTATCTATCGGCATGCTTTTTTGTTGGCTTCTCGGTGGTCACTTTTATATATTGTAGCTTATAGCGTGTGCCTTATTTTCTGTGCCGCATCTAACCTGCTCATTGATTATTCTACATATTACGTGCATGTGTATATATGTATGTGTATAGGTACTTGCTTGGCATTACAGTTGAGAAGACAGCTATTAGCTACTGAACAGCATTCTGTTTGCCAAGAGACACTTGAGGAATTTAGAGAAGGGGTTGCTACAACAATGTCGCCGCCACCCTTAAGGGGTGTGTTTGGCCCCATCTGTACGTGTATCTTTGAAGCAAAATTTCATGAATGTAAAACTAAGAGTTTGCCCAATGTGCGCATGTGTGTGTTAATACTGCGACGCAATAATATATGAATCATGGATAGCAAAGGAATTCAGTAATTTCTTAAACCCAGAACCATCAATTTGGTAGCCAAACTAACTTATTAATTAATCAACACACTTTTATATGGCACTTAAATATTCTTCTATATGCTTCAGTAATGTATTTCTATTGATATATTTATAGTCGCAGGCTCGTTAACTTTAACATTTGTATTTCTTGTCTTGCCTCTTTTATTTTGACGCAGTTTGGTTATTGATTGCCACAAAATGTTGCCAACTGCCACACGCACGCACAGGCCGCACCAAAAGCGGCGTCGCCTCACAAATTTCTCAAATATGGCCAGACCGCACAAGAACAACAAATTATGCGGCAGCCACCAAAAGTGGCAAATCCATTGGGTAACCTGGCTAACACGCCAAGCACCACCAACTGCAAGCGGCAAACAGGCGAAAGTGCACAAATGTGCATGGCCATAAAATCGAATTGAAATCAAAGCAAAAGCAATCCAGTTAAATGCCTCAAACTCCTACGAGGCGTCTCCAATTCCCTATAAACTCTATGGGGTTTAATGAACTGCCAATAAGTAGTTTAGTTGTTGCCTCTTGGGTGTTTAATAGTCTGCCAATTTATAGAGTCTTTAATTAAAGAGGCGCCAGATTCGCGTGTCAAATGTCAGTTAGTTGAGAAAACAATTAAATGGCAGAGGTGACTTAACTTTCACTTTATTAATTTTTGTGCACCGAATATTATTGATCAAACTTTGCATATGAGCAACTCGACAGAAAATTAATTAATTAACAAGACAGCTTAAAATTACTAAATATGTGGCATTTATTTGTTTGCCACATTTGCGGTCATATAAAAGCTTCAAAATGGCATACAAAATTCAAAGAAGCAACAAACAAGTTACACTGAGAAAAAAACGGGCTTATATCTTGTAACCTTCGATTCCTACATGTATGATGACTGTATCGTGCAGATCACGATTAAAAGCTTGTAAATATTTCCAATAAACATCGGGGACTTTTTCCACCAGGCCCAGAGCTCTTGGAGGGGCCGGACTCGAGAGTCATACGGGAAGCTGAGATGGAGTTTTATGAAATGCATTATTATGATTT
The DNA here is from genome assembly GCA_037043745.1 of Chymomyza amoena. Taxonomy (NCBI): domain Eukaryota; kingdom Metazoa; phylum Arthropoda; class Insecta; order Diptera; family Drosophilidae; genus Chymomyza; species Chymomyza amoena. The sequence goes on from JBAMAX010003353.1 coordinate 80,864, forward strand.
TATCAATTCCCTCAGAATTCCTTTCTATACTTTTTTTATGTTGATCTCACACTTTTCAACAATTATACGTATTTTCATGAATTAAGAAAAATTGATAGGGGCCCGGATCCGAGATTTCCCCGGGGCCCGGCTATTCTCTCTACGGCCCTACTAACATGTAATCTGGAAAAATATAGAAAGTTGTACGGTTGCAACTTACAGTACAAGAATTGTGTATTTTTGCCCAACCCAGCACCGGGACTATAAACAATAGAACATTCGTACCCTTAACTGTGTTGTTAAAAAATCACATATCTACGAGGGCAAAGATATTTTTTGTACTGTTTTTATTATTATCATTTAGTACTACCTTTTTCTTTAAATATGATTGATCATCATCTAAACATCAGAAAATCTACAATTTTATCTTGTGCGCATAGAGTGGGCCAACTGTTGATTTGTTTTTTAATAATAATAATAAATTTCTCTGATTTGACTATTTTCGCATGCGAAATTTGCATTTGCATTTGGTAGAAATGTATATTCGCCGAATTTGTTTAAGACTTTACGTATAAAATGAATTTTACAAACAAACCCACATATGGCCCACCCTATTTTTTCTCACAAGAATTTTCTGCACAAAACCAAATTAATCCATATGCAAACAATTCATATTTGTGGCTAACTCTGTTAGTCTTTATGCCCGATAAGGCCAACTCCCTAATATCATTATTATGAGCATATCCTACACCGAGTTATATAAAAATTTAAACATTTTATGCCAAAACTTTAAAAATCCGTTAATCTGTATATGAGAGTAATATTCTGAAGTTATGCATTATGTGCAATTAGTATTGAATACAAAAATCTTTTTTTTAGGTCGATATACCCATATCCGTCTCCGTCCAACCGTCTATCCGTATGAACGCCTTGATCTTAGAGATGGTAAGAGCAACCAACATTTCAGATTATTCCTTATTATTTATTATACTTTTTTGATATCGCGTTTATAATGTAATATTTTAAATGTATATAAATAGCTCCTATAGGGGTGTTTCAGAGGACTTCGAAAAAACCAAAAGATTTAGATGGATAATTCGTTGGTTTGTGAGGATATTGTAACCAAATTTGGAACTCGGAAAATTTTTGAGTTCCCAAGCACTGTATCAAACTTTATCAATATCGGTTGATTATATAATATATATCCCATAGGAACGATCGGTCAAAAAAACCTTTTTAGTTTACATTCGTCTGTTTTTGGTTGTTTATAAAGGTAACATAAACTAATTTGGCAATCAAACATATTCTGGTGTTCTTAAGCAATTTAATGGATTTTATTGCAAGCTTGTGGTACAGGGTATCCCAAAGTCGTCCGTTCAAAGTTAATAATAACTTTCAGAAATAATAATTCTGACATTATTAATGTTATAAGCAGAGTAAAAAAAGGCTAAAAATATTATATTTTCATCGTAATAATCAATTATATGTTATTGTAGTAAATGTCATACACTTAATAAAACTTACAGAAATAAATTATTTTTCATTGACTTTGGATGCAATTAATCAAGTTTTGACAATAATCAAGTTGATAAATATGTCAAAATTAAAAAAAAAAACATGAGTCTTAATATTATATTATTATAATATTAATCAAGAAGTTCAATTAGTGTAAAATAGCAGTAAACAAAACCAAAAGTTCTAGATTTGGTTTATTATAATTATGTCATATTTTATGTCATATAACCGATAAAAAATTAATTCATTGTAAATTAAAACTGTTGACTTCCACTTATGCATAAATTCATCCAGGGCTGCATATTTTTTGAAATTCTAAAGATTGATTCAGTTGCCTAAGTTCATGCAAATGCTTGCTTAAATATTTATTTATTATTAATATAACTTTAAAAATTAGACATTTTATTTTTAAAAGCAAATCTTATTTGCAAAAATTTTATTCAAAAGTTCACTTCGTTATGCAGCCTTTTTTAAACATATCAGCTTAAGTCCTTAACTGCTTCGGCAAATAACATAGATCTAAGCTAAGGAGAGTAAGTAATTTAATACTAATCGCAATTGCAATCATATATCAAATATATATACTGTGCTCCGAAAATTAACGAATAAAATATTTGGATTCATTTTAATTTCCAACACGTGTTCTGTCAATAAATTGTGTGTGCAAAGTGAAAATAAGATAAAATTGTTTTATGGACAAGTCCACTGTCGTGGCAAAACTTTTGATACACGTGCATTTGCGTTACAAGCAGCATTCAATTTTAAAACTAATAAACATAAAAACTAACATCTATTTAGTGCAAGTGAAAATTTGTGTCTTGAGACTCCGCTGGCACAAATTTTGTAATTTTATTGTGTGTACGCACTGTTTTGTGTGGTGTGCATACACTGAACTTATAAGAACAAATAAAAACCGCAAAAACTTAGCCCAAAAGTGCAGTTGCTTATTTTAAAAATAGAATTGCAGCGGTTAAGCTGCAGCAAAGCAGCAACAACATGAGTGACGACGAAGACAATGTTACTTTAGAGTGGCAAAAAGTAACAACTAAAACTGAACAACGAAGTTGCAAGCGGCCTCGCCATTCTTCACCAAATATACCCAAAAAAATCTCGGCCACTGATTGTAGACCTAGTACTTCCAAAGGCTTTAATCAATTTGCCTTACTAAGTGACGGCGATGATGAAACGGATATTCAAGTCCTTGACAAAAGTGCCAAAGTTATAAACAAACGCTGACCTAGGTGCACCTGCGGATCTTGACGAAACACCAAAGCTGCCACCAATTTTTTTGTCTGATGTGAACGATATCAATGGATTGTTAACCTACTTAAGAACTAAAATTGACTCCAAAGAGTACAACTACAAGACCCAAAGGGATGGACATGTTCGAGTAATGGTAAAGAAAGTTGATAAATACAGGGAACTAATAAAAAATTTAAAAGCCGACAAAGTCAAGTTCCACACCTATCAGTTGAAACAAGACAGAGCATTTAGAGTCGTAGTCAAAAATCTTCATTCCTCCACTTCATGTGAATTTATAAAAACCGAGATAGAGTCCCTAGGGCACGTAGTTAGAAGTATCAGCAACATAAAAAGTCGAATTACTAAAGAGCCACTGCATATGTTTTTTATTGACCTGGAACCAGACAACAAAAACACGAAAATTTATAGCTTGAAACATATTGGTAATGCTATTGTTAATATTGAAGCGCCCAGAAAGGTAAATGATATTGTGCAATGCTATCGCTGCCAAGAATTTGGACACACTAAATCATTTTGCAACAAAAAATACAAATGCGTAAAGTGCTCAATGAACCATGCAACCATGTACTGTCCCAAAGCCAAAGATTTGCCACCTAAATGTGCAAACTGTCTCGAGACTCACGCAGCTAGCTATAAAGGATGCAGAGTCTATCAGCAACTAATTGCAAACAAAGCGCCCACAACTATAAACGCAAATAGAAAACAATTTCAAAGAAGTGAGTTTATTCACAACAATCCAGAACCTCAAAATATCCGTAACCAAGCGTATCACGAAAATAATTACAACACTCAGCCTACATATGCTCAAGTTTTAGGAAATTCAACAAGTAACAAGGATAGTAGTGCCTTGGAAAGAATTGAAAAAATCCTAATAAAACAGTCTGAGAATACAGATAATCTATTAAATATGATAATGATGCTTGTCAACAAATTATGCAATTAGATGTACGTATAGCCATATGGAATGCCAATGGGCTTGCCAATCATTTAAATGAAATAAAACTCTTTCTTAAATCGAATGCTATAGATATAATGTTAATATCTGAGACGCACTTTAATAATAAATCATTCTTTAAAATAAATGGTTATGAAACTATTGTAGCAAATCACCCAGCTAACACAGCTAGAGGTGGTGCCGCCATAATTATTAAAAACACATTAAAATATACTCAACTAAACAGTATTAAACAAAATACAATTCAAGCTGCTATAATACAAATTAAATGCATGCATATTGAAACATCAATAGCCGCAATATATGTCCCTCCAAGATCTACTTTAAAAGAAGACGACTTTAAGCTGTTCTTTCAAAATCTCGGCAGTCACTTTTTAGCAGGCGGTGACTACAACGCTAAACATCCGTGGTGGGGATCTAGATTGGCGAATCCTAAAGGTACGGAGCTTTATAAATGCATTAACGCTAAGAACTATTCAACATTAAGCACCGGAAAACCTACATATTGGCCAACAGATCCTAGAAAAATTCCAGATCTATTAGACTTTGTAGTATACAATGGCGTACCACAACATCAACTCCACATTGAAGAAAACTTTGAACTAAGCTCAGACCACTCTCCAAGTATAGTGACCTATGGCGCAACTGTGACATTAAAAAATCGGCCATACAAAATCATCACAAGGCGATCTAACATCGGAGATTTTAAAAACTTTCTTGAAAGCAAAGTACGCCTTGACGTACCACTTAAAACAGGAGATGAAATTGATTCTGCAATTGAAACGCTCACTAAGGCAATTCATGAGGCTGGAGTTTTTTGCACCCCACAATCAAGCGCGAATCATTCCAACAAACCATATCTGTCCTTGGAGCTGAGGCAATTAATTAAAAACAAAAGGAAACTCCGAAAGAAGTGGCAACAAAGCCGAAGCCCAATTGATAAACAGTTGCTGAATAAAGCTACTAAAGATCTTAAGCAAAAATTATGGGAACTAAAAAATGCTGCAACGTCAGAATATCTTAAAAGCCTTGACCCATGCACACCAGATCTAAGTTATAGTCTTTGGAGAGCAACCAGCTACTTGAAGCGGCCAAGCAGAAGGAAAACGGCAATAGTTGACAATAATGGTAGACTGTGTAAAAGTGATAAGGAAATTGCGGAAAGATTTGCACAACATCTCCACTCAGTATTCCAACCTAACTCGGAATTCGACCAGGAAACAGTGACAGAGGTTGACAATTTTCTTTACTCGGCTTGCCAGATGAGTATGCCTATCCGTCAGACAACAGTCGCAGAAGTGCAAGCTGAAATTTTGAGAATAAATGCCAAGAAAGCACCCGGATATGACAAAATTGATGGTACAACAATTAAAAACTTGCCACCAAAATGCATTAGACTTTTGTCGTACATCTATAATGCCATGCTCAGACTTGAATACTTCCCAACTCAATGGAAATGCGCTGAACTAATTATGCTGCCAAAACCAAACAAGCCTGAACAACACGCGTCATCATATCGTCCCATTAGTTTGTTGGTGACATTCGCTAAGGTATTTGAAAAAATACTTTTGAGAAGAATGTCAGTGGTTTTAGAGGACACCAACATCATACCCGAACATCAGTTTGGGTTCAGAAGAGGCCATGGCACAATTGAACAATGCCATCGTATTGTTAAAAAGATAGTGGATGCATTTGAAAACAAACAGTACAGCGCTGCGATATTTTTGGAACCAGCAAGCATTTGACAAAGTCTGGCACGCAGGAGTACTTTATAAAATCAAAAAATGGCTTCCTGCACCGTATTTCTTATTCTTTAAGTCGTACCTCAGCTGTAGAAAATTTTATGTCCAATATGCTGATGAGCACTCGGAACTGTACTCAATAAACGCCGGAGTTCCTCAAGGTAGTGTACTTGGGCCAGTGCTATACACAATTTTTACTGCGGACCTTCCTACAAATGACAATGTTGAAGTTGCAACCTATGCGGATGACACAGCTATTATTTCTAACAGCGCAATTCCGGCAATGGCGTCCCAAAATTTACAAGAGCAACTCGGTCTTATTGAAACATGGCTCAAAAAATGGAGAATTTTAGTAAACACGCAAAAATCAGTCCAAACTACGTTCACATTGAAACGAGGAAAATGCCCTCTTGTGACGTTAAATGGTATGTCCATACCGGATGAAGAATCTGTCAAATACCTTGGAGTGCATTTGGATCGGCGACTCACGTGGAACAAGCATATAAAATCAAAGCATATGCAGCTTAAAATTAAAACCAAAAGAATGTATTGGCTTCTAGGTCCGCGATCGCAGCTTAGTTTGGAGAACAAAATTCGGCTTTACAAAGCAGTTCTCAAGCCAGTCTGGACGTATGCCATGCAGCTCTGGGGGACGGCGAGCACCTCAAACATAGAAATCCTGCAAAGATATCAATCGATAACTCTTAGAAACATCGCAGGCGCTCCTTGGTATGTAAGCAACCAAGAAATTCACAAAGACATGAATGTTCCTTACGTCAAAGATGAAATAAGCAAATCATCGCTAAGATATTTAGAGAGACTCTCAAATCATGAAAACTCGCTGGCAATTAATCTTCTAGACAATAGTTTGGACGTTAGACGTTTGAAGAGATGTCATATTCTGGATCTTCCAGATAGATTTTTATAATATATAGAGTTTAGTAAATAATAAGTAATAAGTAATATGTATTAAATAACATAATGAATTATATACAATTTTAGTATATTGGTGTTGCTCACTGGAGCATAACCAACCCCGTTATATTTATAATATAAGCAAATTTGTTAAATGTCAATATGACAGATCGCAAATAAAAATAATACAAAAAAAAAAAAAAAAAAAAAATTTTAATTTCCCATGTTTTGTTTTCACCTAACCAAGTTTTTTGTATGTTTTGAAACCGACTTATACTTATATTAGACTAAGAAAAAACAAAACAAATTAAGCTGAAGAAATTTTGTCAAATATTCTTAAATTCTATTTATCCTATTTTCATTTATTATTTATAATTTTAAATTTCACTTTAATACTTTTTTGCTGATAGTTACAGTTGCAAAAACTACATATTTTTTATAAAAGTCTAAATGACTTTTAACTTAAAGCAACGAATTGGCTGATCCAATGGGTGTTATATAATGTAGTCAACCGATTTTGATAAAATTTGGTACACGGCTTGAGAAATCTAAAAAACTTTCAAATAGGTCTACCATCTTGTCGCTTTTTCTGCCTCGTATTTGTTTTTTTTTTGGAGTACGAAATAAGATTCACAGTTGAGCCCATTTTGGAAATTTTTAAAGGCTTTAAATCATATTTTCTGTTCCAAGAGAACCCCCCATTAAAATCATGAAAAATTTCTGTATACTGTAAATTTCTAAATACTTTTTCTATTTAGTCCTCTCTTATTTTTAAAAATTCTATAACAAAGCTTTAGAAAAAGAATTTAACAGCATTTTAAAGACTAGGGATGGATTGATTTTGGTTTAAAGTCTTTGGGCTTCAAATTCTAACACAAATCTTTGCCTTTAAAAGTTAAAAGTATTCTCCCGAAATGAAGGCCAAATTAAATCATTTTGAAAAACCAGCTTTTAAAGTTTATGATCAAGCACTTTAATACTTGAAGAAATGGACCAAGAATTTCGGTCGGTTTTGGAATGTCCGCTTTTTCTCTCGGACCCCCCTACTGTCAAAATTTTGTACCGATATCTCTATAAAAAAAAGAATTATTCATAAAAAACTTTTGATTTTTAAAACAAATTGTCATATTTTACTTCTTACAAAAATTCCTGTTATTTTCAGTATTTTTCTACGCTTTTAAAAAGCAAAACATCATATTTTCGTTATCGATCAAACTTTATGAGCCATAAAAAAAACTGAAATTTCGAATTTACGTTCAAAATAGAATTTTTTAGCTGTGAAGTTTCGCTAAAAATTGCAACAAAATTCTTATGAATGCATAATCAGCGTCCAAGCTGATCTCAAGATTAAAAGATGTGAAATTTATTTATCTACAATTTAATAATAAATTAAAGTTCTGAAATTAATTTAGTACTATATTTTAATTCGAAATATCTGGAAATTAAAAAATTGTTGGCATGCTTTTTTGGTTTTAGCATGCCATTTTACTACGGAAATGATTACATGAAATTAAGGATACCAACTTTTTTTAAATTTGTAAACTAGTGTTATTATTCAATTATAATTATTAAAAATTGCTAAATTCTTTTTTTTTTTTACTATGAAAAACTTTAGCCTTTCTCTCAGTGTATCATAACTGCATGTGCACTTTATATTTCGTTATGTGCGTTGTGCTGTGGGTTAATACTAAGCAGCACCTTGACTGGGCTGTGTGCACTCTAGAGCATGTAATTAGGCCGCATTTATGCCGCCCCCAATTGGGCCCAGAGTCAAAAGGGGTGCAATACGGTAGATGCATATTGTAGGGCATAATAACATTCAGTGTAACATACATAAACCAATAAGAAAGATTTCATAGAGGTACACGCAAATTAGCAAAACGAGACGAAAAAATAATCAGCAAAGACAAAACTTTGAGCCATTAAAAACTAAAATCCCCCGTCAGTTGTTAAAGTTTCCAAAATGTTTCCACATATTTGACTTTGAAATTTATTTATTTAAAGACATTTAAGCAAAAGAAAATTAAATTTATGCGTAGCCTAATTAATCATTAAACCCGTTTATGGTAATTCGTTGAAATAGAAATGGAATTTTTTGTGCTTCATTAACGCCCAGCTTAGACACACCCAGAACTTGACTTGGCCATATAAGTCCCACAATTATTTGGTAATTACAGCGGAAATCTTAAGAAACTAATAAAATCAAATGTTTTGTCATTTTGCTGGCGTACGAATTTAGCGCGCCCTCAATTAAAAATGAGGAAAAACTAAATAAAATCTAAAGCAACAAAAAGAAATGCAGTAAAGAAAATTCAAATGCAATGGCAAAAAGTATTTTTGAGAAATAAGTATCTTTAGATGCTCAAAAAATTTGCTGTGTTAATTGTAGAGGTAAAATAAAACTAGCAAAGAGGTGACAAATCTGCAACGAGAGAGCACTAAAAATAGAGCTAAATATAACAGAAAAAAATAAAATAAAAACACTCTGACATTACCTATGCCGAACAATTTGGTTTGTTTTGTTGTCAATTTGCAAAAGTTTTTAAAAACAATTTTGTTATTGATTATTTAAGTTACGTCATCATGTGGGACCCTAAAATTTATGTTTTATTTATGCGACTTGATTGAGATAGCAAGATTTATGTGACTGATTAATCAAACCAATTAGATTCAAGCCAGTTTAAAGATGCTAAAGCTTTATGTAGTCTATTTGGTTAACCTGCTTTACATATGCTTTCTATGTTACCTGTTATCAGCTGCATACTCTATAAAATATATTATATGGCATATCAGCGATATGAACTCAAAGCACTGGACAAATAGTTGAAGCCACCAACTGACGACATAAGCGTCAACGCTGGCTGGGCATTTGTTAGATACTTTTTAAAGACGTCGCGTTGCGTCTACGGCGATGACTTCATGGGAATGACAGAAGACCGGCACGACAGATCGGTAGCAGCTGAGCAGGGCAGAGAGTAAAGCTTGATGATAGCGTTTATAGTTGTTGCTGCTAGACTTTGTTATTAAGCTCTAAAGCAACAACAAAACAAGTATCTGCAATGAGATCGACATGTCTAGACTTTGAAATACACTGCTCGTAGTGTTTGAGCTGTTAGTGGAACAGTGAAGCTGCGCGGGATCCGCCAATAGATCAGAGCTTTCTATAATGGTTTGTACACAGTAAAGATTTTTTCTTTCCTATTGTTTGCACCCTACCTCAGAATTTTTTGAAACAGCATAAGAGCTTATTAGGGTATTCACGCTTGATTTTTAGCTGAGAAGTTGAAAATTTGATTACTTTTGCTACAAATAAAAGAATGTTAGCTCTTAACTCATTGTTTCGTCAAGCTAAGCCTTACTCTAAACAGTTTTCGCTGTTTCCGCAATATTCGGCTGTCTAACTTTGCGTTTGGACTGTAAGTAATTGAACAGACTAATAAAACGAAAGGATGAAAAATCAAATGCGTGTTTGGTCTCATACGTGGATATAAATCCAACAACATAGTTTTGGATGGCACAGAAAATGGAATGACTCAACACACCAGGGGTTAGGTAGCAGAGCAGTAGAGCCCCCTAGTTAACATATATAAAAATAACGCATTTTTGAACTAAAGAACCTGAAAAACCTAAGTGCAAAGCTCTGTTATTTACATATATCTTGAAAAGGATATAAAAGATCGAGTCCTAACTCATTGTTTGAATTATACTGCCAAAATTAAACCACATGGTCAGGCTCTCCATGGGGGATGAGGAGGGGATTCTCCCGGGCCCGAAATTTTCTCACGGGACTGGTGTAATTACTCTAGCATTCTCTTGATTCCAACTAAAGGTGTAATAAAGGCGCCGGTACATTTTCCCCCGGTCCCAAATTTTCTCTTCACGGCCGTTGATGGGGCTGTACAAATATTATCGTTTCTTTTTCTACATTTATGTGGCGATTAATGAATGCAAATATTTTGAAAATCAGCATTTCTTATTGAAGATTTTTGCAAGCTACAGAAATTACCTATAAGTCAGACGCTCTTGATTGATTAAAAATCAACCCAACAGATGGTCCTCCATCTACATAACCAAAAATATGTCTCATTCGCAGAACACAATAGAGCGATGTTATTCATATACCAATTATCTTGAAGAAACAAACACAGACATGTCCATATCTCTGCTCCTTTGATTCCATTGTTCCTAAACCCTCGACCATATTTAAAAACCAAACAGTGACTGGCTCTGGAAATAAATTCCTTACCAAAAGCTGCTTTTCTTTACCATTCGTAACGAAATGGCTATGTCCGCTTTATTGATTCCATAGTTCCTAGACCCTGACCCAAATTTTATTAAGAAACGGTGACTAGCTCTGAAAATTAAAATCCTTACTAAAATCAGCTTTCTGCAGAAGCTGCGGCGACAAGGAGGAACTAGAGTCGTTGGAGCACCTTTTCTGTTGCTGTCTTAACGGTGCAGAACAAGGTTCCGTTTTCTCAAATCATATTTTCTTACTGACTTATCCGAAAAGAGTCCAAGAAGCCTCTCCAGGTTTATTCGGGCCGTCTTGTAGACGTGTCTTTAAGGTGATACAGGGGATATAGGTAATTTAAGTTTTCGAAAACAAATCCATCTCAATGTGTTAGTTAATAAGTCGGTGTTATACTAAATTTTATGACTGCATACCAGATGACAGGAATTTAAGTCATCTACAGGAAACTAACATCTTTTGATTAGTGTGCTAAAAATGTGAGCTGTGTTGGAAATCTGAAATATTTTTTATTTCAAAATTTCTTTATTTTGTGATTTTATACAAAACTATTTTGAGCGAATTTATAAATGCTCAATAAATGAAAATATATTACTTTCATTTAAATAAACAATGATATATTTTTATTATAAAAATGCACAATTTTTATAAAAGAATTTTATAAGAATGTCTTCTAAAGGAACTGGTTTTCAAATAAATTCTTATTTCGCTGTTAAAATACCTGGCATTGTTTTAAGGATTCGAACAAATGCAAGACTTCGAAGGTATTCTCATTTTCTCATTTATTTTGTAAGATATCAAGCAAGTTGGAGTTAATATAGAAAATTTCATACAAAATGCTTTTGTATGAAACTAAAAGAAATATATTAAAAAATTTGCAGCCAAAAAAGACGAGGAGATAAAAAAACTATGCAAAATAATTAAATCAAAAATAAATAGATAAAGATAAAATTGACAGCAATTTAAAGATTATCGAAACACAGTTTGAAAAAAATAATTCTATTTTTAATATACCTATTTATTCTAAAGCCTTGCTCATAAGCACTTCCTTTCATCAATATTAATCAATTTAAGTTATCAAGAGTACTTTTAGCTCACTTGACTTAAGATAGGACAGTATATAGGTATGAACACTCTATCAACTAAGAATGCAATTGTTTATAAAGATAAGCATTGGTTAAATAAGCAATATACGACAAATTTAACAAAGAACTTTACCGGTCAAAGTCAAAATTAAAAGAATTTTGTAAAGTACCTAAATCGACATTGCGGCCAAAACTTATAATCGGCTCTGTTGGAAATACCTTTATACGAATGTATATTTTCATTTTAAAATTTGTATATTATATTTATAGATTTAAAAATTATCGTAGCTACATTAAAAATTTTTTTCCTGAATGAATTTTTGAAAAATATTGTATTTACATATGTTTGGTTGGGAATAAAATCATATGTCTATTTTTTTATGAACCAAAAGATAAAGGGCAAACGTTTCAACATTTTTAATCTTTTAACCTTGTTTAATTCTACCAATGATTTTTTAATACCATATTTCCGATTTCACTTATAACAATAACCATATTTCTGGTTTAGTTTAGAATAGGTTGTTCCCGATAGTTAGCATCAACATGGCGTTTCGAGAAATTCGGAATATTTCTCGATTCGTAAGATTTCGAATGACAATAAATAAACGCTTCATTATGTTACTTCATTCTCTCAAAGTCTGCCCCAACGGACACTATCTGTTTCAAACCTTTTAACATAGCTTATAAGCTACCCATTTCAGTGTATAAATATAAATAAAAACCTAAAAAAAAAACAACGGCAACGCCAAAGTTGTTATTATTATTTAACAGAGCCAGTTTGTACTTGACTTGGGCATTTGATTTAATCAGCAGCAGGGGTGTAGCTATATCTATAACTATATCTATATATATATAAAGCTGCGTATCTATGTTAATGTGTTTGTGTGTTTAGCTTTGTTTAAATTTTGCATCAAATGGGTACACAAAAATTGCTTAAAACAAAAACAAACTATAATGTTTAATTTAAACGAGGTCAAATGTTGTGCCGACCACAGCACGACGCATACGAGTTGATAACACTTTATCACGATGACAGTATCTTATAGATACAAAATGCGTTATGAAGCAGCCTGCAGGCGCAATTAAAAGCTGCAGCTGCAGTGCAGCCCGGCTGCCAAGAGCTGTCACAATTGCCGGTCATTGTACCCTGCTCTGACAATGCGGCGTATAAGCAACAATGGCGGCTTGCAACCAAAGCTGTAAGCTCCTAACGCGCACTTCAGACAAAGTTAATAACCATAAACTTGGGCTGCAACAATTAAACATTAAGCCGCTGCTTAAATACTTGCGGAGCTCAAACGAAAATAAAGCCAAAGTTTAACTCAAGTCTATTTGCATAAATTTCTGTGGGCAGGACTAGGCAGAATGACGTGAGCTGCATGTTTAGCTAGCATAAGCGTCAATATATCCTGGCGTGTCTATTTGCGTCCAAGGTGTGCCACAGTCAGTTTGCCTAATTAAGTAACTTGTCTAATGCAGGGCACGCCTGTTGTTAGCCGGCTCTGAACTGTATACAATTGGTTTTGCAATGGTTCAGCCTGGCGTATGCGTAATGCGTAGTTTGTAGCTAAAGAAGCTAAGTGGCCTTACCTTTTTGCTCTTGGCCACCAGCGCGATTTGCTGGCTGCTTGGCTGGTTCCGGTTTCTGTTGCTGTGGTTGTTGTTGTTGCTGCAATTGCTGTGGCGGTTGTTGTTGTTGTTGTTGGTGGTGCGGTTCCTGTTGCAATTTTTGCTCCTGCTCGCGCGGTGGGTGTGAGTCATTTAGGTTAGACGCAGCTTCCAGCACAAAGCTTTTCTCCATGACATCCGCCATATTGAAAGTTCCTGCGCGTATATATGTATGTGTGTGTGTGTATAGCTATGTGTCGGTCGCTGGCTGCACTTTTTAGACAGGACTCGCTATTTTGTGTGTAGATTTTTCTTTTTTTTGTATTTTAGAATTAAAACTTTTAACGTTTGGAATGCGCGAATTAATTTGTATTTATTAAATTAAAACCGAATGCTGTTTGTTAAAAACAATATCAAAAAAAAATTGTGTATATACGTGTATGTATATATATATATATTATTTTGTTGCTGCTTTAGTTAAATAACAATTGCTTTTACACTTATTTCACACACACCTTTAAAATGCACTTGGCTATAACTCGGCACTTGGCTATTTTGCTGTAAATTTTGAGATTTATATTTTGCTGCTAATGCAAATTTTGTTGGCGTAAGCGCAGAGCATTACCGCACGGCTCGCTTGTTAGTATCTTTTTGCTCTGTTATCTCGTTTTCAACTGATTTTTCTAATTAACGAACTTGAGCATAGCGGCGCTGCAGCTTTGGCGCAGAGCTTTCGTTTTTAGTACGCGCGTCAGCTTTTGCGCATAAGCTTGCTGCAGCGCCATCTAGTGGGTATTTAGTGCAGCTGTGCAGTGGCAAACGGCTTGTTCGAAAACGCCTTTAGCCGCAAAAACCGTATTTTTTGCATAATTGGGCCCACAAATGAAACTCGCCTTTTACTGTGCATTGATCTTAATTGCACTTACAATTTTTTTATTGTCATTTTAAATTAATATCGTTATAATTTCATGAATTTCATATGCAACCTTTCACAGTCCATTTAAAACTTAATGCACAACAGTCAGAATGGTAATTGAGACCACAAGTTCTTAATGTTTCATAGGCTATGGGCTAATCAAGTCATTTAAGAGACAAACAAAGAGAGAGTGAGAGTTTTTTTTTTTTGATGGGGAAAACCTATGCATAGCTATAAGGTCCTGTTGCTAACTAAATTGCATTTGGCTGTTAAGGCAAACTAGTATGAAACTTTTGAAATTTACTTTAAACTTAAAATAACTATAAATTGTTTACTAAATTATTATGATTATTGTGCTTTATAGTATGCTAGGCGTTTGTTTGCTTTGTTTATTTGCGTCTTAAAAAAAGTAATAATAATAATTAAAGTTTATGCTTTTCATTTCAATAACAAGGAACAAGAACGAAATAAACTAAGAACTTTTTGGCAACATAAAAAAAAAATGTAACAACAAAATAATTTTCAAAAAACATTCTTTTTCAGTTTTTTTCGTTATTTTATAATTTAAATTTTTTTTTATTTTGTTTAAAATAATATTATCTTGAAGTTCAATTTTGCAGTTGTAGTAGCAGAAGTAAAATTTAATTAAAATAAATAATATACGAGAGAGAGATAGAGAGAGTTAGCGATGAATATAACATCTATGGAGAATGGTTGTTGCTATAAATTTGTTGTTGGTGTTGTTGTTTTTATTGTTGATTATTTATTTAAGCTGATCTGGTCTGTCACACATTCTAGCGAGGAATGCTGTAAAAGAAACAACGCACAAAGTTGATGTTAATAAGGTTTTATAATAATTTAAAAGATAAACAATGCAATCCAGTGACTTCAGTTAGGTTCAAATACTTACTGTTTAGTCAAAGACGACTGGATCGCTCATCAACCGCTGGACGAACTCTGTTGTGCCACAAACACAGACACACACAATGACGTAGGGAGTGCATTTTGGTTGGACATGTGCAGGGGTGCGTACATAGAACACAAATTTTTTGGAGTGCAAGTGCGGAGTGTTTTTGGGATATTTGTGATGTGATTTTTCATAAGACATAAAACAAAATAAAGTGTTTGACATTTAAAACGAGCACTAGACAAATTGGGCTGTAAACTCTGAGTAGCAAAAAACTTACGAGAGTAGGGGATCATGCCTTCATCATCCTCGGGATCCATGCAGTCGGCGAACAGGTTCTCCACTTGTTCATCATCCAAGTTCTCACCTATTATAGATAAATGATTTTTAATGTAAGAACTCAAAGCTTGTTAAACTTGATTTAAGCCTACCTAGAGCGAGCAGGGCGTGTTGCAATTCAGCGAGCAGCATGGTGCCATTCTCCTCCTTGTCGTACAATTTCAAACATTCAATGAAATCTTCATAGCAGCCTTGCTCCTTCTCCTTCTTGACCTGTGAGTAAATGGGCAGGAATTCGTCCATCTTGATTTTCTTCTCATTGCGCTTCTTGGTGCCGCCCATTTTCTCGATAAGCGCCAAGGTGGGGTTCAAGTTCAAAGCGCGCAGAGCATCGCCTAGATCAACGGCATCGATGCCCTCACCGGGAGAACCCATAACTTCGAAAACGAATTCGACATCTGTAAAAAATTTGCATTAGTTAAGAGCCATATTTTTTGTATTATATTATAAACATAAGTCCATAAATGTTTTTGATTAAACGCGGATTTAACCCTTTAATTATATTCAGGTCAGCCTGGTAACCCTGAAATTTTCGATACGCACATTTTTGGTCATCATGAAAATCTTGACATGGCTGCAACACCTACACATATTTGCCTAAATACATATATATATAAACATACATATAGAGGCTTATGTATGGCGCATTGCCAGTGCTAGCCATATACATGGCGTATACGTAATCCGACACCCGAACCCGAACGCCTTCGTCTATATTATATACACAGAGACACACACACGTACATTTTCTGCTATGTAAACCAAACGCGTACAATGCGTGCCAACGAAAATAAGTCGCTAGAAAATAACTCGGCCAAAATTAGAACATAGACGAGCTATGCAAAGTGTTCGGCTTTTACTTCGGCTTTTTTTCAAAAAACACATATACACAATATTTCGTAGATTTCTTTTTTAATTACTCTTAATTTTGCTTTTAATAATATTTAATTTGTTGAGGTTTTTATAATTTGTAGATTTTCCGCATTTTTTGAGTTAAATATCTAAACACTGAAAATAGCACTTGTGGAACATATATGTATATATATATTTATATAAAATATATATAGCGTAAATTGCTTAATGAAAATTTTCCGCAATATCTGACATATATAACAGTTTTATGGCTTTCCATGCTGCGTATATATACATATTCCCAGCGATTACGAAATGTTTTTCACTTTTTTCGAAAACGACCCACACTTTTTTTTAAATTTTTTACTTCTAGCACTCGCGCACATTTTCTTATGCATTATGTAATACATTATTTGATTGTGCAGTTTTTATGCGTTTTTGGCTGGTTTTTAAGTTTTTTAGTTATAGCACACTTTTTAAAAGATATTTTATAGCATTTTTGTTGATTTTTAATAAACATTTGCTGACTTTTGTTTGAGGTTAGAAGTAATCCTTGTGTTTGCTGCTTAGCTTTACTTACTTTCAACTTCACGCTTTGGAACATCAGCCTGTCGTTTTGGTAATAAAAAGAAAGTTTTATTTTAATTAAAACGCTCGTTATGTAGATTTTTTCAGAAAAATAAAACTTAATTTTTCATATTTTGAAAAACTTTTAGTATTGCAAAATCATATTCCAATTTAGAGCCACACACTTTTTGGCTACACTCACCATTTTGTCTGTTAGATGCGAAAATCAACTGTATCGCGGATGAGCTCGGTCTCGACTGAACGTTATTCCTCAGCAGCAGCACGGCAAGGTAATTCTGAGGTGATAGCGAATAGCAGCTATGGCGGCCAGTGGCTAGCAGCACACACACACACATACATAGATACAAGCAGACATTGGCAGCGGAACATGACGAAATGCTCAGCCATTTTGCTCAGCAAGGCCTATGTGCGAACACACATACAGCTACACGCACTCACACACACACTAAGGCACACATATGCTGCCGGCAGCCAAGAATTTACTTTCATCTTGGGCACATTGCTTGTCTAAGGCGCTCTCTCTTTTCAGAACTAGCCATATGTGACGCTCTGTAGCCGCTTTTCCTTTATTTATTTTTTCGTATGCTCTCGGTCTATTTTTAAACAATTTTTTGTTTTTTCGTGAAGGCAAAATAATAATCATTTGTGGCATTCCTAGCCGCATAGTGTTGAATATCATTTGATGTTGCAGATGATTTTGCAGATAATATTTTGAGCAACTTGCTCTACTACTACTTTATTGTTTTCTAGATCTTGTTTTTTTTTTCTTTGCTGCGCAATAGTCGGTCGGCTAATGCTTCCAAATTGCTTGGGTCTTGAAACTTTTCACGCGCCATTGTGTTTTACACACATACACATATATATATACTATAGTATTAATACACCATACGACCCTGATAGATTTTTTTGGCAAGCCTTAGACATTTTATAGCATTTACTTGTTATCATTCAGTCAAGTTTTCAGCATACTCTATGTCTATATATCCATAAAATAAAAACACCTGAAAAGTTTTAAATATTTATACATTTCCCCAAAGGCGCTAATTTTCCACGCTCTTCTGCACATTGCCTAGACATTACTTTGGCTTGCTCTCTTTTAACCAATTGTGTTTGGTCTCTATAGTTTAATGCGTGCTATTTATAAAAACTATGACACAGATACACACAATTTATTCAAACATTTATGTGGGCTGTTATATAGCACATAGTATATACTCACCATGTGCTATATATAACCAAAATCAGCGCATTTTTAACTTAAACACTGCATTTAGCTAAACTTCAGGCGCACCCTGTATGCCAAAGTTGCAACCGGCATATAAACCAAAATTTACGACGCTGTCGCCTATGTCCTTGACATCGAACTTAGCCCATCGAGCTGCCCATCTTTGGCCCTTTTTTTTGGCACAGCTGTTGAATTCGTTAATGAGTCTTTCAACTTCGGCTTGGCCTTCGTACGCGCAGCCTCCGTATCATTGTTTTGTTTACAATATGCAACAACTTGTTGCACGGATTTAGCCACAATTGGAGCGTAAAAACTAGGCCGGGGTTGTCTTAACCAAAATCAGCTGCCGAAAGTACAACAGCTGTCCATGGCACACTTCTGCGCAGTTAGGAATAAATTCATTGAGAAGAAATTTTGTAAATGGCAGCAGATGCAGGGCCGTCAAGAGAAGAGTAGGGGTTCGGTAGTTTCTAAGCGGGCCCCTTTTGAGAATTTTTGATCCAGGTGGAAAGCCCACCGTTGCTACCCCCTTGTCAAAAGACTTGCTTCTGGTTTACTTTGAACTTATGTGTAGAAAGATAATAAACAAAGATTGTAAATTATCGGAACCGCATGTAATTAAAGATGTCTATAGGTTCAATTAAAAATAAAATGAAATTACGAGAGTATCATATTTTAAATAGATCCTTATCTTTATTTTTGTTTAAATGGATTTAAATAATTTTGGTTTATTACTTATATATTAAAAGTACTTTCCAAACAAAAAATTTTTTAAAATTTTATTCTTTCAATAAAAACATTAAGTAACATATGAAAATAGGCACCCTGTACTACCATATTGCAATCAATAATGCTCCAATAGAGCTCCAAAATATATTTAATTGACAAATTTTGTTACGATATTCATATTCATAAACAGACTTAAAACATAAGAATACTACGTTTTTTCGACCGATGGGGGCTACGTTTTCAATTAAATTGGGAGTGCCAGATTTTTTTAATTTACAAAAAGTTTTCCTAACTACAAAATCAGTTAAATTTGGTCGTCTTTGACTTTAAATACCATTGTGAGTTCAGAAATCTGTTATAAAAATTCAAATCGAGCATTAAAAGCGAGTTTTACTATATTACCTCTTTATTCTGGGTAATTCTTATTAGTAACAATTAGGAAGTTCTGAGTAATATGGATATCATTGTTAAAAAGCATATCCTCACAGAGTTTTTTATTTCGTAATTTTGTTCGGTGCATTTACGCCCATTACAATTAAGCATTCTAATTTTTTAACAGAGGCACTCACTTTTTAACCCCCGACGCAATAAGAGGGGTGTTATAAGTTTGACGTGTCTGTTTGTTTGTCTGTCTGTCTATGGCATCGTAGCTCCCGAACGCATGCAGTGATTTCAATTTAGTTTTTTTTGTATTAAAGGTGACTTATGTGCGAGTGTTGTTAGACATGTTCGATACCGCTCATAGAATTACTTCAAAAAATGTGCATGTAAGATACGACCGTCAACGACGTCTGCCCTCGCGTGTCCCCCAACGCGACGTATTTTTTTAGAATTATACATAGATTCTTAGGTACTTTAACATTAAGTTTCTTTTATTATTTTTTACTTTTTAAATGAAAATTACTTAAGTTCTTGGGTCGGGGGTTTTTTAAATTTTTAATTTAATTTTTTTAATGTTTAGCTTTAAGCAAAACACATATAATAAAAATAAAGCAAATTGTTAAACAAACCAAATTTATAAAATAAAAAAAAATAAACAAGCCAAAATTGTAAGTTTCAATAGTCTATTATAATTTTAATATTATTATTATATATTATAAAAATAAAGCAAATAAAAATAAGTAAATTAAATAACTTTATGAAATAATAAGCCACCTTAAATTATAAATTAAAATATTTTATTTTAATTATTATTATTGTTGAATTATATAACTAACTAAACTAACTAAATTTATTAAAAAATACAATAAAAAATAAATAAAAATTATTATTGAAATATTATAAAAATAACGCACATTCAAATTCTCAACTGACCATTGAATTCAAATATTATAAAATTTAAAAATTTTCAGTTGATTTCTGGCCAATTTTAAACTATTTTAGCTGCCATTTCGGTTTCAAAGTACCAGGCGAACAGAAACCAGCAGCAAGTAACCGAAAAAATTAAAGAATTTAACAATTTAAATTCTCAACTGACCGTTGAATTCAAATTTTGTAAAATTTAAATATTTTCCGTTGATTTCTGGCCAATTTCAAACTATTTTAGCTGCCATTTCGGTTTCAAAGTACCAGGCGAACAGAAACCCGCAGCAAGTAACCGAAAAAATTAAAGAATTTAACAATTTAAATTCTCAACTGACCGTTGAATTCAAATTTTGTAAAATTTAAAAATTTTCAGTTGATTTCTGGCCAATTTTAAACTATTTTAGCTGCCATTTCGGTTTCAAAGTACCAGGCGAACAGAAACCCGCAGCAAGTAACCGAAAAAATTAAAGAATTTAACAATTTAAATTCTCAACTGACCGTTGAATTCAAATTTTGTAAAATTTAAATATTTTCCGTTGATTTCTGGCCAATTTCAAACTATTTTAGCTGCCATTTCGGTTTCAAAGTACCAGGCGAACAGAAACCCGCAGCAAGTAACCGAAAAAATTAAAGAATTTAACAATTTAAACTCTCAACTGACCGTTGAATTCAAATTTTGTAAAATTTAAATATTTTCCGTTGATTTCTGGCCAATTTCAAACTATTTTAGCTGCCATTTCGGTTTCAAAGTACCAGGCGAACAGAAACCCGCAGCAAGTAACCGAAAAAATTAAAGAATTTAACAATTTAAATTCTCAACTGACCGTTGAATTCAAATTTTGTAAAATTTAAATATTTTCCGTTGATTTCTGGCCAATTTCAAACTATTTTAGCTGCCATTTCGGTTTCAAAGTACCAGGCGAACAGAAACCCGCAGCAAGTAACCGAAAAAATTAAAGAATTTAACAATTTAAATTCTCAACTGACCGTTGAATTCAAATTTTGTAAAATTTAAATATTTTCCGTTGATTTCTGGCCAATTTCAAACTATTTTAGCTGCCATTTCGGTTTCAAAGTACCAGGCGAACAGAAACCCGCAGCAAGTAACCGAAAAAATTAAAGAATTTAACAATTTAAACTCTCAACTGACCGTTGAATTCAAATTTTGTAAAATTTAAATATTTTCCGTTGATTTCTGGCCAATTTCAAACTATTTTAGCTGCCATTTCGGTTTCAAAGTACCAGGCGAACAGAAACCCGCAGCAAGTAACCGAAAAAATTAAAGAATTTAACAATTTAAATTCTCAACTGACCGTTGAATTCAAATTTTGTAAAATTTAAATATTTTCCGTTGATTTCTGGCCAATTTCAAACTATTTTAGCTGCCATTTCGGTTTCAAAGTACCAGGCGAACAGAAACCAGCAGCAAGTAACCGAAAAAATTAAAAAATTTTAACAATTTCAAATTCTCAACTGACCGTTGAATTCAAATTTTGTAAAATTTAAATATTTTCCGTTGATTTCTGGCCAAATTCAAACTATTTTAGCTGCCATTTCGGTTTCAAAGTACCAGGCGAACAGAAACCCACAGCAAGTAACTGAAAAATTTTAAAAATTCAAATTTTCAACTGACAGTTAAATTTAAATTTTTTTAAAACTGGTAAATTTCCGTTGAGCTGTGGTTAGTTTTAAATACTTTTAACTTCAAGTTTGTTCTCAAACTACCAGGCGAACAGAAAACCCTGCAAATCGGTTAAATTAAAAAATTTAAATTCTCAACAACATTGCTAAATAATATTTTTTTATTTTGCGAAATTTTCAAAACTACAATTATATTTATAACTTTCAATTTTCTTATTTTATTCCAGGTTGTTGAGCTGAAGATATCCATGACAAGAACTGCTCAGAAAATGGGAGTGGCACTGACAAAAGAACCTGGAATGCAACAAAAAAAAAGAAGCTGTATGTGGATTAATTTTACCTTTTGAGAAAAGATTTATATTCCCCTTCTTAAGCAGCCACAAATCCATAATATATTGAATTCTACCATTCTTCATTGGATCTAAGTCACCAAAGATGCCTAATACGGATGAGCAGCCAAATAATATCTACTTTTAACTCCGGATCCGGCAAAATGTGCACATATATACCTTTTACAAACACTTTTTTTTTTGTTTTCAAAAAAGAATATCTTTAATTGCGTCTCCTGGTCCCTGAAAAAATTAGTGAATAATAATATCTCAATTTATCAAGTTTATTTTTAAGATCTAACTCTGTAATTTTTAATGTTTAGCTTTAAACACACATATTATTTATGAAATAATAAAAATAAGCAAGACAAAATTGTAAGTTACAATATTTTATTATAATTTTATAGTATTACTATTATTATTGCTGATATATTATAAAAATCAAGCAAATTGTTAAAATAAGTAAACTAAATAACTTTATGAAATAATAAACATAAACCAGCTAAAATTGTAAATTAAAATAATTTAATTTTAATTACTATAATTGTTGAAATATTATAAAAATATAAGCAAATTGTTAAACTTTAACAAAATTTATCAAATAATAAAAATAAACAAGCTAAGTTTGTAAGTTACTATATTTTATTATAATTTTATAATTAATATTATTGTTATTGAAATATTATAAAAATAACGCACATTGTTAAATTAACTAACAAGCTAAAATTGTAAGTTGCATTATTTTATTATAATTTTTATAAATGCTATTATTGTTTTTTAAATAAAAATAAACTGAAATAACTTAAAAAAGCATGTTTTCTTATTTTTAAAACAGGATATTTTGTTTCAGTTGCTGAAAGGCTCTAAAAATATATCAAATATCTTTGCATGGAGGAACTTCCATATTGGAAAGAAACATTTTGTAGTTCAAAATCTGTTGAACATACCTAAAACCGTTAATCAAACTCAAATATTCGAAATTTATTGAGGAACATTTGACAAAAAAACATAAAAAATTTGATGTCGAATTTTCACTAAATTTTGACTCTGAACGGATTTCAGCTACCAGGCGAACAGAAATCATAAGCAAGCGGCTGCAGAATAAAATTTTTTCTAAAAGTGTCACTAAAAGTATGCCACACTTTTTGAACAAAAATTTTAATTCAAATTTTAAAAATGTAAAAATTTTGTAGCATACTTTTAGTTGCTAATTTAAAGTTGCCTTCTGAATTTTCGGCATTTCTGTTCGCCTGGTAGTTCAGCTGGCTTCGAAACCATTTTGTATGGAAAAATTTATAGAAATTAATTTTTTTTTTTATTTTTTAGTTTTTTTCAGTGATCGGCAAATATATACATATGCATTTTTTTGCATTTGTATTGAACATTCTGTGCCGCTGTAAGGCATTAGTTTAGAATGTTACTTTGTTGGACTACATTTTTTTTTAAATTTTTCAAAATTTAAATTTTTATTAGATTTATTTGTACTGCTGTTTCAAGGTCTGCCAAATTTCAAGGTCATTCGACTTAGCAATCTTTTAGATCCTGCAATTTCCCCAACCCATCTGAAAAATTTGAAATATAAAAGAAAAGATTTAGTTTTGGTTTTAATTATTTATTTATTCAAATAAAATTAAATAGCTATTACAATTCTTTTAATTTTACATCTTAGTTTCTATATATAATAACTAAAGTTTACATGTTTAAACAATTTTTTTTTATTTAAATATATACAAATTATTAAGCTAACTAAATTTATCAAATAATAAAAATAAACAAGCTAATTTTGTAAGTTTCTATATTTTATTATAATTTTTTAATTATTATTATTGTTATTGATATTATTATTATAAAATTATTATATTATTTATTATATTATAATTATAAAAATAACACACATTGTTAAATTAACTAATAGGCTAAAATTGTAAGTTGCATTATTTTTTATTTTATAATTTTTATAAATGTTATTATTATTTTTTAAATAAAAATAAACTGAAATAACTTAAAAAGCATGTTTTTTTATTTTTAAAAAAGGATATTTTGTTTCAGTTGCTGGGCTCTAAAAATACATCAAATATTATATTTTTCATAAAGCATCTTCATATATTCTTTCCATATGGAAGAAACATTTTGTTGTCTAAACCCTGTTGAACAACCTAAAACCGTTACTCAAATTCAAATTTCGAAATTCACTGAGGAGCATTTGACAAAAAAAAAAATAAAATTTGCAACCGATTTTGTCCAAATTTTGACTCTGAACGGATTTCAGCTACCAGGCGAACAGAAATCATAAGCAAGCGGCTGCAGAATAAAAATTTTTCTAAAAGTGTCACTAAAAGTATGCCACACTTTTTTAACAAAAAATTTTAAAACGGAAAAATTTTAAAATGTAAAAATTTTGTAGCATACTTTTAGTTGCTAAAATAAGTTACCTACTGATTTTTGGCCATTTCTGTTCGCCTGGTAGTTCAGCTGGCTTCGGTACCATTTTGTATGGAAAAATTTATTAAAAAAAATTTTTTTTTTTACTTTTTAGTTTTTTTCAGTGATTGGCAAATATACATATACATTTTTTTTGCATTTGTATTGAACATTCTGTGACTCTTGTACGCTCAATCGACAGGTCCGTGCCGACTGGATTAAAGTTGCCAAGTTTATTTATGCCTTTTTTTAATTTAAATAATGTCTAGAAATTTATAACTTTTATTTAATCCAAAAGTTCTTCTCGGCTATTAATCTTTTAAAGGAAAAAAGATAAAAAGTGCATGTTTTATTTATTATTAAAGTAGAAAAGTTTATTTAACCAAAAATTAGATACAAAATGATAAATTAAAATGGTGTATAAATATAATAGTAAATTATAACTTATAATAAATTAAGTACTAAATACAAAAATATTGTATTTATTTTATAATTTAGGAATATTATAATATTTATTAGAAACTTAAGCAATAGTTTTATACAAAAATTAACCAAAAAAATGGCGGACGTAAAGTCGGGCGCGGACGACTTTAGGATACCCTGTACCACTAGCTTGTAATAAAGTCCGATTTCTTCACAAAAAACCAAAAACAGAAGAATTTTTAAGCAAAAATTTTTTTTTTGACCGATCGTTCCTATGGGAGCTATATGATATAGTCAACCGATTTCAATAAAATTTGACACAGTGCTTAAATACCTTAAAAAAGCTATGAATGCCAAATTTATTTCAAATATCTTTACAAACAAACAAAACACATCGAATTTTGTATAAAAACCGTGTTTTTGGACCGAATGGTCCTATGGGAGCTATATGATCTAGTCAAACGATTTGGATTAAATTTGGTACAGTGCTTAGGAACTCTAAAATACTCGCGAATATCAAATTTGGTCCCAATATCTTAACAAACAAACGAAACACAACAAATTTTGTTAAAAAATCGATTTTTTGGAAGATCGGACCTATGGGAGCTATATGATATAGTCAACCGATTTTGTTCAAATTTGGCACATTGCTTAAGTGCTCTAAAAAATTTCCAAACGCCAAATCTGGTTAGGATATCTTTATTAAAAAACGAAATATAGCGAATTTTTCTTTAAAAAAGTTATTTTGACCGATCGGTCCTATGGGAGCTATATGATATAGTCAACCGATTTCGATCAAATTTGGTACAGTGATTGGGAACTATAAAAAACTTTCGAATACCAAATTTGGTTACGATATCTTCATAAACAAACGAATTATTCATCTAAAACGCTTTTTTTTTGTCGAGGTCGTCTCAAACACCCCCATGGGAGCTATATAATTTATCCCCGATATCAAAAAAATAAAATAAACTTGCCTCCTATCAAATAATATGGGATCTAATGTGAAAGTTTGGTAACTCTAGCTCTTACCATCTCTGAGATCTAGGCGTTCACACGGACGGACGGACGGACAGACGGACAGACGGACGGACAGACGGACAGACGGACAGACGGACAGACGGACATGGGTATATCGACTTCTCTATTCACCCTGATCATATTTTAGGTAACTTTGGGGTGTCTCCGACGTCTCCTTCTATATGTTACATACATTTTCGGCTTGCACAAACTTAATATACCCTTAGTACCATATGGTACAGGGTATAAAAATAGGGTGAGCGCTAGTTATGCCGCCTTCTTTATAGCAAATACCTCCGCATGGAAGTTGCTACAGTGGCCTCAACGACGGATTCCATTTTGGATCCGAAAGTGAAAATTTGTATGGCCCGTTGGTCCGTACCGATTTTCCAGTCATCAGGTCCCATTAGAGTGACGGTTTTGGAGAAGTTACTTTTTGGGGTCATATAGTCAGTGCTATTGTATGTGACCCCTATAACTTTGATGTTCCCGAAGTTCCCTGCTACACAGAGACGTTGTGCGGTTTTCTGCGCAAGTATTCTGGCTTGAATGTCCTAGGGAGTGGACTCCAGTTATTGCTTCTAGGGCCTTGGTTGGAGTAGACCTTAAAGTCCTCGTTATGCATATCAGTGCACGTCGTTGAGTCTTTTACATTATTTGTAGGTATGGGGACTTCTCGGTGGGTGTCCACCATACTAGATGGCCGCACGACTAAGATGAATATCCAGTGCATTAGCCTAGGTGACAGACCCCACGCGCTACTCAGCATCTTCTGCGGTACATTTATTTTAAATAATATATTTTTATAATAAATTGTACTTAAAAATTAAATTAAAATTTTAAAAACCCCCGAACTTAAGTAATTTTCATTCAAAAAGTAAAAAATAATAAAAGAAACTTAATGTTAAAGTACCTTAGAATCTATTAATAATTCTAAAAAAATACGTCGCGTTGGGGGACACGCGAGGGCAGACGTCGTTGACGGTCGTATCTACATGCAAATTTTTGAAGTAATTCTATGAAAGTTTTTGAAGTATTTTTTAATTTTGTTTTTAAGTTCATCTTTGTTGCTTAATTAGACTATTTGTATTTAAATTGTTAGTTTAGGAGCGGTCCCCCAACGCGACGTTGGGGGACACTGTAACACTCTAAAATCTTTAAATATTTGTATAAATGTTCAATCTCACATATAATTTCTAATTTTGCTCATAGTTGCTAAGATTATCCTTTTTATTAATAATCATTATAAAAAAATCAAATGCAAAATAAAATTAATGTTTATATTTCCTAATGCAAATTTTTACTTCAAAATTTTAAAAATATTGTAAACATTTTTGTTGATTAAACAAAAATTTACGTAACGTAAATAAATGGTTTAAAGTTTATTTAAAGTCAAAGGACTTCTAATGTATATATTTATTTACTGTAGCATATAGTACTTTCCTTGATGTGGTTAAAATCAAGTCATTTTATAAGTAGATAATATTCTCAGAAATTCTATTCCTAAATTTCAAGTAGTCTCATAAGCATTTACAATCAGCAAACATTTGTGATGCCTTAGGTTGATTTGATAATAACCCAATTCTATTTTCCCAGAATATTACGTGTTTACGGTCTAGGAAAAAAATGTTTTTCACAATTTCATTTGATTTAACACGATTAAAAAAAAGCTATTTGATTAAAATTCCAAAGAAAAATATTTTGATAAGCCTAATCTTTTTTAAATTTATTTATGCAATTCTTCTTACTAATTTATTTTCATAACAGCTTAAGGATGTACTTTATGTATTTTTTTAAACGATTAATTTTAACAAGTTTTTTTGGAACGTGTGAAATTTTTCCAAATATACTTTTATTTTACGTAAAAATATATTTTGATTTCCTTTGAACGGCTTGAGTTCGAGTTGAGTTATTAAAGTTTTTTTATTTAAAAATTCCAATTCAGCACACATCTTTTAAAAAATTTAAAATGTGATACTTGATTTAAACTATCATTAGTCAAGAGTACAAAAATTATATTTATTTATTTATTTATAAACTATATGCTTGAAAAATAAAACAAAAACTACAAGATATGAAACAGTCATAGCTCCCGTGGCTTTCACATGAAATTTTTATTATACCAATACATGACAATCTATATAATATAATACTTTTAGTCGAGCAGAAAACATCTCAACAAAAACATGATAATCACATATATATTAATGTCTTTTATATGTTATATAGTATAGTTTTTATGTTATAAGTAAAGGCTAAGCAGATACTTTTTAATTATTTCAATTATTACTAGTATTTTTTGTAGTCTGTTTTTCTTAGTAGTATCACCGAGCGAAATTTTCTAAATTGAGCGAAAGTTTCGCCTGTACTTTAACCACTCGTAATTATTGAAGTTTTATTTTGGCATTTAAAGAAAACATTTACCAAAACGACTTAATGTACACAATAGCTATAATGATAAAGCGGCCTGGCTTCATAAAACACACAAAAAGGCAAACACACGGCGTATACGCAATTTCAACCCTCGCAAAAGCAACGCAATTTAGTATCATTGATAAGTGTGCTTCAGAATAGAGGGTGACTGAGTTGATGAACAGGGTATCTGAACATACCAATGCTATGTAAGGCAGTATAGGGTGCTATAGGCAAAACATTTGTCACAACAGGCTGTTCTATTGAATAGTCATGTATGTATATTTGACAAATGCTTATGATGTATACAGGGCGGTCAAGACGAATTTTGGATTCGGAATTGTTCGTTTGTGGGCCTGTGCACAATAATTGGGAGATATTAAGTATACCATAAGACTGTAGTGCGTAATTAAATGATTTTTGACATTAGTTTTAAAATTTAATTTTCAGATTATAGCTAAAACACAATATTGATTGGAAAATTTTAATAAAATAAGGATGTAAATTTTATTAATAATATAATAATAAGGCAAGGTTTGTATTTTTTTTTTGTGGGACAATCAAAAGGCGTATGACCTTCCGGTTTTGATGATTATATTCGTTTATTATTAAAGAATTTAAAAAATTGAGAAAATGTAAAGTTGTGGCTACAAAATGACGATTTTCGTCAGTCTCTGCGAGCGATACAAGGTGCCTGCACCTTTTACTTGAAGATAATGAACTAAGAATGGTAAATATTAACGCACAATATTCATATGCATAATGAACATTTTAATTTTTTGCATACCTTTGTTTCATTTCAACCACGTTAAAAAAAGTATCAAATAAATAACTTTTTATACATATTGTTAGTTGATGCCGTAGAAAAATTATATACTTTCAAACTTTTCTTTAGATAAAGAAAATAAGATCGATAGATAGATAGGCGTGAGAGTTGTAGCTTGATTGGAAAACAAGGTTTCGAGTTAAAAGCGTTTAAAGTTCAAGAGATTTTTTGGTCAAAGTCCCAGGGATCGTCCCCCCTTAAAGAAGCTTGAAGTAACAAATAAAACAGAGATTAATATTCATGCTGAAGCATTCATTGAATAATCTACATGAACAATGTTTGCTAATTTGAAAAAAAAAACAAATTCTAATTGCTTTACCAGAGATGCTTTAAAAGGCAGTACCTCAATCAAGAACTTTGTGAAACGCAATCGCTGAGAATTTAGAATTTGGGTCACAATACCAAAATGTCATATAAATATTCTTTTTTAATGAATTCGCAATCAAATGATCGTATTTAACTTAATTGCGCGTCTTATATTTTATACTATTATTTTAGAAATTATTTCAAATTTTTTTCACGTGTATTTATAAACCTATGTAAATTGAATAAGAGAATTATCTTTTTAGCTGAAAAGTAAGTGAGTAATAAGTTCACATGTTCTATGCATAAAAATGGCGGACTGTAAAGTCGGGCGCGGACGACTTTAGGATACCCTGTACCACTAGCTTGTAATAAAGTCCGATTTACTTCACAAAAAAACACAAAAACAGAAGAATTATTTAAGCAAAAATTTTCTTTTAGACCGATCGTTCCTATGGTGAGCTATATGATATAGTCAACCGATTTCGAATAAAATTTGACACAGGGGTTAAATACCTTAAAAAAGATATGAGTGCCATATTTATTTTAAATATCTTTACAAACAAACAAAACACATCGAAACAAACGATTTGGATTAAATTTAGTACAGTGCTTAGGAACTATAAAATACTAACGAATGTCAAATTTGGTCCCAATATCTTAAAAACAAACGAAACACAACAAATATTGTTAAAAAATTGATTTTTTGGAAGATCGGACCTATGGGAGCTATATGATATAGTCAACCGATTTTGTTCAAATTTGGCACATTGCTTAAGTGGTCTGAAAAATTTCCAAACGCCAAATCTGGTTACGATATCTTTATTAAAAAACGAAATATAGCGAATTTTTCTTTAAAAAAGTTATTTTGGCCGATCGGTCCTATGGGAGCTATATGATATAGTCAACCGATTTCGATCAAATTTGGTACAGTGATTGGGAACTATAAAAAACTTTCGAATACCAAATTTGGTTACGATATCTTCATAAACAAACGAATTATTCATCTAAAACGCTTTTTTTTTGTCGAGGTCGTCTCAAACACCCCCATGGGAGCTATATAATTTATCTCCGATATCAAATAAATAAAATAAACTTGCCTCCTATGGAATAATATGGGATCTAATGTGAAAGTTTGGTAACTCTAGCTCTTACCATCTCTGAGATCTAGGCGTTCACACGGACAGACGAACAGACGGACATGGGTATATCGACTTCTCTATTCACCCTAATCATATTTTAGGTAACTTTGGAGTGTCATACATTTTCGGCTTGCACAAACTTAATATACCCTTGGTACCATACGGTACAGGGTATAAAAATCTTTAATATACCATTATTTCATTCAGACGAAACAATTCTTATCGCATCACATAAAGTAACTACTACTGAAGTAAATTACGCTTATTTGAAAAGAATAAATTCTACTATTAAATACTTGCAATATTACTTTTTTTTATATATTTATTTTAATTTTTTTATATATTTATTTTAATTTATTGGCAATCAACCGATAAATACATAAGGTTATAATCCAATATTAAAAGAATAAATAATTCGCTACACATGTGACATAATTTAGTGTGTGATAGTACTAATCCATAAAACATTTGTAAATATTTGTAGTCTGCTAAAATATTAATTTTGGTTAAATAATTTAACTCTGTAAATAACAATCCCAAAAGAAATTACGTATGACTAACCTATTGGTGAGTTAATTTGAGAGCCATTTAAAAAATAACATCTAAGTTATGTAACTATCGTTTATATGGTAGTACTCAATAATATAGGATTATGTTATGAAATAAAAAAATTTAAACAAAAATAAATTTAGATTTCTAATCTGTCAAGAAATTAAGACAAACAAAATTTAGTTGTTTATTCTTACTCCCTACTCTCCCACTCTGCCTCATGGACATCATCAAATGTATGTCAGCGCAGCACCCTATAAGCAATAACCATCCCTTTGTGCGTATGAATGTGCGGAATTCCCTGATACGTATACGCACTGTGGCCCAAGCTGCTGTCGTTTTGGCGACGACGACGAGGCGACGATTATAAGGGTATCAACGACAGCGACGAGAGCAAGCTCGTCATTTAACGATGTTTGTCTCAGTTGCATCCGAACCCTCTAACCGTTAACGTTATCGAAACTGGCAACGCGCAAATCAAAGTAAGTTCATGTGAAAAGTAAAAGTAAGCAGCAGAAAACTAATTAAAATCAAACAAAAACCCACTGCAAATACAGTTAGTGGATAGCACGATATAAAAACAGTTAGCAATTAGCAAGAGTACAGTTAAAAGCGCAAAAGAAACGCTTAAAAAGCTTTGCTGCCAAACCCTTTTGTGTTCCTCAGAGTTCTTTGTTTAATGGGTGCGCCAGCAATTTAGACAATTGTTGGCTCAAGAATAAACCCGGAATTTAAGTGACGGTGAAAAGTTAAACAATTGTGCACTTTTAAGGATGAAAATGGCGAAAAAACTGACATTTTTGACAAATTTAAGATGCGTTATATAAGCCAGTGAAAATTTTTTGCAGCAAATTTGCATGTATACCAAAAATCCAATTCTGTATCTATAACCGAAGAAGCTGCGGAGTCTGCGTTCTGCGCACAAAGCAATAAAACAGCTGCGAAAGGTGTGAGTGTGTTGTGAGTGTGTGTGTGGCAAGCGGCGATGCTCCAAGCACAGCTGTGCCTTTGTTTTGCTTTAGATGCCACGGCACTGACCTAAACGCCAATCCCCCAAAGCATGCTACGAATACCAACCAGTTCATACATATATCTAAAAAATTCTAAGACATGACACTCTTTGTGGAGACTGCGCACGGAAACACTTGTTGCACACACACGCACACAGATACACACCATCGCAGCACTGTCTATGACAGACATGCTAATTGTGTGGCACGCCATTTTTATGAATGACTCAAGCAACAGTTTGTTGCATGCAACAAACAGCAATTACTAATCAGCCATTTACGTGTATATGTATATTGGTATTTGTTTAGCTTTGCTTGCTGGCCACCATGGTGACCAATGCCACGAACAACAACAATTTGCAAAACAACAACAATACGAGTGCAGCCAACAACAACCACGATGACTTTGACATTGATCAGGACGATGGCTTACAGGATCTGGGCTTGCCCGTGTCTGTGCAAACATTTCTTTGGCGTCAAATTGCGCCATTCATAAGACCCAAGCTGGGCAAGCTGCATGAGGCAAGCTGCATGGTAAGTCACAAATTGCTGCCAAATTGCTTTTTAGCTCGACGTAAGCGTAAATCTAAACGTGCCACATGTGCCACACACATATGCAAGGTGCATTTTGTATATGTATTTGTGAGTGATGAAGCCACAAGATGCCAATATATAATGAGCATATACTTATATACATAAAGTCGTAATAAAGTTGCTCGACCAAAATAAAAAAACTGCTGTGCTGTATATAGCGCTATGGATGTATTGTTGTAAGGATGTGCCCGGCTGGGCTTATATTACCTATCTGGCATTTGATTGGCATACACCGAATTGAAACGCATTATTCAATGTCTTTAAACTTACCTACTCTACTCTTTAAGTTTTACTATACTTCAAATTCTAGCTAAATTCAACAAAAATTATAAAATTCTAAACTTTGGTGTTGAATGTTTTATTTATTATTAAAATATTTGTTTTTTTGTTTTATGTCCTTGTTGAGAAATAAATTAATGATTAGAATTCTGCCAAAGTATAAGCAATAACCAGGGCCGTCGAGCAAAAAAAGGGCCTGATGTTGACTATGTTGACACTAGGTGCACTTATTTTAATCTACGTAGGCTTAAGGGAATCTTCGACAGATCTAACAATAACAAAATTATCTTAAAAGGAATGGAAAAACGTCTCACCAAACGTCCAACAATCAAATCTTTGCATTATGTTTTCTGGACAGTTTTTACAGATAAACATATAACATTTAAGAATTTCAGAATTTAGGAAAAAAAACGAATGTACTTAAATGTGACCCCTGTCGAAGAATTTCTTTTATACCCTGCACCTGAAGGTATAAAGAGTATATAAAAATGTACAAGCCCAAAATATATATATGACATAGAGACGTCAAAGACAGCCCAAAATTGCCTAAAGTATGATCAAGGTTTTCTCAGTTTTGGTCAACTTCATACCATCTTAGTTTTTTATTGACACTATTTCGAGAAATACTAATCTAATATTTAAATTATCTCCCAAATCATAAACCTATTAAGATAGATTTATAAATTGAGTCGATTGCCCTTGAAGCTAGCACTCATTTTTTTACTTAGTGATATTGATAGTCATTTTTTTTAAATTGTATAGATAATTGATATGCATAAATAAATAAATAATGATCTGGGTGACCAGAGAAGTCGATATATATATAGGTAACCCTCTCATGCAACGCGGGTTTCTATAAATGTAGATATGTCGCTACAACGCGGTTCTCAAATTGCGGAACATTTTCTTACAACGCTCCTCACTACAATGCGATTTTTGCGAACTGTGCAACCAAAGATAATGGAGAAAATATATATGATACGATACTGACGAAAAACTACGATTCCCTTTAGATGGGAATGTAATTAAACATAAAGCAATAAAAATATTTAATTATTTTAAGGAAATAGGACAATCGTCAATTGATGAAGACAACCATCAATTTGTAGCTAGTAATGGATGATTTCAAAAATTAAAAAAAAAACATGCACTTCACAATTTAAAAATACAGGGTGAAAGGGCATCCACAGTAAAATATCCACCTCGGAAAAGTAATAAAAGATCATAATTATTTACTCAAAATAAATGTTCAACTGCTGATGAGACGGGTTTGTGGTGGAAAAATATATGCCTTCAAGAACTTTTGTTTCGAAAAACGAAAAAACAGCTCCTGGCTTTAAGGTTTCCAATGATCGAATAACATTATTGCTGTACAGTAATGCGTCTGGTGATTACCCTATAACCACTAGCCAATGTATTATTAATCCGATCATTATCCAAGATCCAAGATCTATTAAACTACTAGTTTATTAATGATTGGTTTTAGTCATTGCTTTGGTTCCTGACGTAGAAAATTTTCATAAAACAGAATAATTCTTAAGCATTTACAAGTTTTATTACTTTTGGATAATGCGATATCCCATTCTAACTCTGACGATCTTTTCGATGTAGAAAATAAAGACTTTTCACTAAAAAGTATCTAGAAAGTTTTAAATATGGCAAAGCAGTTGGAAGAATGCATTTTGGAGAACGATCCTTAAAAGGATAGAGCAGAAATATTTAAACGAAATCTTCAAAACAGCTTAACACCCTATCAAGAAATTTATAAAGATTTACGAAATAAGAGCAAATCAATAATCGATGAATGAATGCCCGAGCTGACTATCAAGTGGATCAAGCTCAGATTTTGAACTAGTACGAACAAAACGTTCGAGACAAATTATACTAAGTGATGAGGAGGAGTTGGAAGTTATGGTTAAATTTTTGCTTTAATTTTTTAATTTAAGTTATTTAAACTTGAATATGTTAAGTAGAATTGAAATTTTTTTTTATTTTTTTTTAAATAAAAAAAAGTCTTATCAATCGAATTTTACTATTATCCAATTTTTTATTAAAATATTTTTTAGTTTGGAACCAAACTCTGATTTTTGTATGGAGTTCATATCCCCTACAACACGATTACTTACAACGCGGCATTTTTTGGGAACCTATTCCCCGCGTTGTAGGAGGGTTACCTGTATACTATACAGTATGACCCTATGAATGTCAAAATCTCAGAGATGATTAGAGCCCATAGAAATATAACTAATTATTCAATTCAACTTATGCGGCATTGCAACCAAGTTTGGTAGTTTCAGAAGATTTTTACAGTTCCCAAGCATTGTGCCAAATTTTAAACAACGCTTACAGAAGGTTTTTTTTTTGGGAAATCTCTTACGACAATAAGCTGTCTATAATATACGAGTAGATGACACATAACACAAAATAAGGCGTGAGATATTCTATTTTCTTTATACCAAATGCTTATCATAACCTCATGTAGCGATTGAGCTGTGTCCGTTCCTATCAACACCCAGATTTCGGAGACTACAAAAGCTAGAGACAGACTGATCAGATCAAGTTTGATGAATTTGGATAGGTATCCAAGATTACCCCGCTCCACCGTAGAAGAACTATGCGGGTTTTTATAATAATTCTGTTTATTCGGAGGTATACGGCGTATTGTTAAAAATAAATAATATTTACATTTAAAAAGGTGCGGGTATCCCAACTCGAATGTACCATAATTTTTCTTAATTTTTGAAATATTTTGAATTTATACGATTCTTTCATTCCTTTAACTCCTTGAAGAGCATAGGGTCTATTACGAAAATATAAATTTTAGGATAATTAGAGCAAAATATCGGTTTACAGTTTGGTCGCCCTTAAAAGTTTTCAGCATATTTAAATGTAATTCCCAAAAGATAAAGAGACTGATTTTTATCGGGTTAAGAAAAGCGTATTTTTGCAAAATCTTACCAAAAAAAAAAGGAGAGACGGAAAAATTGCCTACTTTTCTTTTGGAAATTTCTCATAAGCAATGTCAAAAGAAATGTGTGGAAATGTGCTTCAAATAAATGCATCAGCTCTTGCAAGTCTCAACTACTGTAGGCTTGACTCAAAAGATATATGTAATCAAAATTTTGAAGTATCCTTAATGTTGGCCCTTTAAGATAAACAAAAAGCTAAGAAGTTACATTTGGTTGATGTATAGGTATAATGTATATTTGCATAAATATGAAAAAAGTCCGTTTTCTTCCTCGGCCTCTTCTTTGCTGCACCCTTTTCTGCAGTAT
Organism: Chymomyza amoena; assembly: GCA_037043745.1. Classification (NCBI taxonomy): domain Eukaryota; kingdom Metazoa; phylum Arthropoda; class Insecta; order Diptera; family Drosophilidae; genus Chymomyza; species Chymomyza amoena. The sequence goes on from JBAMAX010003353.1 coordinate 117,263, forward strand.
TTGTTTTTTTAGCAAGAACATAAAATACAAGCTTTGGTTCACCAAAGTCTATTTTCTTTCCATCTATACTCGTATTTTCTTTTAAATATTTCTTACCAACCTACTTAACACGCATACAAAATCAAAACTATATTGACTATATATGTATGTCTTGTCTTATCTAAATGCTTTTACCGAATACTAAATACACTTCCATACAACATCACGACAACAATAAAATACTGTACAAATTAACAATGTAAAATCTTTCGCAATTTGTCAATCTCAATGTAGTTTTGTCAACATGCACCGGGACACCATGTAAGTTATAAATGTTTCTATATTGTAACCATATAATACAAATATGTTATATAGTTGTTATTATTGTGCATTGGTTTGAAAGTTATGTATGTATATTTTATCTTATTTCCTTATCGTATGTACCTATGTGTTTTGTATGCTTAAGTTAATATATTTATAGCTGTATTTAAGCCAACTTTTGTTATAAAATTAATTATGTTAGTTAGAATCTTTTGAAACAGATCATCTTAAGCAATTCAAACTAAATGCCTATTTTTGTAATTTTTTCAACTAATCTACACAAACTCAGGAATCTAAAGAAGCTTGCAAAGTAAGTTTTGTTTTTACTAAGTTTACACAAGGATTGTTTTATGGCTCTATAAATTGGTGAGATATAAGTTATTAGTAGGTTTTAGTAAAATTTGCCGGATTTGCCGATCATCTTCAAAGCGTTTTGTCTAAAGCTTTATTCTAAATATCTTAAAAATAATTCAGTTAAAAGCCATAAAATTAAATTTGAAGTGATGATTTCTGAAACTTTAAATATAATTTATTATTCTAATATCTGGTAACTCCTAAGAAAATATTTTTGAAAATGTCAAGAAGTTTTGAATAGTTCCTTAAAAATCTACATTTTTTACGCTTTAAGAGAAATTTCTGGTGTTTTGAATCATTGTTATAAAGAGTATATAACTAATAGATTCCAAAAATATTTTAGGGACACGCCTGTATTTTAAATCTTTAAAATTGCAGCCTTTAAAAGTATCCATACCAGTTTTTGATAAAATTCAATGATATTTCTGTCTCATTGAAGTATTCCTAGAGTAACAGTACATGAGTTTATATACAGAAGGATTAAAAAAAGATTTGAATTAATATACCAAAGAGCTACATATGTCTAAAGTTTAAATCATTTGCAGCAAATTTTGACCGATTTCAATGGTATGTCAGGAATATCGAATGATCGCTTTTTGGTTAAATATTTTTAAGTCCTTAATACTTAAACCATATATCAATTTCTCAGCTATATCTTATCCTACTGGTTTCAAGTCATAATCCACGATCCTTGGGTACACATACTAGTTTTTCACTTCTAAACTTACCTGTTAAATCTCATATGTATTTTTTTGCAGTCCTTCGAGAAGGTGCTTGTCCAAAACATACAATTTGGATTATCACCTCCGCTAACCAAGGCATTGGGTGCTATACCCCGCTGGCGTCTGCTGCAGGGCGCTTTGCCCCATGTAATGCATGCCTGTTCTGCACTGCTGCACAATAGGGTTAGGGACATGCAAGCCATAGGTCCTGTGGAAACAAAGCTGCTTTATACCATGCAATGGATACTGCTGTACGCTGCCGAGGAGTGCGCGGATGATGAGGGCGGCGATGACCTAGGTCTGGGCGAGGCAGCTGAACCCAAGCCCAAGTGTCTGGATCAGTACTTGTTTTCAGTGCCCACAATTACCGTAAGCTTTTGCCTTTAAGCACATATTGCTATTTACTATAAGATACTTATCCATACTTTGCAGCTCTTTGTTTATTTATTTGCGCCCATAATACACCATCTTAAGGAGTCGGATTTTCAAAACTTTCGCTTAGAAAATGGCATCAAACTTTGGCAAGGCATGTGGGATAATCGTGCGCCTGGCGCACCTTGCTTTACAGCACCCGTTAAGCCAAAGGCACGCAATTTGCTTTGCGCACCCACACCAAAGGGTTCCACGGATGTGTTTTCCGGCCGTAAGCAATCAATGAGTGCAGATGCCATGTCGCCCAAGGCGGACTCACCGCAAAGCGGCGTGTCCGAGTTTAACAAGCAAGATGAGGAGGTAAGGCATGAAAAAACAATTTTGGATGCCGTTCTAACTTTTGTATGCATCTCCAGGGCTCCTGGGTATCCTCACCCAAGGAATTTGCCTTTCCAGAGACTATACCTGAGGAGGCATCCAGCGTGGAAGATGAGCGCGTAGTTATCTTTCGACTACCTTCTGCACCTCATCTTATGGATAACTCATTTTTCACTGTACATATGCATTAAATAAGTCACAAACTTGGTATCCTTACAAGTATTTCAACCATTTTACAGGCGGATGCCAGCTTGTTGCAACAGCAGCAGTCGCAGAGTAGGCGTGGCAGTCGTCAATCAGTGCATTCGCGTGACAAGGACAAAGTACCCTCGACAAAATTTGAATTTGATCAGCAGGAACTAATGCGTGGCGCCTCCATGAAAGAAAAACGCAGTGTTTCCATTGAAAAAGAGTCCGACTCGGATAAATCGGAGAGCGTAAAGGCGGATGTCTCAGCTGCAACTTTTCTAGACGTGGCTGTATTACGCTGCCTTTTTATATCACACTGGCAGGAGGAGGGCATCTTCTGGAGCCTGCAATACATATACAATCGGTTAGTAGAGAGAGAGCTTGGATATAATTTCTAACTACACTAACCCTTATATTAATTCATAGTTTGAGTGAAATTGGCGAGGAGGCGGCCATTACCCTAAACCAACCACGCAAACGTTCCAATTCTTTGCCCATACCACAAATTGAAATTTCCTTATATCAAGGTCCAGGCAGCAACAGCCGCGACAGTCCCGGCAGCTCCGTGGTAAAAGACTATATTGAAATACCCGAACCGTCCGTAACAACTTGTGTAGTTGGTAAGTTTTAATAAGCTCGTTTAGTAGCAGCACTTACTCCAAATATTTTATATCCGCAGAGGAAACCACCAGCCCAAGCACGGAACGTCGTGGCAGTGAGAAGAAGAAACGCGTCAAAATGGCCGACTTGCGCGCCTTTGTCGAGACAAAAATGTTTTCGAAATCGGAGAAGAATTTGGAAAAAGTAGGGCTTGAAACTAGCTCTGCCAATGGCAAGAGTCCACTGCAACATGCAGTAAGCCGAAAACTATATCTAACTTTCAGAGCCGAATGCTATTAGCACGCGTTCTTTTTATATGTGTGTTTTTTCTCCCGATATATTGCCCCAATGCACCAGCTTGCTATAATAAGCATATTACACGCTTAGTCCTTCATAAACAATTCCAATAGTTTTGGCGTTCTTGAAAGTAGATTGTTTTTTCTATATTAATATAAGTCAACTTTTTTTGCTCAGTTATTAAAAAGCTGCTTAACTTTTCGTAGGAATACCATCGCAGCTTGGACACGGGTGAGAAGAAACTATCGCGTTCAGCTTCTATGATAACACGGGAGCCAGCCAGCAATCTCATCAAGGGCAAGTCTATGCCCAGTTTAAGGTAACTACCTAAAAGATTAAGATTTAAGATTATAGACACAAGCAAAAGACTTAAAAATTCGGCCTCAATTGCCAATAAAACTGTACCAATCACACAAGCTCACTTTTTTTATACATTCAAACAATTTCAAGATCTAATATATGTACTATATTTACGATTCTATGCCACAATGCTAATGTTATGTCTGTACATTATGTATAACTCACTCTTTCTTATGTACTAACTAACCAGCTGTCTGCTTGATAGCGGGTGAGTCTTCGTCTAAAACAAACTTGTCTTAAAGCCTCAGTAACACAGCGCTTTTATCCTTCACACACAAACTGTTCGAAACTGATATATCTTATAAATTTTAACTGCTATATAAAAAATATATAACCTGATCAGAGAACTGCAAGAAATAGTAGAGAAAGGATTCGACTTACAGTTAAAGTATCCTATATATTCGGAATCATCTCATATATTTTATATAATATAATATAGGGAACTAAAAAGTTTAACTTCAGAGAGTTAGAGATAGATTAGTCCCAGATAATAATGTTTTAATCTAGATATGCCCATAACTTACTGCGCCGGAAGAAACTATTTTTTGCACAATTTTTTAAAAATTCGGAAAAATAAAACATTTGTATACTTGAAAACAAAAATTGGCAAGAATCTTGTCCTGAACATAGGACATCAATTTTCCATGTAAAAAACACTCAAATTTTAAGAAACCTTCAAAAATAATGTAACGATATTTGATAACATTTATTTCTCAATAACTTTCAATATACAAATCTTGTATTTTGTTCAAAAATTTATATTTTGTAGCTTATCTTTCAAAGCAATTTCCCATTTCTAAAATATCAAAATTTCGAATTTTCACGGCAACTCCCTTCGACAGCACAAATATTAAAAAAATTATATCTGCAGTAAAACAAAAAGTAGCTTACGAATGTGACAGAAAATGGGCGTGTATGATCGATCATAAACGAGGTGTCATATATGTAGGGAATAGGGCGTATCTGGGTTAACTAAAAACTTTGTTAATATAAAATATCTATTCCGTAATAATGGAAATGTCGATGGCATTGATGATAAGACTTTATGAAAATAATTTCGGTAACGGATTTTGAGAAAATTAAAGGTCTCGATTACGTGTATATTCCACGCTCTATATATAGCAATTTAGTAATATCTCTTTATTATGAAAAATTGTATTCTCCAGATATCATTTACATTTGTACTTGCTTCCTTTTGTAAAAATTTGTAAATGATTTGGATTGAAACGAATTTTTTTTCACAATTGACATGGTCTCGAATTTTTTTTTGGTATTCGTCACTGCATTTGCGATTACATTGTAATTAAGTAACTTCCACAAAATGCAGTTACATTTTATTGGAGATTTAATCACACTTGACGTTTGCAGTTCTCTGGTTTACATTTAAGTGTTAAAAATGTTTCCCTACTTCTATTACCATTCCTTCAATTTGCTTGCACCTTCTTATTCTATATACTGCACTTTGCTCCGTTGACTTGCTTGCCAGTCTCTTCCCACTATCAAACACTGCTTGTGCCATCCCTAACATTCTTAAATCCTTTAGCCTGCCGCTGCACCGCCACACGCTGTTTTAACTAATGCCCACACAAAACTTTATTGCACATTTCGCTCAATATGCAAGATTTTACAGATACGTAGAGCCGCCGAAAGCAACCAAACCCGCACAGACAACTGGTCCACGCTCCACTGCATTCTATCCACGCAATCCTATTATAACCGTTACGGAGCATACACCCACTCCCTCACCGGACTACATAAAGCGTCAGGTTTGTCTAAAGTCTCTTTTTATTTGCAATTGAAGACATTATAACTTACCTATTGAAATTATTGGTTCTTTTAGCAGGGTTCCATTGACTCACAGCTGGATGCTCTTAGCAATGGTGGCAGCATTGCCGCCAATGGTGGTAATGGCAGCGCCGGTGGCAGCAATGCCACGCGCTATCGCGGTCAAATGCTACGATCCCATACAGATTCACATATAGATTACACAGGCGTTGATGAATCCGAAGCACCGGGCTCTTCCTTCTATATAACACGCGATGGCGGACTTGATTATGAAATAGTTTTGCTGGCCGTTAGCAATGTATTTAAGCGAGATCCATCCCAGGTCTGCTCGCTGCGAGTGCTCGAAGCTGGTCTAAACATTTGCGAACTGCTCATTGAAATGGGCGTGCTGAAGCTTGGCGAGCATGCTCATGAGATTTGCATGGGCATAACGCGCAGAGCGCTGCAGGTATTAGGCTGTCCACATGGCTGCAATGAAGGTAAGTTTGTATTTAAATATTATTAGTTCAAAGTCTATATTGTTGTACTTACATCCAGGAGTACGCGGTCCACCTGCTGACTTTTTACGCAATCAATGCCAGAAGATACTATCACGCATGCTGCGTCAAGCAGGCCAGCGTACTAAGCGTTATCTGCAGGAAATGGTCAAGGCATCACCTCTGCCGGAACTTATTGATTACTTTCATGCCTTTCTTGTTTTTTGCGTTGATCCCAGCTCCTTGCTGTCGCCGTTGAGTAAGTGCAACCCTTTAAGCTTAATGCTAGGCAGCTTTAAAATAAATCTCATAGCTTATATACCATACATAATAATGATGGGCGAATATTGACTGTAGGTGCACAAATCCCAATTTCAATTATGACTTTTTGGTTAATCTATCCAAATTTCTTTGCAATTGGATTATTTTGTGTTCTTGCATGATGACAGCATATGCCTGGACCTTGAGTCTGGGTTGCTTCTCTAAGTTATTGGTATTATGTAGCGCTCATACATTCCCTAAAATTTTATTTGCTCATTTTGGCCATTTGTAGTGCGCCTTCGCATTGAATTTAAACTTTCTTCTTTCTGCATGACAATGATTTTCTGCTAATATTTTTGAGTTGTCTGGTCTTGTGTTGCTCCTCCTGTCACCACCAAATACGTTGTATATATATGTATGTATGTATATAATGATGATGCAAATAGCTCATAAACGTCAGAGTGGATATAAAAATGTTAACACCGATCTTGGCGGTGTACCAGGTCAGGGCGGCTATTCGACCAATTTTAGTGGTGGCATGAGCGGTGGCGCAGAAGCACAGGTGGTTGGCGCTGTATTCAAGCAGCTGGTTTCTCGATTTGTGGATGCGAGCAAGGATCTTAAATCAGCCGAGAATATTGCGCTTTATGGGGATATAAGACAGTTGGTTACATATGTAAAAGGTGCCCATGGTGGACCATTCCGTTTGGTTGCATTGAGCGGCATATTAGCGGTTACCCCACGTCCTCACAAGAAGGGTCCAATATCGCAGACTACCAGAGTTATTCGGTAAGTACTAACATAATGCCAAATCGTTTTAATACATTAATCGTTTCTCTATAGACACATTCCGCAAGCGGACATGGCTCAGAACTTACAAAACGATGACAATCGCTCACAACGTCGCTTGCTGCTCAAAAAACGCAGCACTTCATCTGCCTGCGCCGTGGTGAGTCCTACCTAGGTGAAGGCAGAGTGACACTTATTTTGGTAATACTTGCAGAGCCTTTTAGAAACGGAGCCTTGCGATGAGCACTATAAGACCAGCCAGTCCCCTTTGAGCAATTTTCGCAGACGCACAACTGGCGTGCGTCCCACTTTAACTCCCAGACATAGCGAGCGTGCGCTGCTTTCTGATTCCACATCTAGCTCCGAACGCAATTCGCTGGGACGGCTCAGTGGCTTGGTGCGCTGGTTCCGTGGCGCGCCCAAAGAGGCGTCCTCAATTGATTTGGAGATTGGATCGTTGAATCCAGAGATTTCTTCAACGTTTATGCGTCACGCCTCGCTGAAGATACAACGTGGTCGCTCCAGCGATGGCATTGGACGCTCCATACAGCGCGCCAAGCGACGCGTAGAGCGACGACTGAACCGTTTCGGTGGCATTGTGAAGGGCAAAAAGAAAGTGGGCGGCATAGAAGAAACTGCAGATTATAGTCGACGTAGCTCATCGGATATGTGTGATGGTCCACGTGAATCCGAGGTGGTTATCCTAAAGGAACGCAAACTCGTGCCAATTGAACCAGTGCGAGTGGGCATGTTGCGGCTTTCATTTTTATTGGAGACCTGCGCACCGGGTTCCTTTCCCGATCCGCAGCTTGTGGCTGCCGTACTGGATTTGGTATGTCTACATTCTTTTCTTTTCATTTGCTTTTTGTAATGTTTTTCACTTAACAGCCTCAAGCACCTTTGGTTACGCGGGCCACCTTTTTGCTCGAATGTGCTCATTTTGTGCATCTATGCAACAAGGGGCAGTGGCCCATATGGATGAAGCAAAATGTGGGCGGCTATCGGGCCTCTGGTGCCAATATCAATGTCAATCAAATAAAACACCAAGTCAGCCAAAGCAGTGCCAGACGCACGCATATTCTTCAACGCGCCGCCGGTAAAATGTTTCATCAATGGGCGGAAATGGTAGGAGCTAGATTAGAAGAAATTCTATTTACCGAACGCCTGCAGTATGAAACCATAAATGCCAGTCTTACCGACCCAGAGAAGCAACGAGAACTATTGCAACAAGACGAAGAGGAAGACTTCTTGGATGAGACATCTGTGAATGCCCATGGCAATGATTGTCCGCATGCCTTAAAGTTGATTGCCTGCGTTTTGCTCTTCGAAATTACTGCCTTTCTACGGGATACTTATATATTGTTACCAAAAACCTCAAAATTGTTACATAAGGACAAGCCCGCACCTTGGGAGAAGGTTTATCGCGAGGCTAACCGACGCTGGTCCATGGCACTCAGCTCTATGGGTCACTCACAAACATCAGCGCAGAGCTTGCAATCGATTGCGGCGGGAAATGATGGCAATGCTGGACAAACCGAACGCAAGATTTCTTTTGTACTACATGAACCAGACAACGAATCCGAAAACAGCAGCAACACTACCTTAACCAAGGAGGGCGAGGAGGGTAGGTAGTCTTTTAATTGATGCACTGCTGTATTTATATATGTTTAGCTCCCGTTTACACTCCAGCGCGTCGTCCAACGGCTTCGGCAGTGCGTCCGTTTCTACTGCGTCGTGGCACAGCTACTACGGCCAGCGGTTCGTTCAAACGACGCTCACTAAAATTGCGACGAAACACGAAAGATGGCAAGGATATGGAAACGGATTGTATGTACACATTATTTTTTTCAGATTTTTATGAAATAACTTACTTCTCCACTAGTTAAGCGTGTTGATGATTCTATACAGTCCCGCCGCAAGGTTTCTTCGCTCTCTGATCGCAGTGATACTTCTGAGCAGGGAATGGTTAGTGGTGGCGAAGAATCACCAGGCATATTAAGCGATGATCAACAGCCTGAATCACCAACAGATTCAAATGAAACCGACGACACTGCCAAAAACATGCCTTGGCTCAAGGCTGTCATTGATCTTATATCCAGCTACAACTACTATTGCCCCCATAAGGGTTACTGTCATCCCTTTTGCTATAAACGCCACATGCGCGCATGCACGCGCTTAATTAAGGCAACACGAAAAGTTTATGGAGAGGAGTTTGGGTTTTCTTTTGATGCCGATCATCCTACAGTGGAACCAACCGTAATAAGTTCTGTTAAACCACATGCAGCACGGGGACGTTCCACGCGCAAGGTATCAGAGCAAAGTTCTACACAAACATCTCCATCAAAACGCAAAGACAGCTTGTCAAGAAAAGATCGGTAAGTCTAATATATTTTTGGTATATGTGGTAGCATTTCGGAATCCTTTCATCTAAAATGCATTTTAAAAAAGTTCATATTCAAATTCTATTGGAATTAGTGCGAAAGCTGTTTTCAGAAGCAAATATTCCAGAAAATTTCTTACATTGCTTAAAAAAAAAATTTAACTTCTGTTATAAAATTGAAAATAGAAATAATCTTCATCGATATACATGCATCTTTTTAAAGTTTTCTGGGACACATTTAATTATACCCATTCACAATTAACGTGAACAAATCTTTCCCCAAAGCATAAGCGATGATCCTGACATCGAAATGGCTGAAAAACTGGCCAAAGCATTTCGCAAGGAAAAGGAAAAGAAGCTACAAGAGGAACCACCAATCTTGAAGTTTATACGCTTTCATATACGAAGCCTTTTTCACTTTCCGCTTACTACTATGCTGAAAGGTGCAGTGGTGCTCACCGAGGAAATGGTTATTGAAGCCATGCCAGCAGCTTGGGAACTTCTATTAGAAACAAATCATGATACAGCCACATCTAGTGCCGCAGTGTTTCTGATGGGCTCTGTCAAGGCACAAAACTTTGCCTTTGATATAATGCAGCGAGCGCTTAAGCACAAAGATCCGGACACACGCATAGGCGCTATTCAACGCTACTTAGTGTTATGGAAGTGTCGTTTTCATTGTTGGCCGCGTATGGAGGAAAATGCGCATGATGTAACATTCAAAGTGCCGCCAGGTGGCATCGAGTTTACGCTACCCTCACCCAAAATCGGAATAGAGAGCCTGCCCGTTGTCGATCCACCATGGATGCCAGTGCAGCAAACAAAAGATATGGATGTTACCTTAAATCAGGACAGACACGTGAGTAGATAGCAAAGAGTAACATGTCATTTTAAGCAGCGTAAGGTGTCTTCTATTCAGCGTTCCTTGGTAACGGCTACAAAGAGCCGCAAGATGCAGCAAACAGAGGCCATACGGAATGCCTTGCGCCAGCAACGTGACAAACAACGTGCCGAGCGACACAGTTTTTTGATAACCATGATACCTATCAGTCAACAGGCATCCCATGAGCCAGGTATGGAGCATGAGGACCATGAAATCGAAGAGGATTTGGATGGCACTCGCATGAGTTCTCATCTGCATCATGCGCACTCTTTGTTCCCCTCGGTTTTGTGCTCGTCCGTTATGCAAATTGTGGGCTGTTTAGATGATGCAGCTATTGGATCGGATGGAAATGCGGTCTATGAAATAGCCTACCAGGTTATTTGGGTATGCTTGGTGGAAGAGTCAGCTCTGTTTCTGCGGTATGTTTTTGAGCGTTTAACTCGGGACCGTCAGGATCAAATGTTCAAGTTGCTGCGTCACCTAATACGCTTTGTGCCTAGACTTCCTCAGCAGGCGGCCTTTGCACTATATAACTCCATTATTGGCTACATTATGTTCTATGTGCGATCCTCAAACGAACTAAAGCAGGAAGTAGGTTACAGCCGCATTTACTAAGTTATCAGTTAATAATCACCTCCATTTCAATCTTTGACAGCTTGTTGGCTCCGCCCTATCTGTATTATGGATGGTTGTGCACTCAGTACACGGCATTATGTTTAAGGATCTAAAACAAATCTTACGCAAGGAGCAATGCGACGCTTCCATCTTGCTCACCGCTAATGTGCCTGCTGCCAAAAAAATTGTTGTGCATGGCCCAGCCGATGATGACTACAATATACCTTCGCAATTTCCAGTTCAGGAGGACACACTATTTTGTCAATTACTAAAAGAAGCTCTTGATTACTATCCTATTGATGAGAAAAATATTACCCACTATTGTTTGGTTGACTACAAAAGCAGTAAGTGCTACTAATACTTACAAAGCTTAAACGTCTTTCAAGTTACCTAATTCTATCTCAGGTAAAATACTGAATCCGAATTGGTACATACGTGACTTGTACTTCTTTAAGCGCTCTCAATATCCCGAAGTGCGTTTAATGCTTATGCGTCCAGAAGAGTCCTTCCTTGCGCTGCAAAAGCAGGAGCTAACCAAAAAGTTTGTCGAAATTGGCAAGGTGCATCTGACCTGGGCCATTTTGAAAAATGTTGACATGGTGGTGCAACGTGTTGTTTTCCTGCATGAGGAGCTCATGAAGTTGCCTTCATTTCCCCGAAAGGCTCTCGAAGTGGACTTAGATCTGCATCATGGAGGCGAGTACGGCAAGGTGTTACTTGGCCTGGATGTTTTACATAAATTCATGTGGGTGCGACTTATTGCGCGCATGTTTGAAGCTATGGCCGGCAACTTTGCATACTCCGCGGACATTCAATTATTTCTTAATGTGCTCTCCGGCGCCTCTATACTCCATGCTGAGGACTCCTGCATTATGCGTTATGTCATGGCGACTTTTATCAATGCTGCCTTTAACTTTAAGAACATCTTCTCCACCAATGGCTACTTTATGATCATGCCCACATTACTGCAGGTCTATTCGCTTCACCAAACCAACAAGTTAATTACCACAACTATCGAATACGCAGTCAAGCAGTTTTATCTACTAAACCGAAAGCCATTTATACTGCAGATGTTTGGTTCGGTATCAGCGATACTGGATACGGATGAAGACGGCACCTACGGCGAGGCGCATAAGGTGCAATCGAGCTGTCTATTTAACTTGTTGTTGAGCTTGGAAGATCCCTCACCTGATCCGCTTAATATTGCCGAATTAGTCAAGGAACCTAAGCCGCTCAAGGCAATTGATTTTTGCTATCATGATGAGGATGATGACGTGACTGTCCTGGACTGTATCACACTATGCGTTATGGTCGTATCGTATTCTGCGGAAAGTACACGAGGCTATCAAATGCTGGTAAGTATGGAAAAAAGCTTCACAAGAGCTAAGCTCACCTGCTTTTATCCCAATAGATCATACTCGAAGCCATTCTGCCTTGCTATCTGCAGCAGATACAATCTCCAAGTTATATACCACTCCAAGGAAAATCCGAACGCGATATTATACTACAGTTGGCGGTGGCCATACGCACCATGGTGCATAATTGTGAAGGTCTTGCCAAAAGTTATAATGGACCTTATCGTAATAGTCCTGAGCACAAAGGATCTTCACAGCGCAACTGTAGTAGGGGTCCACCTTGCTCTCCAGGACTAGACTTTGAGGAGGAAGCGCATCCCAAATATGTCACAGATGCCCGAACTAAGAGCATGATGGATTCTGGCGAAGATTCCGAAATGATACGAACCGAGTATCGTAGACCTAGAGATGTGCTGCTGTCAGTTGTTGGTGACTTCCTAAGCAAATCAACAACGCGATTGGCAGAGCTATCTAAAAAGCTGCCTAGTGATACCAAACCCACCGAGGTGTTGGATGCCAAATGCCATATACGTCTTGCTGATATAGCACATTCCCTGCTTAAGGTTTCGCCTTATGATCCCGAGTCTATGGCCTGTCGTGGCCTACAACGTTATATGCAGGCGGTACTGCCAAGAGCCGAATGGTCAAATGATACACTACGCAATGCTTTGGTTACAATATTGCGTCGTATTGATAAGGTATTTCTTAAGATATCGAAGAAGCCTTCCATTCGGCGCAATACGGACTGGGAGGCAGCTGCCGGACTGCTAAAAGGCATACACGAAGCTATAATACGAAATCCGTATGTGCTACACTGGCAACAAATGAAAACTCTGATCAGCACTGTTCAAAATCTGATTGTTAACGAGCCTGGCTCTGGCATACCCGAGGGCGTCTCCAGCGCAGGTGCAGCGCTCATGTCTCAGAACCCGCCGGCCTTTTTCTGCTCGGCCGTGGTGCGTCTTGTCGCACTGCAGGTGGTCAGCCCCGTGGACTGTTTTTCTCTGGTTCAAATCTGCGGTGGCAGCGCCGAGTTTGCTACGCAGGAAAAGGCCGAGGGTTTTCTAATGCATCTGATCATGCCACTGTGCTTGAAGGTTTGCTCGGGTCGCGGTGTATCCGATGTTGGCGAACTAAAAATGACCGATGTGTCATTTCTGCTAACAGCTGTGCTGAATGCCATGAGTCCTCCAGCGGGCCGCACGGGTCAGGCTGTGCAACAAATCAATAGAGTAACAGGGGACCTGCGTGCCGGTTCCCTGACCTTTACCGGCAGTCGAGATGCCAAGCGACCGGCCAGAATATCTGGTTCCCTTTATCAAGCTGCATTTTTGGCGTTACGCATAGTTTGCATTTGTTTTGAGAATCGTCTTTCCACCGAATGGCCGCGTATTGTGCGTGTCATGCGAGATTTAGGTCGGCGAAACGAAGCTGCCCCGGATCTGTGGAGTTTTATGGAGTTCGTGGTCACCAATCGCACACCACTGTATATTGTTTTATTGCCTTTTATATTGCACAAGGTGGGACATCATTAAATCTTTTTAAATATGAATATTAATAGTTTTCTTCGTGTAGATTTCTCAACCACCCATTGGCGATCACGAACGCCACATGCAATTTATAATACGCGAGCGTTTACGCGGCACTCCACCTCAAGGTGGCATAAAATCCAAGGGCGCTCTGTTACTAGAACTGGCTCGAGAGCTGCGTGATCTACGCGATGAACTGGAGGAGAAACGATATGGTAATAACAAAAAATTTGTTGTGACAACTTACATTTGTTTTATATTAAAGTATCAACAGATCGCGAAAGCTCCGACCAAAAGAAAAGTGACACACCCGCTGCTACCAGCGCAGCTGACCCACACAAATCTCAACAACGCCCTTCTCTAATTTCCATTTTTACGGGCACCACCACTGGACAAGCCACACATTCTCACGTCTCTGCCGTGCCCATCGATTCTCGAAGCGGCTCAGGCGGCATATGCACGCCAAGCGACACGCTGTCCCAACAAACACTGCATCCTCCGCGTGAATCGTTGTCCAGCAGTTCCACAGGTCGCGACCCACATACAACAACAAGTGAGAGTCACAGTGGGGAAGCTGCAGCGGGCTCAGCGCCAACGCTTGTGGGTCAGGCACCCTCCACCTCCAGTCATGGCGCCAGTAGCGGCACTATTGCCTCGGCGTTACCTCCTGGTGTAATTTCACAACTGTCACACTCACAGTCATTGCAGCAAGCCCCATTTAAAGCTCAGCCGCCAAAACTCAGGTTTGTATCGTCAGTGGAGTTTAGACATTCGTCTGGAGAGACTTCTACCACGCCTTTGTCACCTGAAAGTCCTGCGGAAGACAGCTCGGGCGATCATACACGCTCGCGGCTCCAGCGTTCCAAGGCAGCCAGTCGAAAGACGTTCAGGTTAAAACGCAGCAGACTGACCCCGATGGAGCCACCAAGCATTGTAAGCTAGCAAAAAAAAAAAATATAACTTCATCACATTAAATTTTACAACAACGTGCAGGTAACGTCTCTGTCCCAAGAAGAGCATCAACCCAAAGCAATTGGTGAAATATCTTGGGACTCGGTTTCGCAAACCTCATCGACCTCTGGTTACCGTGACAACAATAGCTTGCAAACGGGGCTGCTATCGCCTGATGGTTCCTTGGGTGGACTTACCTTAGGGCGGTCTCCGTCGCAGCACTCACTTTTGATGGTATTTGAGGGACAGGATGAGGACACACTTATATAACAATCACAGAACGGCAACTGAAGCTACGAGCTTTAGGGCGCAAGTGGACTTAAATGATTAATACGAATTCTAGCTAGTTTATAAATGTGTCTTTTAGCATAAACCATAGTTTATAGAGGAATAGTTGATTTTTGTTACGTGCTCCTTTTGTATTTAATCGTAGAAGTATATAGAATTGTTTGCAAAAGTAATAAATAAATATGTTGGTATCAGTTCTGACTTTCCGTAGTTTTTGCTGGAGGGGCAGAAGCGGTTGCGGCCGCCTTTAGACGATTTTCCTTGACAGTTTTGCGCCATTCCAACCACTTTGCCATATCTGGATTTTCTGGATTACCGCGCTGCTCTAGCTGCATATAGTACGCTTCTCGTAAAATTTTAAAAGCCTGTATGCTGTAGTAAGGCTGTTGTGTAATTGGATCAAAATAGCGCGCTGGCAGTCTTGTTATGGGGCATATGCCGTTGGAGGTCTTCTGCAAACGTTTCGGCCGGAATATGTTGTGAAAAACCTTGTCGTTAAAGTCATTTTCAATGGTAACGAATGTCCGTTCGCATTTTGAGGCGGGATCATTGGGATCATGTGGTAGAGTTGTACCGCGGGTAGGCTTTCTCATTACCGGCATAGTCATAGAATGATAGCGTATGGTGGGACCCGTAAAAACTCGCTTGATGGGACGTGTTTTCTTTTTCTCCAGTTCCATTTTTTTGAATTTCTCTGTAAGCGTAAATATCAAAAGTGTTTTATAAACATCGACAACATGTTGCATAGTGATTTACCCAGAGATTCAATGTTCTCCTCTTCGGTTATTTTGGCCTCCTCGAGCAGTTCTTCCTGCGTGGGTATATAATCCTCTACTCGTATTTTTTTCTTTTTACGTTTACGTGCATCGGCTAACTCTTTAAGCCTTATTTTAGTGGCTTGGGTTTTAATAGCTGTGGAGGTGCGTATAGATTTGCGACCAGAGTCGAGCACAGTAAAACGTGGGCGCACTTTGCGCTTACAAATGCCGGCTGCGCGTTTCTTGTGTGGCGGCGCTATGCCTTTTGTTTCCTTTTTAACAACCGGTTTGGTTTCCTAAAAGTTTAATTTATTTTTTAGAGCATTATATATAGTTTGTAGTGTGAACGCACCTTGTAGGCTTTTGTGACAACGCCAGTTCGCTTGCGTTTCTTCTCCGGCGCATCTTCTTGATCGGATACGGGCTCATCATTTTCATCGATACTAAAATCCGAATCTACAACGTCGTCCTCCTCGTCTTTTTGACTAAATAAAATTAATTATTATATTAAAAGCTTATAAATAACATGTCAAAAAAAACAAAACATACACATATTCTTTATCCTCTTCCTCGTCTTGAAATCCACCGTAAGAAGTTTTGTAAAACTCATCCTCTTCCTCGTCGTCCAACAAACCTGCAATTTTAGTGCCGGCATTGTTTCGTCGGGAGCGTGTAGCAGCCATTGACGATTATTTAAAATTTACTTATAAGCACTTAAACTAATAAAATGCAGGATATTAAACAATTTGTAGAAGTAAATAAATGGGAATTCTGCTTCTTTTTAGTAAAAATAACCATTCACAGCGAATTTCAATAATTGATGCTGCCAGACTTTTCGACAATGAAAAGCCGCTAAATGTAAATATTTTTTTATATTTTAATAAATTTTTATACAGGTTAACTGGTTTTAATATTCCAATATGAATTAAATGCATTTTAAATACGTGTTTGTTTCATGAACTTGTGCTAATTTTCTAGATAATACTTTTACCACAATGTCCACTTACAGCAAACTACAGGGCATAGCATATGCGACTATATCGAAATGTTTATGCTGGCTGTTGATCAACTGCTAACCTGCACTTTGGACTTTCTCTTCGTTGTCGTTTATTAAATACGGTAATAGTTCAGATTTAATACACGCAGCAAACGGTGTGAACTTTGGAGCACAAGATGATCAATTCAGGAAAATTAGCTGGTCGAACTATTTTTATTACCGGTGCTTCACGGGGTATCGGTAAGGAAATCGCCTTAAAGGCTGCTCGCGACGGTGCCAATATTGTGGTTGCAGCTAAAACCGCTGAGCCACATCCAAAGTTACCGGGTACAATTTACACAGCTGCGGCAGAAATTGAAAAGGCTGGCGGTAAGGCTCATCCTTGCATCGTAGATGTACGCGATGAGAAGCAAGTTCGTACTGCAGTGCAGGAGGCTGTGGCCAAATTTGGTGGTATCGATATACTCGTGAACAATGCCAGTGCTATATCTTTAACACCAACACTCGACACCGACATGAAACGCTACGATCTTATGCATAGCATAAATACCCGTGGCACTTTTCTTGTGTCCAAGGAATGCTTGCCCTACTTGAAGAAAAGCAACCATGCACACATTTTGAACATTTCACCACCGCTGAACATGGTGTCTAAATGGTTTGCACCGCACGTTGCCTATACCATGGCGAAGTATGGAATGTCTATGTGTGTTCTTGGAATGGCCGAGGAGTTCCGCAATGAAGGCATTGCTGTAAATGCACTTTGGCCCCGTACTGCCATACATACAGCCGCCATTGAAATGCTCACGGGCCCAGATAGTGCCGGCTGGTCACGCAAGCCAGAGATTATGGCTGATGCTGCCTATGTTGTGCTGACTAGAGAGCCGAGACAATGTACCGGGCAATTTTTAGTTGATGATGAAGTTCTGGAGTCGGTAGGTGTTACCGACTTGAAACATTACGCTTGTGTTCCCGAAAACGCCGACAATCTTATGGTTGACTTTTTCATTGAGGCCAAGGGTGCGCCACCAGCAGTTGAGCCCGAAACTAAAACAACTAAAACAGCAACTTCCAGTGCAAAGGATGGTAAAATTCCAGAACTATTTAAAAAAATCGAATCTCAGCTCTCAGCTGAGATTGTTTCTAAGACGCAGGCCGTCTATCAGTTTAACATCAGTGGTGACGAGCAGGGTACCTGGTTTTTAGACTTGAAAAATGGAACTGGGGCCTGTGGTATAGGAAACCCACCGGCTGCACCGGATGCAACGCTGTCCATGAACTCCCAAAACTTCTTTGACATGTTTTCGGGCAAGTTAAAAGCAGCTCCAGCCTATATGTCGGG
Source organism: Chymomyza amoena (assembly GCA_037043745.1). Lineage (NCBI taxonomy): Eukaryota > Metazoa > Arthropoda > Insecta > Diptera > Drosophilidae > Chymomyza > Chymomyza amoena. The sequence goes on from JBAMAX010003353.1 coordinate 135,241, forward strand.
CAAGCTGAAAATCCATGGAGATTTGCAAAAGGCCTTAAAATTGGAGAAGCTTATGAAGGCACTTAAATCTAAGCTGTAAATTATTTAACGTTTTTTATGATTTTATTTTTTATTGCGAAATTTGGTTAGTTTTGATACTTTAAATAAAATAAACATTTTAAAAGCGAACTTTTGTGTGAATGCTGAATTATTGTTTGCCCCTAAAACGAGTTGGCATTCCTATGATTAAAGTTAACATATGACGCGCATGTTTACATATTTTACATTTTTGCAAAACAGTAATTACTTCCTTTAATAAAAAAGAAGTGCAAGAATTTTGTAATGACTTCAATGTAAATGAAATACAATCGTTAACTCAAAGAGTTAATAATTCGGAAGCAGTATATTAATAAATATTGCAATGTCAAAGGCGGCTTCATCTTACAAGGTGAGTAAAAATACATGCGTATGAATATATACAGACATATGTACGTAAGTATATACAGACATGCATGGATCACTTATCGACATATATATATACGATCTATTAACGCTGATAAGACTTGAATTTAATAAAAAACACAAATATTATTTGTAGGGTGCGGCCGTGCGCCTTATCAAATGTTTCTGCGGCTGCAGTGATATGACCGTGGAGGAAGTACAACGCATTTTTACCTTAACCAACAGCGTACACAACACACTCTTGGACGTAGATGCTTGCCGTCTTCTGCGCCGCTTCCTAGAACAACGTCGCTCGGGGGACAAGGGTGAAACCGAACAGTATCTAGATATATATGAAAAATGTTCCGAGTTACTGCAGCAGGAACAGCACACCTTTGCGAAAGATGAAATTGAAGAACTGTGCGATCTAGGTCTGCCCTACGATTTGGAACAAGATCTGACTAGACGTACGCTGAGCGCGAACCCTAATGATATTAAGATGGGTCTAAACCGTATTCAAGGCAAGTGCCGCAATGAAATTGAAGCGAGCCGGGAATTTAGAGATTTCCGGGATGCTATACTTAATAAGTTAACACGCGTGCCGAAGTGATATATTTGTTAATAGATACATATATCAGTTTAAGATGGTGCATTTTGTGTTCACAATAACAAAAACCAAAAAGGAGTTGGTACCTATTTAATTAAATACACCGATTATTGGAAACCGTATTAAACCTCAAGAGCTAATTAATTTTAAGTGCCTTTGAAGCTCTCTGCAAAGCATCACTCAAATGTTTAGTCACATTTTTCATAATAGTCAACGTGCAACGAAACCGTCCTAAGAGGAAGAAATTTAAATTTACTTAAAAACATAGATCTTACAGCTGTCTGTGTTTACACTGCCTGGTTCTCAAAACACTGAGTACTTAAAAGCTACTATGTTACTCAATATTAAATGCCCTCTAATCTTGTTATTTTTATGGGATCATACAGTTTTAACTGTATGTTTGCAGCTACTGCTTACATTGGTATTATTTCCTTGGACATTTTCCTGTTTAATTTATTTTTATATATTGTTAATAAGCACTTATTGATAAAAATATATATTTCTTTTTAGAAATAAATTACATGCTCTGTTGTTGTAGCATTGGAATAGATTTTCTTCATAACGCTTTAAGTTTTCTTCCATGAGTAATACATTTCCATGGGCTTGTTTACCTACAAATATCAATAATGTGTTATATTTCTCAACTTTTAATAAACAATAATTAAATAAACAAACCTTCCAAAATTTATCGTTTACTTGATGGAGTGTCTGGTTGCCATTCAAAATGACTAATTGTTGTGGCTGTGGCGCAATGTATATGCAAAAGTTGAGTACACGGCAAGCCTCTGGTAAATCCGCGCCCAGATCGAGTGACAGGCGCATAGCCAGATATTTGCTTAAATGATCCACTGTAGCATTGGCTGTTGTCTTTATATACCGTATGCAGTTATCTTTAAGAGCTTTAATAAGTTGGTTATCAGCGGACATCTCTGTGGGATGCGGCTTAAAGACCAGCTCAATTTCATCATTGATGCCCAGTTCACCATTACCTTCACCTTCGGTATCAATGTTGGAGTCACCTTCAGTGCGGCAATCCATTTGTGAGTCCGACTCGGACTCCTCAGAGCGTTCTGAAGTCAGCACAGACATAGCACGCTTGGGTTTAGAACTGCTTGAATTTGAGGGCACTGGCGAAGGCGTGCTGCGTACTGATGGCGGATTAGATGCATCATCAACTTGCATACGATTCGAAGAAGTGCTAGGGCCAGTATTTGCTGCAGGTGGTGCTGCAGCTGGTGTCGGGTTCGTTTGCGAAGAAGTGCCGGCACCAGAATGCCCTGGATCACGATTATCGCTTTCATTGCCGTTGGTATTGCTGTCATTCGAGGCGTTGTTATGGGGTGGACCACTTCGGCCCACAGCGGGAACGCCAACACCCCCACTACCGCCGCCACCCACACCACCACCATTCCCCTTTGTGCGAAAACGTTGTGGTCGATTTTGTGATTGCAATTTAATGCCCTCATTTATGGAATTAACCAATGCTTGCTGCGATTGTGTTTGATTAAATTTGGCCATGACCTTTTCCTGAATTGCCTCGTACTCCTCGCGGCTGGGATATATTTTCGATATGAGCAAGTCAAAGTTGGGATCTGCACGTAGAGAACGTTTTGAGACGAGTTTTTTGCGGCACGTGGGGCACTCTTTGTTGCCCGAACGCAGCGCAGTAACAATGCAATCCGAGCAAAAACGATGCAAGCACTCTTTGGTCGTCATTGTTTTCTTTAGCATATCTAGGCAGATGGGACACATAAGCTCGCTGTGCAGACTCCGCGGCGACACAGCAATTTCGGTGCTGTCGGTAATTATCTCTTGCGGCTTACGTTGAAGCTCGTAAAGTGACAAGTCCCAGTTTTTATTCTGTTGGGGTTCCATTGACGCCATTTTAGAAGCACTTTACGCTGCCTTTAATAATTATTTAATTACTAATTTTCACAATTTTCACTGCACTCTCTATTCTGCGAAATAAACAATTCAATCAGGGTGGCCAGACTTTACAATTGTAAAAATAAGCTTAAATGCCCACTATGCAGTTTTTTTTTAGTATAAATATACTGCGAAATTACTATCGATTCTTAAGACTTATCGATAAGCTTTAAAATACTGTGTATAGAGTTGCCATATGACAATTACACGCTCTGCATAAAAAACTTGCCTGTTGACTGCTTAAATTTAGAAATATTCAAGTTTGTTGTTCGAATTGGCGACACAAACTTAATACTTATAATGGGCATTGCTTTCTTAAACACCTTTGTCACATTTAACTCGGGAATGCAGGAACAACTGCATTAAATGCACCTCGTAATCTAACGAACTAAGCGCTTAAATTCCTCAAACATTTGACAAAAAACTCTAAATAAGGCTTAAACGCACTAAAAACAATTGCAATTGCCGTTAAATTGCACATAAAAGGCACGCGCAAATCTTGTTCCGCATGCGCATAAGATATATATATGGTTGGAATACTGCGTGGGGCCTCCAACGATTGGACAAAGAATCCCGTAAATTGACTTCTTATTGTGTTCAAACATCTACATATTTGACATTTCTTTCTCTTTAGTTGCAGACATGCAATGACCTTTGTAGCATTCAATTAACTGCAAGTTGCGTGTTCCAGAATTTTCCCAACAGCAAAAACCGGTGGCTTTTCTATCTTTTGGCCTGTCCAAGACAGCAGTTCATCAGCGTCTAGCTGAGCTTGTTGCTTGTCACATTAAATGCGCATGTGCGCCAGTGACGTGGCAGAAACCTCAACATAAAAACCCAACGATGCATATCAAACAAGTGGTGAAACCGTTGGACCTGAGTGGCATAACTAAATCCATTTGTCATATGACACTGCAACCAATCGCTTCCAGGTTCAGGCGTTTAAAAGGCATTACTATTAGGTGCCAACTAATTTAGCTTTTTCTTTGCCAATAAACAGACGCATACCAAGATGCTGCTTTATGCGCAATACTGCAGCCCATAATTCTTGAGGCTGCAATTTTCTACATATTGCCGCAAACTTTTTGTTCATATAGCCTGTCTAGTCTTGGCCACTTGACCAAGTTTGACTCTAGTTGAACTGCTGCTCCCACACATATTCGGGCGACGACGATAGCGGATCAGCTGTCCTCATTTTTGGTCAGCAAGGTACGCGCAGGTTCACGACCCAAATAGCCCTGGTTCCGTGTTTCTCTCGACGTCGCCAAGCCTGTCTGTGGCTACACTGAGAGAAAAAGTTGTTAAAAATAAGCTGCACATCAGCTGCTGCTTGAATATGAATGTATAATAAATTGTTGGGCTCTCTAGCTCTTTTAGGATCCGCGATTCTTTTATTATTATGGTTAATAAAACCATATGTATTATGCTAAATGCATGTTTATATGTACTTCTTCGCTTATATGAAGCCTTTTTCTTTTTCCAAGTGTATTAATTCTGCCAGCAGGCTCTCTGTACTTTCATGTGTTTGATGAGTTGAGAATTTTCCAGCTGGTTCTGCACTTTATTGACATTAATCATTTGCAGAGTCTTGTTAAAATTCGCAAGTACTTCGTGAGTTTTGGGGGTAAATTGTTGGTCCGGGTGCTTATTATACTAACATTATGCTGAATAGTTATTATGGCATGTTTATAGTTAGTGGTTTGTAGCGGATTCTTTTAATAGCACCTCGTCTCGCATTGACATCAAAGCATTTCGGCCAAACAAAAAAGCTTCGGTATCTTTTTGGCTACGCTTTTGTTTGGACCGGCATTACTCAAACATTTAGCGCAAGACCGGAAGGAAGCAGCAGCACTTTTTTTATGTCGTCTGCGCCATTTTGATTTATTTTTCATGTCTGCAAATTGTACGCCATTGTTTGGCCAAAGAGCAAAGTGAAAGTTTTCGCTTTGCGCTGCTATAGAACATGAACATTTTCGTTGCCTAATTAAGCATAACAAGCGGGTTGGCCAAGTCAGTCTTGGCTGGCTTCTCAGGCACTACCTAGCGGTTAACTAAAGAGCAGAGACCAGGTACATTTTTGATTGGAGCAGAAAATTGCAATGCTGTGGCCACTGGCCTACAGGCAACTACATGCCACTTAGCCCCAAATCAATAACAGCAATGCAACTGACGTGCCAACAAATGCTTGGCCAAATTCTAGGCCAGTCACCACGCACAGTTAGAATGTCAAAGTCGACAAAGCGGCATAAGGAAGGTGGCCAACGTGCAGATTCTAGTGGCACCCACACAGTCAAGCGTTTACAGACACATAGTATACACTATAGACAAAGAGTACAGACATTACCATTGTTGTGCTGCAATCTGCTAACTTGTCTAACAGCCCCACACAAGCACACACACACACACAGTGTGTGGCATACACAGACGCAAACACATACATACGTCAGTCGCAATTGAAGTGCTTGCAAACATACACACTCAACAATTGACAATAACAAGCAACATCAGCCGCAACCGCGGGCCGCCCAATTTTATTTTGAATACCCTGCTTGAGTGCATATTAACTTTATCATAAGGACACGCTTAGAAGACTTAAGTCACAATGTTATTGATAATGGTAAAAATGCTAGTATTAAATTAGTCAACAGTGAAATTTTAGTAGATCCTTGAGTAGCTTTTTGTTTTGGTAAGATCAAATCTTGAATCTGCAAGTTTTAACATAATATTCACATCTGAAACTTGCCAGAAGCCTTATTTGGCATCCTGCCTAGTTCAGCCTCTTCGAAAATTGTGGTAAGATTTTTGCTAAAGGTTTTCTAAAAATTCTCTAATCCGATCAAATAAAATAAGAACAGGACACAAAAAAAAAATGAATTAACTTCTATTTATTTTTAAACATTAATTTATAGCTTTTTCCAAAAACACAGCAATGTAAAGAAAAAGACAAACTTTTAAGTTGAATTCCCGAAAAAATTTGTGAAATCCCTAAATTTAGTAGTCTGTTTTGAAATGGGTTGCTCGGAAGGAAACTTCTATTTCAAATCCAATCCCTGTCTTTAATATGTTGGCTCAATATAGGGATAGTACTTTAGTAAAATTTAAAGAGTGTTTAGAGACTGATAAGCTAAATCAGAAGCAGAAGGTCAAGAAGTCAGAAGTATCAAGTTAGCTTATTAAATGAAAAAGCTTAGTCAGAGATAGCCGAATTTTAAACATAATCTCGATAAGATGATTCCAAAACTATTGACACTTGCAAATTTAAATTCTAATGTCTTGACGATTCCATATGAACGAAAAAGAGTTCAAACAATATATCTATTTTCTAAACTTTTTTAAAAAGTACTCTCAAGAAAAATATTATTACAAATATCTTCTTTTTTTTTGACACGACAAATTCAATCGCAGAGTATGCAAAACTTTAACTCAAGGTAACTTTTCCACTCAGATTTTATAGCCAAAACCGTTGGTCCAACCTGAGCTCGTGAAGTGCCAGGGCAGCACCAATGCCAGCTGCAGTACCTCCCAACTGACTGACCCAACAACTGACAGCCAGACCAGAGCACAGCAACCAGAGAGCTGGCCGGGCACAACACAATTGTATAGATGGATATTTGAATGGGTTGTTGCTTGCTGTCCAAATATTGCCAGGCTCATGCTGTGCCATTTGATGGCTTTGTGCTGCTTCTGTTACCGCTGCTTTGTGGTGGTTTTTTTCAACTCTACCAGCCGCATTGTTTGCTCATTATTATGGCCAATTCTTTGTCTTTTTTTGCAGTGGCATTTTCGAACAGAAACAGGCATGCAGGCATAAATAAATCTCAATTAAACGTTACAACCCCTTTGGGGCGGGCAATGCAAGGATAATAATCAATCAGCGTACAAGTGACGTGGCTGGGCGTGGGCACATACGCGGCCGGAGACGGTCACTCTAAGGACTACTATTGCTCCTACGGACTGCTTGCCGCCTTGGTCCAGGGTCAAACTTGCTGTCAGAGCCGTCTCTCATTCACACCCCGCTATTCATATTTTTATATTTTGGCTGCCACGCTTTATGCCTTTGTGTGCGGCAAGTCTCAACTCGTGTTTATTTGGTTTGCTTTTAGTAGCCGCCCGAATGCCAGGGCCAAGAGCATAAAATGCCACACACAAGCGCAATAATGCTGCGTTTACACTGCCTGACAGAACGGCATAAAGGCAGTGTTTAGTGTAAACAGTTGACGCATGCTAGGTTTACATGAAAGGCTTTTAAGTTGGGCCACCATAGCTTTTTTTTAGATATATCTCAGCATTGAATACATAGGCATCTACTACTACTAGTACGAATTCTCGACTTATAAGTGGAGCCAATCGAGGATTGCCCTGTCGGGTATTGACACCTTGTGGTGAGGGGCCTTATTAGGGGCGATGAAGTCAAGGGCGATGCCGGCGATAGCATAGCTATCGGTAGGGCCTCCCATGCCGGTAAGGTCGAGGAAGAGTCCTGAAACTAAGAGCAGTCCACAACAAACCCTGATGCCTTTTTGGCAGCCAAATTGCTATGAGCTAAGCGTCTGTTTCCCCATATCAGGGCGACTTCAAACTAAAGAATCTTAGAACCCATCACTCATTGATTCTCATAAAAGATGTCAAAATTACATGGAACAAAACAATAATGGAAACATGTCTCCAAAGGGTACCCAACAATTATTGCTCAATCCCCCTGTTATGGCAGCCAGCATAGAGGATTTGGAGGTAGTCAAAAGTTATAGTTTAAATAGTACTAAAAATTAATTGTCATGGAAAATAGTAAAAAAAAAATTGTAGAAAATGCACTAAAAATAATTAAAATTAGTTTCAATAACAATTCCTCAAAATTAAAAAGTGATATAACATAACAAAAGAGTACCAACTTACATTTTTGAAGCCCTTTTAAAATGTATTGACAAATAATTGTCTATTTACTGTATGTCCGAAAATTTTTTTAAATTATGAATTGCAGTTCCAGCTCAAACATACATTATAGTTAGCAAGACAAAATCGTCTTTAGCCAGGTAATTAAGAGATCCCATTATGTCCCAATTGCCCAATCGATAGGTAACTGAAGGCAAATGAATATACGCTATTAAAACTTGGAAATTTTTAAACAATTCAATTTATTTAAAACAACATAGAGCATTTGAATCAAAAAGATTGAATAGAGTTGAAAACGGTTAATGAAATTTGAACAGGCATATCGTTGGCTCGGGATTTTTATTCCAAGGGTCCTACAAAATAATTATACGGGTGACAGAAAAATATACAGTGTCTCGAAAATGTTATCACAGAAGAGAAACGCTTTAAAGAAAAATTATGTCGTTTTCCTTTTTAATAACCCTTTAAATGAAAACATGCACTCAAGTGACATTTGTGTTAGTAGCTTACTCCAAGCTGTGTCACTGTGACATGCAAACGTGCCTTGCAGAGAGGCGGTGTAAACACAGCATAAGCCAGTTCACACATACACACGTTGCAAGTCGCGTCGACGTCACAGTCGTTAAGCGTGACTTTTGTTATTGTTGTTTGTTGGCTTTTTGCATACTGGCCAAAGCAACGCAACCGGCAACATATAAACAAAAACAAAACCAAACCTAGAACCAAAGCAAACCCAGAGGAACAGCAACGACAGCAGCAATCGCCTTAGCTCTGCCGCAGGTGGCAACTGGCTCGGCCGCACACACAAGACTCCCATACACACTTGCAACATGCGCTCTGCTCCATTCGTTGTTGGCGCTGGACGCTTCGTGCCACATTTTGTAAAATAAACCCCAGAGCTTGCTCGCCAGCCATTCAGTCTTTGGCGAGATTTTATCGTGTACGGACGTGTGCTGCTTGTTCCCAACGTAGTTAAGTTTATTCTCTGAGGTGAATCTTTTGAATGGTCAGCGGATATTTCGTCGCGTTCATTCAAATGCTTTAGCATTTATTTTTGGCGCCACTGCAGTGTTAGTTCCATAAAGGAGAACCACACAAACGAATCGCGTAAAGCGGTTAGCTTACTTTGTTTGAAAGTGAAATAGTGCCAAGAAACTGTTTATAGACATGTCCACAAGAGCTACTGCAACTTTGTTGCTTTGGTAAGTTACAAAGGAAAATATATACAATAGTAACAGAAATTAGGATGGATGGAACACTCTAGCTGCGTCTCATTGTCCAGAAACCGCGCTGTTTCTGTTTCTGTGTCTGAGTTGCTGCGTCCGTGTTGTTGTTCTTTGCCTCTGGCTCTGGCTCGATTTCCGTTTGTGTGCATTTGGAGCTGTAAGAAATACTTGAGCATATATTAGTTGGTTTGTTTGTTTGGTTTATTTGCTGGACACCTACTCAGTGGGCACTCGGTGGCGGATACGATGCATATGCAAGCCAAAGCCCTTGACTTTTCGCGTGCAGTTCCAAGTTTTACTGTAGTTACGTCGCTTATGGTGTCTGAAAGCAAGAAAATAAGCAAAAATTTTGGCTTTAGATATTGGAAAATAGCTTAAGTGTCCCAATTTTTTTTTAACAAAATGGGTACCCCATTAACGCTTCCTTAAAATAACTTATACACATGATTTATCAATATTACCAACTTATTTCAACAACGGAGCTTTTTGGACTCATGACGAATTTTCTTATAATGTAACAATTTTCTGTTCTGGGTTCACTATAGGGCAGCTCGAATATATCGGCGCCACTTTTTCTATAAGCATGGGTTTTCTAAGGAATTTTGCTGGAGAAGGGCATGAGGTGTTTTTTTAAGAGAAAGTCCAATATGAGTAACACATCTTTTATAGGAGAGGGAGTCTGAAAACCTATAAAATTGAATTTTGCGAGTTATTTCTTACTTATCCTGAACACTGTGACCTATTTGAGAAATATTTTAACTCCCTTTCTTTCTAAAAAATTAAAACAAATTTTTACAAAAAAAAATAAATATACTATATATGCATGAATTGATTAAAAAAAATCTTGAAGCAGTTCTTTAACAAAATAATTTTAAAAAGCGGTTCGGAAAAACCAAGTTATATTCAAGATATGCGTTATATTTCCAAAATTAAAGATTTTTTTATTTTATTTAAAATTAAATAAAGATAAGGTAAGTTTACGAAACTAACTCAACTAATAGGACGACTGGCAGCTAAAGGATTTCGGCACTTATATTAATTTTAATTTGATCAAATACCCTTAACCAAACAAGATAAAACTATTTTTTTAAATTATTAAACGTAACATAACTTGGAAAAATTTTGTTATTTTGAAGTATTGGTAAAACTTTTGTTATTTGAAATACTAATACACGGGAAATATAAATTTCCTTCATAATACAGTAAATGAAAAGCTTCATCTGGAAAAAAATACTTAATGTCACGCCCCCTACCCACAAATCCCAAAAATCTCGGTTGTAGACTAAGAACAAGGTCACTAACAATTCCCGAAAGTTGTATCCATTAATTATTTTTTTTAAACCAAGTAAAAAATTTGATTTGAGCAGGGTGTAGGTGTTGGAATCGTTCGACCCAACACCAGAAACTCTACCGCAATGGGCATCTGGCCCAGCGTCTTTCAAGCGGAGATTCATGCCATAGAGATATGCGTCCTTAGTATCCTTCTCAAGGGAACTAGGGCCGCAAACATATGCAGACCATAGGAGATACTGGTTCTCCCTTCCGGGGGCTTCGTCAAGCAAAAGTGCTTGTCAAACCTCTAGATGCGATCAAAACAAAAGGTCTTGGCAGAGCGGACCTAAAGCTCCTGATAGCTTATCTATCTGGCCACCACACTGTTAGATATCATCTACAGAAAATTGGCCTATCAGACTCCTCAGAGTGCAGGCTCTGTCTAGAAGACGTTGAAACCACCAGACATATTCTCTGTGAGTGCCCAGCGCTGGTATGGGACAGAGCCTGTCACATGGGAAAGGAACGGATGAGTCCCTTTCATCTCAGGTCAATACCAACAAAAGACCTACTGGTATTCATGAGGAAAGCGGAAAGTCTTTTGTTTTAACTTAAGGGTATGGTACAAAAGATCTTTTGCTCGCAGTACCCTACCTCTCTGTGAGGTACCCTCATACGGAAAAAAAATTGGTATAAGGCTATTTGATATACAGATTTTAATAAACTTTAATTCGGGCTAGGGAATTTTGGAAAAACTGCTGAATTCCTAATTTGCTTTTCTTATCCTCATAAACAACCGATTTATGATGATTTACCCTAAAAACATATGTATACGCTGTATCATCGACGATCACAACCAATTTTGATTTTGAGCAGGGCATACGAAAAAAAATTATCTCGGTAGCCACATAAGGGCTAAAGCTCGATTGTTATCGCTTTTATAATCTTTAAGTTACAGGCGAATAGATTGTCAATCCGTATGCATGCCAATGTTTAATAAATTTCTTTTGTTCTCCAAATGACTTTCGAAGTAACTTTGGTGCTTCCCGAAGCCTCCTTTTTAATGAAATATATTCTGAACAAACTCAATATTCCCCTTACCTTAAGGTATGGAACTATGCTGGAACTAAATCTTCTGCAAGTCTATAAAGACGCCCCACTTTCTATTGACTTACCTTTTATTCTTTTTTCTATTAAGCAGCTTAGCCTCCAATTTCTGCAAGCTGGACACCACCAATCCATGTAGTTGTGCATGATCTACAATCAGTTGTTGTTCTAACATAACTTTAGTTTGCTCCATTTTTGTTTGCAATAATAATTCTTTGTCCTGGCACTTCTGTGCGTTCTCTTCCTCCGAAGACATCTCTTCAGACCTTGCTCTGTGACTGGACACACTTAAATCAAATAGTTTAATAATGCTTCTCATGCCGCTCCGATACAATTCGCTGTGTCCGTGTAATGTGGACAAGATCAAATACAGCGGATTCTCGTTTTGGGGCTTTTCTAGTTCCATCTCATCCGTTTGTGTCCAAATTTGGCTACTATTGTGGTCGGTTTGTATGCCTATAGAATTGCATAGAAACTCAGTTTGGGTGCCTAGGCAAACCTCCTCCCTTTCAGTTTGCATAGGGCGTGTCTTCAGCTCGGGCTGTACCTGGGTGTAACGCGTGCAAGAATCTCTCAACACTGTCTGGCTTTCTTTATTTTGAAAAGTTCTCACTAACGTCTGCTGGTCCTGGCTATGCGTTTGAATCAGGTCCAGAGTGTCCAATTGCACATGAGTTTGTTGTAGCAACTTTGTTTGGGTTGTTGCATGCAACACTTCCGGAACTGCCCGCTTGTTGGCCGGTTGCGCCTCCTCATTTGGCGAATACACTAGAGTTTGACTACTCTGGCTGGTTAACGTACAAGGGCGACGATTTTGTTTAAGCAGGCGCCGTACGCTACGTACACCCTTACGCAGACGATTCTGCAAGCTGGGAGTTTTTCGATAGCGCTGGCGCTTTACCCGCTTAAGGATCAACTGTGTGCCACGCAGCTCATAGCACACTGTATAGCTGTAAGTTGTTTAGGGCAATTATAACCAAGTTTGGCGCCGTCTGTCAGCTCCAACTTACCGCATCTTGCCCTTTCTGTAGGACTTTTGACCACATAGCTTTTGTTTTGTCGTACTGCCCAGCAGCAAAAAGTCCTCGAGATCAATTGTGCACATTGCGTCTAACTGCAATCAAGGAATTTGGCTTAGAATGGTTAAATACTTTCAATTTGGACAACAATTAAAGTATTCTTATAAACAAAAAAGTAATTACTTGTGCACGAAAGTTTATTTATGAGGATGTACAAATTTTTGAATTTTAGTGCCAAGTTTACTGCGTCCAGCCCTAAATGTGTTCGATTTGACACGCAGTCTTTTCAGGCTCGTTATTGTAAATTTATTTTTTGTCTTCAAATTGCTAAACACGCAAACTTTTTAAGCCATGTTGGAACCTTCGTTGTCTGCTGGATCGTTGTTGTTGCTGTTGTTGTGGTTTGTCCGCGGGCGCCTTTGTTCTGGAGCTGGGCCTTAGCTGAGTAAAGGAATTCATTAATAATTCAAAAATGCCGCATATGTGCAACCAAAGCTGTCAGGACACAGGACCACAGAGCACACAAAGATAGCAGGCAGTGAGTAGTCGACTATGACGTACACTTTCTTTATGGCCATTAAATGTGTGAATTGTGGTTAATAGCCATGAGTCGTTGATCCCACTATTTAATAGATTAGAATCTTTAATTTATGGCGGAAAATAAACGAATTCAGGTATTAGGCTGAGAACTAAGCTTTATATTTATACATAGTTCGGTTTATATAGCCCTCAGACTTCATCACAACAACAGCACTTGTTAAGATCTATTTCGGGCTCTAGCTGTCCCAAAGTTGTTGAATTCCTTTTATGCACTAAGCTTAAAAATGTTCTAGCTGGATGAGGTACTAAAAACTGCACCCAGCGATTTTTTAAAACCAATGATGCAGTTCGATGCAAAGGAAAAAAGGGAAAAAAAAAATATGTTTTGGGCTAATTTTTAAGCTTACTTTAAAAAAACTTTTTTTGTTTTTATTTAATTGTGACTAAGCTACTGAATATTATTTAACCGATTGTTTTTAAACTATAATATTTTGGCAATATGGTTCTTTATAAAAAATTTATAATTTTTTTAACAAAAATATTTTCTTAACAAATCTATGAAACTTCCTAATTTTATTTCTTTCAATAAAAAACCTTAAATTGTTTTAACACAGTAAATTCGTTCCAGAAAAAAACCATGTAATAAAGAGATAAAGTAAATCCTTAAGCTGTTATGTTTTTTTTTAATTTCTATCAAATAGCTTTTTTTAGTCGTAAAATTATGCAAGCAATATTTGTTCCAGACAGTATTATTTATAAACCGTGTAAAAAAAGAATTTGGTGTGTAAAATTTTGTTTAAATGTCTTTCAGTTCCTGCAACTCGTTCTGGTAATAAATATGTTCTTGTCTGGGTAAAATACACAAATATGTACTTCACTTCCTTCACAAAAACTTAACATTGGCAAATAAACGCGAGTAATTAATTTTTATGACTTACTTAGTTTATGTTTTAAACTTTATAGCAAACGGAAACTAATCGTCTCTTAGAGTGTAATACTTGTTCTAAGCTTTCTTGAATAAAAATTTTTAAGACTTCCATGACCAACTTTTTCGCATTATTAATCAGCATAAAAGAAGCGATACAAAATGATACGATATACCCAATGGTCAGTTTAAAGCTCCTAAATAAAAAATTGAGTATTTGAGGTTGTATACACTTTAAAAAGAATCGAGTAGTTTTTGATAAAGAACGTTGCACAACATTTTTTAAGGAAGAATGATGAAATATTATATAATAATAATATAATATAATATTCGAATCAAAACGAAATGGCTAGTGGATAAAAACTTAGGAAATATATATTATGTTAAACGAATTTTCAATATAATGAAGCATTTAAAAATATTTACTTTTTTAGACTTGGGAAACTATTTTTTGTAATCTCGTAGGTTTTTATAAAAAATTAGAAGAAAACTGTTGATTTACGTAAAGTCTTTGGGATACCCTGTACCCATAGCTTGCAATAAAGTCCGGTTCCTTTACAAAAAAAACGAAACAGAAGAATTTTTAAGCAAAAATTTTTTTTTTGACCGATCGTTCCTATGGGAGCTATATGATATAGTCAACCGATTTCAATAAAATTTGACACAGTGCTTAAATACCTTAAAAAAGATATGAATGCCAAATTTATTTCAAATATCTTTACAAACAAACAAAACACATAAAATCTTGTATAAAAAACGTGCTTTTGGACCGATTGGTCCTATGTGAGCTATATGATCTAGTCAAACGATTTGGATTAAATTTGGTACAGTGCTTAGGAACTATAAAATACTCACGAATGTCAAATTTGGTCCCAATATCTTAAAAAACAAACGAAACACAACAAATTTTGTTAAAAAATCGATTTTTTGGAAGATCGGACCTATGGGAGCTATATGATATAGTCAACCGATTTTGTTCAAATTTGGCACATTGCTTAAGTGGTCTAAAAAATTTCCAAACGCCAAATCTGGTTACGATATCTTTATTAAAAAAAGAAATATAGCGAACTTTTCTTTAAAAAAGTTATTTTGGCCGATCGGTCCCTATGGGAGCTATATGATATAGTCAACCGATTTTGATCAAATTTGGTACAGTGATTGGGAACTATAAAAAACTTTCGAATACCAAATTTGGTTACGATATCTTTATAAACAAACGAATTATTCATCTAAAACGCTTTTTTTTTGTCGAGGTCGTCTCAAACACCCCTATGGGAGCTATATAATTTAACCCCGATATCAAAAAAATAAAATAAACTTGCCTCCTATGGAATAATATGGGATCTAATGTGAAAGTTTGGTAACTCTAGCTCTTACCATCTCTGAGATCTAGGCGTTCACACGGACGGACGGACGGACAGACGGACAGACGGACGGACGGACAGACGGACAGACGGACAGACGGACATGGGTATATCGACTTCTCTATTCACCCTGATCATATTTTAGGTAACTTTGGGATGTCTCCGACGTCTCCTTCTATATGTTACATACATTTTCGGCTTGCACAAACTTAATATACCCTTGGACCATACGGTACAGGGTATAAACAGTTGATTTGCGATTAAATAAAATAAACTAAGAAAATGTTTGTTGGGTAATACTATTCCCAATATTTTTCTAATAAAAAACTTTTTTTTTAATTAAAACAAATTAGAAAAGAAATACATTAAATCGCATTTTAAAAAAATGTGGTACAGTCGAGGCGGTGCCCGACAATGGAATACCCTGTACCTTTTCCTCTCGAAAAATTTTTTTCTGCATATTTCTACTAAGACCTTTCCAATTAGAATTACTTTTTTTTTGGTGAAATTCGATATTTGATGAAACTCGAAAGTTACGTCAAAGAATCTATTCAAAGTGTATGGGGTAAGTTTCAAGTCGATATGTTGAGGGGTGTGGGAGAATACACGGTAAATCGATTGGGGGGTCTGCATCGATAAAATTAGGATTTGTTTATTAGAGCCACATGAATCAGCTTACCAAAAATTGTGATTCGGGGTCTTTTGTAACCATAATTAGGTAGAGTCAAATATTGACGCAGCTTGCATATTTTTGCCTAAAGCTTTTGCTGTATTTGTCCCATTTTGTTCATTTTTGATATACAGATGAGCGGAACCATAACGCGTCACTCTGTTAAATTTCAGATAAACCTATTAAAAGGTGTTGCCGAAAACCGCGAAAATCTGCTGCGGCGGATAGGGTAAAGATACTGACATAATTCAACAAACTTCATCTTCCCAGGAAATATGCGAACCAGCTGGTAAAATATGGTGCCTATAGCTCTTCTAGTCTCCGAGATGTAGGCGTTCATTCGGACGGACGGACGGACCTTTTTTAAAAAAAATCTGAAAACATCGGTTTATTTTATATAATTATAAATAGAACCTCGAGAAATCCAAAAGTTTTAGATGAATAATTCGTTTGTTCGAAATTGGCTTACTTCATACGATTATAGCCCCCGCAGAACGGATCGATAAAAAAAACTTGTTGGTTAGTTTAAACTTTAAAAAGACGTAACCAAATTTAGCGATTTTTTAAGTTTCCAAAATATATCAAAATTTGGCATATATGACCGATCCGTCAAAAACATTATTTTTTATTTATTTGTTTAGAAAGATATCGTCAGCAAAAGGATTTTGCATCAACGACTTTGACGTAAGCCATCTTTAAATATCGTTGGAGGGATTTTCTATATTTTAACCATCTTAACCTTACCAAGACTTGTTTGGGGGTACATGCAGACCAAGATTGTGCAAGCATACAATATAATAGTTCAAATGGCACACTGATGCATTCAAACTTTTAGTCTAAAACATTATGATTTAAAATTGTATATACCCTCCCTACGTACCAATTATAGAGTATAAACTCAGCCACAAGCGCAGCTACAATAAAAAAAAACGAGCATTCACTTGTACTGCAATATGTCAATGTGAAAATAATATGCAAAGACCACAACAAAATATATAAAAACCCAGTTGTAAGCTCTGTAAGCACCCTTAGACCCCCTAGGGTTTGTCTGGTAAAGTGCGCATCCTTTCGGTTTGTGTCTGCGCTAAATATGTGTTGATTTGAGCGCTTTTTGATTACGTTTATATGTACCTACTTAAAAAAACCATTGCATTTCTGGTAGCATATGCGATTTTGACTTTTTGCCAATTGCAATTCTCAGACACACACATGGATGGTGAAAAATGGGCGTGGCTGCAGACACAAAACATCGAATGATGTGAAGTCAATTTGCCAATGCAACAACAGCTACTCAGCTTTCAGAGCTGCCAGAACTGCCGTCTCTAATACTTCTTTCATGTGTCTTGCCTTGGGACATATCGTAGAAGTTTTTGTCTTGCGGAATTTTTTCTGCTTCCTTCTGAGATTTTTCTTCTTTTTTTTTCCTCTCTTTTGTAGTGGTTTTTATTTTGGAGCATAAAACTTTGCATGCATTAGCTGGAACGCTGGAGTTCAGAGCCACTCTCAAATGCCATGCACGTTCCAACGCTCATCTTGGCTTGTTGTTGTTGTTGTGACTTGGTGTTGCCTTTGATTACATTTATTGCATAGAACTTCATTATATTCTATTATAATTTGTATCGACTGGTAGTTGATACTTGGGTGAGTGGCCGCCACGTCTCATATATGCACCTCAGTAGTATGTGAGCTTAAGTGGAAACATAATCGACTGCTTAGTCGGTCAATAGCTTCTCACTTGGCAAATTCTTGGCTCATTTTTGTTATTTTTATGACTCCGGACATGTCTGTTGGAGCGCTTAAGTCGTTCATAAGAATTTATGGGTTAAATTCAATGGTAATTTTTAAAATTTGTGTCTGCGATTGATTTTAAATCTATTCCATAGAGAACTAATTTTTATCACCTACATTTTTATTGTCAAAATTCCAAGGACTTTTGAAATAACCTCCAAATCGAAAATTATTATTGAATAACTTTATTTTGTTACTAAGAAAATATATTTAGGGTAAACGGCAAATTTTTTAAATCCATTTCCTTGTGCCTGATTCTTTTTTTATTGTTCCATTAACATAGATGAAAATTAATATTTACCCCCAAAATTTTTTATCATAATTCAGGTGGCTTGCAAAATAATCTCGCAATTAAATCCTATTTGAATAATTTTTGTATCATAAGCAAACCCGACAATACGTAGTTTTGGACATTTTTATTGATACTTTTTAAATTCTATAGAGATCCGAATTATTTTTGATTTCCTACTTTTTTTTTTTGGAAAAGTCTAATAGAATAATTTTTTGAGCTGACTGACTACTAAGTGGCCCTTACTGTAAGAGCTAAATGTTTGAAATTTAGCTAAAAGCTTAGTTTTATTGCAAACTATTTATAGTTTTGAATAGTTCGACCAAAACTTGCTATGTGGAGGAAATTATAGTTTAAAGGAGAATACTTTTTTTAGCTTGTACCGAAGATACGAATGTATAAAAATCAATGCGAATGTATGCGTGACAGACCCTATAAACTATAAAATCATATCATCAGGAACAACCGTAGATCCGTATGTCCGACTATTTATCCTCCTTCTGTCGGTGCATTTCCCAAATCTAGCGTACCCTTTGTAGCTATAAGTAAAGTTATAAAAACGAACCGAACGAACTCTCCACCTCAATAGTAGTAAGGAAACGAGGATAAATTTAAATATTTAGCACATTCGTGGCGAAGATGTGTCTAGAGTTTGCGTGTGCAGCTCGTAGAAGATGGGGCCCCTCGAGTATCATGTATGTATATAAGTAATATAGTATACAATCATGTCTAATCGCTAATTCCGTTTATAGCTTTCAATTGTGTAAATTTTTGGTTTTATTTATATGACTTAGACTGGCATAGCTGATTACTTGATTTAGGGTCATTTAAGTGCTAAAAGCTTAAAATTCCTGATTCAAGCACCATTCAAAATCTATGAATCAATCAATTTCAATAGGTTTTAGTCACACATCAAGTTAGACCATAAACATCCGAGCTTGTTCACGTTTAATTCCAAAATTCTGTCTGCAAAGAGCCCCGATTGTTAGTTAATACTAAGCAGCATGGCCATCGCTTAGCCTGTTTATGGTTTTTCACTTGGGAAAGTTTTGATTTTAATTTTATGTACTGTTGTTACTATCTAAGTACTTGTACATATTGCAAATCTACTTTATTTAGCTGTGGTACTTACCTTAGTTTCTTTTATTGTAATTTTTAAATAAATAAATAAAATGATTTTTCGTTGTAGTATTTAGTACGAGCACAAATTTTTTTCTATACTTATTCTATAATTGTTATGTAGATGTGATTTATTATTCAAAGTCACACCCATGTCAAAGTTGAACAAAAATCATATTCAAATTTGACAAGACAAAATTATAGTGGGAATTTCTCAGTCCACTGTCTAAACATTTTTCAAGGTCATAAGCACAAAAAAAAAGCATTTAATATAATTTAAAAAAAGTCGCATTTTCTCACGTAATATTGTAACATTCTTAAAAGCACCAACACCTAACAAAATATGATTAAATAGTATAATAAATGAAAATATACTATAACTATCGCATATCTTCATGATTAATTCGCTTCCGTAGCTGTTTTTTCAAAAAATAGCTACGAAGGTTCAAAGATAAATCAATTGTTATATCGGGTTTTTTAATAGGGACGCTACAAAAGTAGATCGGTAAGGGACGACACCATATTTTTTCCCGCTCTTTCTCTTTAGTAAGATTTGCCATTTTATCGTGGAAAGATATACGATCCCACAACGAGTCGAAATTATTAAAATTTACTACCGCAAGTCAGTGGCCTCAACTTTAAGAACGCTACGTCCAATTTATGGTCGTCATAATTGTCCTGCCAGATCAACAATTGAGCGTCTAGTGGAAAAATTGTAATCCACACGCACAGTACAAAATGTTCCCGTGCCATTGAGACAAATAAGTTGCCGTAGTGTCGAGAATATTGCTGCCGCTAGTGCATCAATTGAGGAAGACCCAAATCAGTCTCTCACACGTCGTTCTCAACCGTTGGGCCTCTCTGTGACGTCGTTGTGGCGAATTTTGCGAAAAGATCTTGGCCTACATCCTTACAAGATCAAATTGACGCAAGAACTGAAGGTTCTTGACCACCAGAAGTGTCGTATGTTCGTCAATTGGGCTGGGCAACAACTTGAAAATGATCCGGATTTTCATCGAAAAATCATCTTTAGCGATTAGGCTCATTTCTGGCTGAATGGCTTCGTCAATATGCAAAATATGGGTTATTGGTCAGACAGCAATCCACACGTACTCATGAGTCACCATTGTATCCCGAAAAAATTACGGTTTGGTGCGGTTTATGGGCCGACGGTGTCATTGGGCGGTACTTCTTCCGTGATGATCAAGACCGGCACGTTACTGTGAATGGAAATCACTACCGCTCAGTGATAACCGAATATTTTTGGCCCGAATTGGATGATATAGACAATATGTGGTTTTAATAGGACGGCGCCACAAGCCACACAGCGAATGTGACAATCGATTTATTGAAAACCAAGTTTGGTCAACGTGTAATCTCACGAAATGGCCCAATCAATTGGCCGCCTCGGTTGTGCGATTTGACGCCTTTAAACTATTTCCTGTGTGACTACGTCAAGTCTATTGTCTATGGTCTATGCCAACAAACCAGCGACGATTGCTAAACTTCGTACGAATATCGAACGTGAAATTGCAGCAGTATCGGCCGATTTATGCTTGAAAACCGTCGAATCGTGGTGGCCAAGCAAAATAAATTGAGTTCCATACATAGTGGCATTGAATGTACTTTCACAGGAATAAAGAATTTCATTGGCATCCAAAACCGTTTTTGTTTTATTTAACAAAAACTTTTATTGCGCTTTTATTGAAAACCCCTGAACATATACATTGTCAACACGGCCGTAAAGAGAAAATTAGAGGCAATGTCCTAAAAACACTTCTAACTTCAAAAGATTTTTTTGCGTAGCGTTTTTTTTAATCTGCAAATGCTTTAAAAGAGCTTTAGATCTAGCCGAAATCCTTCGTTCTTAACATCCTGTCGACCTGCATTACTAGTGGTCCCCAAGACCGAAGTACTCTGAAAAGAAAACGAGCTTAACTAAATTCTTGGGGGAAAAAAATGTAACATAGTCCAGGCGCTGCCCGACAGTATAAAACCCTTCTTGAAAGAAGGATGTTATTTCTCGAAAAAGATTTCATTGCAAAATTAGTATTTTTGATACATCATTAGATACGTAAATTTTGCATGCTGCGTATGGGCGTTACGAATAAAGTATACACATAAATTTAAAGAAAAAGTTTGCTCAAGCCATCATCTACAGTTTATCTAAAAATACAATTATTAAAAATAGTTGAGTACAAACTAAGATATGTGGTTTTAAGTAAAGACACTTTTTATAGTTTCGAAAAATGTTTTTGTTGTTCCATGAAAAAAATTTTTGGATTTAATTTTCATGCCATGCCATTTTACTACCAACATGTTAAGGAAACCAAATTTTTTTTTTAAATTTGTAAACTAGTGTAATTAATACTTTTAAACAAAACAAGCCCTCTACAAGTCTAAGTCTATACGTGGCGTTGATAGTAACGGCATGGGCCTCAGTTTTAACCACTAGTTTAAGAACGAAAAAAATCCTCGTTAGATTTCCAATATCAGTAATTTCTGTAAAGGTTATTAAGTAATTACACCACTCATCATCATCATCATTATGCCACTCTTAGGCACCGCCCATCGACTGACCCAAATCTTGCTTAGAAAAAGTCTTAAGAATTAAAAACCAAATATGATGCGTCTTTAAAAAACGTTGTTTCGTTTTTTTCCATTTTTTCCGAAAAACGCAGCATGATTTATGATTTACTTATTCCACATTATCGCATATGCGGGTAATTAACTTTGCAGCTATCAGAGAATTTCCACCCCAGTAGAGCACTTAAAGTTCGTCTAAGGCACAACCTGTCTAAGACACACTCCAAGACACACACACACATTTACCCAGGTATTACAAAGTAATATGAACGTGCTCATTTGCATTTTGTGCTGTTTTGTTTTAGACTTTCTTTCACATTATTACTTAAAGAGTTCGTAACAAGTTGCGAGTAAGTTGCTCATTTTGTAAGCCAAGTGCAAGGGCTGGGGGCGAGGTAAAGAGACACGGCCATTGGCATTGTTGCCGTTACATTCAGCTGATGGTTTACGATTTCAAAGGTAACGTAAACTTCAATTCTACTCAAAATGCATTAAATTAAGAATTCGCTTGGATTACAAAGTCAACCAGTTAGGCAGGCAGCCAGTGGAGGATAACAAAACTAGTGCCAGTCTAGTGACCCCCATAAACATGTGCATGGCGAAGGCATGTGATTGTCTTTGTAAATCGATTCAAGATAAAAGAGCGCATGAGGCAAATCAAAACCTTATCCATATTAAATTACGCACATAAGCAAAAGAGTGCAGCAGTCGAGGCGATTGGGATACCCTGCAGCAAAGCAAAAGTTGGCGCACTAAAATTGTAAATTTTTAGGATTATAACTTTTAGCGTTTACAACCGATGCTAATAACTACTTTTTTTGAACGTGTGATCTAAGTGTTCCTCCTCCTTTTGCTTGTTAAATAAATATAATATGCTCTTGACCCAAATGGTAGAGGGTATATAAAAACAGACATATAAATCCAGAGAGCTATAAAAGTAATTTTTATATTTCAGCTTATGTTGCCTGGCTGGTCTAGCTGCATTGGTGCAAGCCACCAGCAGCAACAGCAGCAGCAACAATAAGAAGCACAACAACAATGCGGCAAAGTCAGCAGCGGCCATGGCCAAGGATGCTCCTTATGTATATAAAATGAAAAAGCAGGATAAATACCAGAGACAAAGACAAGCCGCAGAAATGGTCAACGGCGGCAGCCATATTGCTCATGCTCCGCTTCCAGGCGTCGCTAAATTGCCCAGAACTACGAAAAGGCAAAAAAATCTTACAAAAAGCGCACATGGCCTTAATAAAAAGTTGCTCAAGTGAGTATGCAATTCGTATTTATTTTGGGCTTAATTAAGGCAATAAGTTTAAGTTTTTATATAAGCGGGAGACAAGTGCAGCGCTTACATGAGCTACTGTAATAAATTATATAATGAAAAATTCATGGAAAACGTTTAGAACTTACTTGCCAGACATTTGATTTATGTGTGTGTGTTTTAGCGTCTATGTCAGTTTAGAGATGGTCACGGTATCGTGCTTTTTATTCCTTGCACGTGAGCTTAATATATACAAATAAGCGTCCTTTTATAGAGTTCTAGAGTAGGAAACTTAAAATGTCACCAAATTTCTTTAGCACTTTACCAAGCAACCACAAACTTCGCGAAACAGCTGATTAAATCAAAAGAATATAGCACAAAACAAACATAAAAAAAGCCGCAAAAAAGTGTGACCCTATTGTTATTTTTTCTAATATTTAGCCTAGGGCGCAGTTATTGAAGCGAGTTAGATAGCTGGGTAAAAATGAAAGTTTGTTGCAAATATAATCCTTGTTGTCCGGCTAAACGTGCAACTACGGTAGAACAACAACAAATGGCAGCAGTTGCGCCTGAGCAGAAGCCAATGCAGGCAGCTTATCAGCCCACGCAGCAGCAGGCGGTGGAAACGCAACACTTTGCAGCCAGCGACTCCGGCAAAGACTATAAAGAGCATGAGGATGAGTTAATGCCGGAAATTACTTTTGATTTGCTGTCTGAAGCAGATCTATATTTGGAGTTGCTAAACTTTGAGCCTAAGTCAAATCAAACCTACGACCAAGCAATACTAGATATGCAGGAGGCACACAAAAGGATCAATACGCAAAAGCGCACATTGCGCATAATGATTTCGACTAAGTTCATTGCAAGCCAAGATGGCAACGCTGCATATTGGATAGCACTTTTAAACGGACATTTGCTGCCAGTAGAAGATAAATCTGATCCGAACGCACAGATCGAACGCACCTTCTCTACGTTGTTTAAGTCAGTGATCGTTCAGGTGGAACAGAATCCAGGCCACATCTTATACAGCTGGCAGCCGAAGAACACTAACATGAATTTTGATAGTTTTTTGATCAGATATAATGAAGATGAAAGTTTGCGCTGCACCATTTTACTAGAACTAAACGATGACCCGCCAAAGTTCAAGTTGGACACGCTACTGTCCAAAGTTTTGGGCTTGCACGTCGCAACGCTATCAACTGTTATATTGAAGCTGTGGCAGTATATTGACTTGCACAAGCTGAGGGATGCACAGGACTGGCAGTACATTAATTGCGACACTTACTTAGAGCAGATCTTTGGCTGCCGGCGCATAAATATTTACGAATTGACACAGCGTTTGAAACCTTTGTTGCATAAGCCAGATCCAATTATAATCAAATATTTTATTGAACGCCATACGGGTATTGCCAAAGCTGGTCTCGATCTTGATGTTGTGCTGAATGCACCTAACAAAATAGGTGAATAAATAGCTTAATAATTTTTAAAAGATGAAAGGAAACTATTCATATCAACTAGAAGTTGCGAAAAGATTATTGTACTTGTAGTAACGAAGTTGTGTTATTTAATTAAGGCTGAGTTTTATTTTATGTACTAGTCACTCTCCAAGAATAAATGCGATTATTTAAAATTTAAAAAGATACCATCCTCATGCAGATAACGATTGATGAAGTGTTTTTATACCCTGTACCGTATGGTACCAAGGGTATATTAAGTTTGTGCAAGCCGAAAATGTATGTAACATATAGAAGGAGACGTCGGAGACACCCCAAAGTTACCTAAAATATGATCACGGTGAATAGAGAAGTCGATATATCCATGTCCGTCTATCCGTCTGTCCGTGTGAACGCCTAGATCTCAGAGATGGTAAGAGCTAGAGCTACCAAACTTTCACATTAGATCCCATATTATTCCATAGGAGGCAAGTTTATTTTATTTTTTTGATATCGGGGATAAATTATATAGCTCCCATGGGGGTGTTTGAGACGACCTCGACAAAAAAAGCGTTTTAGATGAATAATTCGTTTGTTTATGAAGATATCGTAACCAAATTTGGTATTCGAAAGTTTTTTATAGTTCCCAATCACTGTACCAAATTTGATCGAAAGCGGTTGACTATATCATATAGCTCCCATAGGACCGATCGGCCGAAATAACTTTTTTTAATACAAAATTCGCTACATTTCGTTTTTTAATAAAGATATCGTAACCAGATTTGGCAATTGGAAATATTTTAGACCACTTAAGCAATGTACCAAATTTAAACAAAATCGGTTGACTATATCATATAGCTTTCATAGGACCGATCTCCCAAAAAATCGATTTTTGATCAAAAGGGTCTATCTGCATAAGGTCCTGGAACAGCCCCCAGCGATTTTTGAAAAGATATGAATACCAAATTTATTTCAAATATCTTTACAAACAAACAAAACACATCGAATTTTGTATAAAAAACGTGTTTTTGGACCGATTGGTCCTATGGGAGCTATATGATCTAGTCAAACGATTTGGATTAAATTTAGTACAGTGCTTAGGAACTATAAAATACTCACGAATGTCAAATTTGATCCCAATATCTTAACAAACAAACGAAACACAACAAATTTTGTTAAAAAATCGATTTTTTGGAAGATCGGCCCTATGGGAGCTATATGATATAGTCAACCGATTTTGTTCAAATTTGGCACATTGCTTAAGTGCTCTAAAAAATTTCCAAATGTCAAATCTGGTTCAACGATATGCGATTTATATAAAAAACGAAATATAGCGAATTTGTTCTTTAAAAAAGTTATTATTGGTCAACCGCTTTCGATCAAATTTGGTACAGTGATTGGGAACTATAAAAAACTTTCGAATACCAAATTTGGTTACGATATTTTCATGAACAAACTAATTATCAATCTAAACCTTTCCTTTTTTATGAGGTTGTCTCAAATACCCATATGGGAGCTATATAATTTATCCCCGATATCAAAAAAATAAAACACACTTGCGTCCTATGGAATAATATGGGATGGATACTAATGTGAAAGTTTGGTTACTCTAGCTCTTACCATCTCTGAGATCTGGGCGTTCAAACGGACAGACGGACATGGGTATATTGACTTCTCTAGTCACCCTGATCTTATTTTAGGTAGCTTTGGGGTGTCTCCGACGATTCCTTCTATAATGTTAAATACATTTTCGGCGTGCAAAAACTTCATATACCCTTTGTACCATACGGAACAGGGTATAAAAATAGTAAGTTTGAAGAAATTAAACCGGATTACTGCGAAAAAACTTAAGTCGCGATTTCTTTCACACTATCATATCCATAAAACCGTAAAAACTAGAAATGATAAAAAATATATTGCTTGCTTACTTGCATCATCACAATTGTTGCTACCAACATTTAACTTAAAAAACTTGTTAACATTTTAAACTTGTTGGCTTCTTAGGCAGTAATACATATGTTTTTTAAATTAAAAAAAAAATTTAACACTAATTACATTTCATCGAAGGCTTTATTAACAAAACTTGCACTTGCACTTAAAAAACAAAACAAAAACAACACTTGTTCGCTGGAGTCTCCGAGCCTTCCCAGGACACACGCACGTAGCTATTTGTAGCAAGGACTTACACTCTCAGCTTTAAATCGCACTTTAGATAAATAATTTATAAATTCAACAACAATTTGCACTCGCTGCAACTAGCAAATAAATTAATTAATCAATTTTTAACGCTTGCTACACGAAATTGTCGTAATTTACTTTTATTTTTTTCACAGCACTGCCATAAGTTCATAAGAACTTGTTGTTATTCCTTTTTGTCAACGATCAGTGACAGCGCTGCCACCCACTCTACTTGCAATAGGAACAAGTTCTTTTGAACTCATAGTTCAGTTCTGTGAAAAAAATAGAAAAACAATTGCGCCAATTTTGTTTAAGCCGCATTAAAAATTGATTAATTAATTTATTTGCGTCTAGCAACAGATGTTAATTGTTAAATCAATAAATTTATGAAATATTTAACTAAAGTGCGGGTTGAAGCTGCGAGTGTAAGTCGTTGTTACCAATTGGTGCGTGCGTTTGTCCAGCGAAGGCTCAGAAGGCGCCGCTTCATCGAGCAAATGTCTTTTTGTTTTGTTTTTTAAGTGCGTGTTAAGCAAGAAATGCAACAAGTGTTAAATCTTTTAAATGTTTTTAATTTGGTTTATAAAAAAAACATAAGTGCAAGTTCAATATGTTAACAAGATTTTTTACCAAAAATTGTGCAAGTGCAAGTAAGTAAGCAATATATTTTTATTTGTTGTATTTTTTGCGCCTCTATGAAGGTGTAAGTGTAAAAGAAATCGCCATCTTAGTTTATTCCACGCTGGAACTAAGCGGCATTTCCAGAAAATTGTTTTTGTTTTGATAAGTAGTATGTTTTTAATTTATTTCTTATAATTAAATTCAAAAACAAAATTGAAAAGTCAAAATAAGGCTAAGAGAGCAAGTGCAAAAAAATGCGAACACACGAATCCAAATAAAACAAATTTTTATACCCTGTACCGTATAATACAAATGGTATATTAATTTGATGCAAGCCGAATATGTATGTAACATATAGAAGGAGTCGTCGGGGACACCCTAAAGTTACCTAAAATATGATCAGGGTGACTAGAGAACCAAATTTGACATTCGTGAGTATTTTATAGTTCCTAAGCACTGTACTAAATTTAATCCAAATCGTTTGACTAGATCATATAGCTCCCATAGGGATGCATCAGATCGGTCTCGAAAAACACGTTTTTATACAAAATTCGATGTGTAATTCGTTTGTTTGTAAAGATATTTGAAATCAAATTTGGCATTCAAAAGTTAATAAAAGTTTATAGTTCCCAAGCACTGTGTCAAATTTTATTGAAATCGGTTGACTATATCGTATAGCTCCCATAGGACCGATCAGTCAGAAATAAACTTTTTGCTTAAGCAAAATTCGTCTATATTTCGTTTTTTAATAAAGAAATCGTAACTTGATTTATCAAGTTAGTGGTACAGTTGGTATCACTACTTAAGTCAGTCCGTGCCAGACTTTACGTCCGCCATTTGGTTGACTATAAAATTTAGTTTTCATAGGTCCGATCTATCGCACCAAATCCATGTCTTAATAATATTATGTTGTACTATCGTAAAGTAAGTTAAGATCATATGAGACCGAATTTAACAAAATCGTGAGTATATTATAGTTCCTAAGCACTGTACTATGTTTAATCCAAATCGTTTGATTAGATCATATAACTTTCATTAGGACAAATCGATATATAATAACACGTTTTTTATACAAAATTTGATATGTTTTATTTGATTGTAAAGATATTTGAAAGCAATTTGGCATTCATATATTTTTTAAGTGTTATTGTAAGTACTGCAACTTTTTGTCATTATATAGTTAAAATAGTTAAAAATTATTCTGTAACATTAAGTAAAATATATATATTTTTTTTAAACATAAATAATGAAGCTTTTTGTTAAATTAAAAAAGTTTTAAATTATTTATTAGCTTTAATTACCACCAATTAAAAATTTTATTATTTTTGATTGAGATTATTTTATGCAAATAAAACGGACACTTTTTTATTATTGTTGTTAACATAAGCATAAAAAATTTGATATTTTTGTTTTTTTATATAAATCCTAAACATATTTTTTATACTTTTAGACGTCTTTTTAAAAATTTTATAAATAATCGACAAATTATTTAAATTCCTTTATAAGGTTTACGGTCTGATTTATAAGCAGACCGCACAGAGATAGGTTAGGTTGGGTAAGGGCGGCAGTTGGGACTTATCGTCCCGACTCACTTAGGCCAAGAATAGGATCGTTGTGATACCGCTACAGTGGACCCTTCACCACTTTTCCCCACTCAGATGTCTCTTATATACGATTTGTCACAGCCATCCGACGGCCTGAATAAACCTTAAAAGTCTTTTTGCATTCTTGTCTGAGAGCTGGGATAGAAAATAAGACTTAGGGAAACCAAACCTTGTCCTGCACAATCCAGGGCAGTGGCAGAAAAGGTGCTCCATCACCACAGCTTTGGCAGATGTCTTGGTGCGCCTAAGTGCATGGATTGCCATCAGCCAGTGTTCGGTGATTGCACGGATTACTGTCGAGCATTGACTCGCACAGATAATAAATAAAAAATATAACAATGGACACAGATTTCATACACAATATATTTAAAAGGAGTTGTTTATTATGACGTGACCCATTGGGTCAAGGCTACATGTAATAGATTACTGGCAACGACCTAGAGATACGCTATGCAGAACAGGGCGGTTGGTGATCACGTTTACACGTTCTGCAAACTAAGCGATATATTAATGACTGTGAGTAGTAAATGAGGAGCACCGTCGGGTTACAATTGGCCCTTGAACTACAAATACTTTAGTTCCCCAACACAACAGATTGGCGATAGTTCTCGTTAATGCCAATCCCATACGATGGTTAAAAGCTCCCCCTGAATTTCTCTTCCTCCCGCAGATGAAGTGCTCTTGCCTTTCGGTTATCTGTTCTGGACAGACTCTAAAAATTGAAACTATCAGCCTATTTAAGAATGGTTTGAAGATTATTTTAAAAGATAAAGTGAACTCATTAAAACGTATTTGGATTTGCGATAGATTCCTAACAATATAAAAAATATTTTAACATTAATAACATTATATCAAAAACGGTCAAATCTTGGTTAAAATAAAGGCCATATCAAATGTAAGAAGTCCTATGAGACATTTTTGGGAGCCTTTTTGAAGTTTTTTATATTTTTTCCATAACAAATGTTGTAAATAAAGCGTGGCAAAAACAATTAATTAAAAAAAAAAGTTTCCGACTAGTTTCTGATTTCTCAGCATAAGGTACTTGGACTATTTTAGAAACTATTGGGAAGACGAAGGGAAAGTGAAAGAAGTGACTTTTTAAGTTTTGTACTATGTCAAGAATGAATTTGGATTTCGATGTTACTATTTAACAACAGAGATTTAAAAAAATAATCAAGTGTTTACGATAAAATTATGTGTGGCTGTACATCTTAAATAAAGTATGCCAATTTCTCAAGATACACAAATTACCAATGAAAATTCTTGACGTGCTTCGGCTCGTGCTGTTTTTGTGGCAAAACCCATTTTACCCACGCCCATCTCCAGCACAGAGTTACCTATATTACGGATCTTGCATTTGTTTTGTTGCTTTGCCTTACTTATGCCTCTGGTTCGTTTTTTTTTTTTCTTTACACTTGCAGCAAGATGGGCTTCATAAAAGTTAAAGCACCCAATAGCCATAACAGGAAACGCTTGGCAGTTGAGTCACGACGTCATGCATCTCGGGATGATTCACACATGTTCATCATAAAATTACCGGCAAATTTGCACTACTATACAAGCCCCAACAGTGCAGCAAAGAATGCAGGCGCAGTAACCTCGACGGGCGAGTCCAGAATCGCAATCGCAGTCCCAGTCCCATGACAACGCACAAAAATCAGCAATGGATGTAACAACAAAAAGTACAACAGAGGCGTCGGCGTTGATGTTGGACGCGTTGAAAACTAACGGGAAAAAGGTAAACGGGATTCCATTAGGTTATGCCATAGATACTCCAATACACTTGCACACATACCGATGTAACATATATGTACGCATTACCTCCAACAAAGTTTTTTGCACAGTGGTCAAAATTTTTATTTAAGTGGCACGTTTGTTTACAATGCCATTAACTCGAGATTTTATAGTTTAGAAAAAATATTTTTTTGTAGCTAAGTTTTTAAAGTCTTATAGCTGTTTTTTTAATGATTTAAAAAAATTCAAAAATATTCATGTTTAAAGCTGTGATAAATGTTTCTGGAATTAGAGATACATATTGGGAAAAAATTAGTTCAAAAAAAAAAGTCTGGTTTCAAATTGTAGGTAACACTAGCTTATTGTGACGTAACAATATTATACGGAATACAAAATTAACTTAAATTACACTAAGTTTACATCGAAATTTTAACCTTCGTAAAAAAATTGTTTTTTAGGCTAATTTAGGGTTGAAAAGCACGAAAATTATAACCACTTTTTTTTTTAAATTTTGTTCACGATGATATTGACGAATAACAGAAACAATTTGCCCAAAAACATGGATTTCGAAAAAATCTCAGTGGTTAAGAAAAAAAGGCTGTCTTTTCTTGTTTCTCGACCCAAAATTACCCTAAAACACAAAATTTTTTTTACGAAGGTTAATTTTTCGTGTAAACTAGTGTAATTTATAGTTATTTTTTATTCCCTTCATATTGTTACGTCACAATCATAGTTTGAAAGCCCTTTACAAGTTAATACACCTATATAAGTTTAGTCCAAGCCATTTTTTTAAATTCTATATTTAACTTTCAAAAAAAATTAAACATTTTTTCATGCATAAATGTAGGAGTAGAATAGGAAATAATCTGTTTACGACAAATAAGTTTTTTTCCAGATTGTAATAGACGAGCACTTTTTTTTCCTATGCAATCAAACTACAACAAACCCGATTAAAATAAAGTTAAAATGAGTTATTTCTTATTTTTCCAGAATCGCGTATAAATCTATATATAAAAGCTACACAAACAAAGATGAGTTATTTAAAGCCCTACAATTAAAAAATAAACAAAATGCGGCTTAGTAAGTACAACTTAAGTTGTCCTTTCAATATTTTTTAAAATTATATAGCTTTTGTAATTTCAAAATTGTTAATATCTTTCAAGACTTAAACTGTTATATTAAATTTTTGATTCCTAGTATTTTTTCCTGAATAGTCTAGTTAGTACGGTAAATGAAGGCTCAAAAATAACTTTTATTATAAAAAAATACTTGATTCATGAAACTTCGGGATCGTTAGGAACCTTGTTCTAAGTCTTGAAGCTAGTTTTCGTATTTGAGGGTAGGCGGCGTGACACCCCCTTTGTAGATAATTTTCATTACAGCAACAAAATATGTGAGTACAATTTCAGAAAAAACCTACCGATTTTGAGGTATTTGCAAATTATTTAAAAAACACCAAGCACGATTTACAGCTTTTAACTTTAAACAGGTATTGTACTTAAACCAATTAACCTATAGTCTTGACTTAGATTTATTTGATAGATAATTTTATTGATAATAATTTTGATTCGTGAAGTTATGACTTTAAATTTTCTATAAAAAAAAAAGATATCATGCAAAGAACCGTACCAACATATATTGTTAAGGGGCAGTAGGGGACGGCGTACCCACAAATACGTAAAGGTGGTTTTAGATCTAGAACAATGGTCCTAACAATCTCTGCAAGTTGATTGATGATTTTGTAACTTTATAGTATGACATTTTTTATATAAAGGCACAAATAAATATGATGTTGTTCAAAATGTAAAGTTTTCTAGGGCAACACAAAATTTCTTGAAAAATCGCTAAAATTTTGAGAAAACTTCAAGTTATTGTAATAAATAATTTAATATTGTGAATCACGTTTCATTGGAGGCGTAAAAGTAGTTTACTTCTCCCCATCATTTCTTAAAGAGTTGCTTTTTAATTTAAATGAAAACAAAACAAAAAATAATAATTATTTTATGATCTTTATTTTAAATATAAGAATTACGGACCCTGATTTCTTTCAAAATTGAAATTTAAAAATAACCATTAGCTCTTAGAATTCGTTCAATTGTTGTCATGAGGACCACTGTGCAAGGCAGGAAAAACCGAGAAACCGGCACAAAGCGCGTATATTGCCATACATTGTGACTGGAAGCGAATCTAATATTTCGTCGGCTCTCGTTCTGCCGGGTGATAAACATCGTGCGCAAGCGTACAAAACAAATTGCAAAACCTACTCACATAGAGAGGGAAACAGATTACCCATTTTGGGACAAAGCCTGAGCTGAGCTACATACTACATAACATACATCGTGGAGTCAGGCAGCAGAGCCAACCGCTTGGTAGGCTTCTCTGCTACAAGTCGCGGCAGTTTATTGCAGTTATGGCTCACCCATATATTGTGTGGCTGCAACAAATATGTACAAGCTACAACAAAGACGCACATGCGTTGGCAACCGGCAAACCGGCGACCGACTTCTAGCAGCAACAGCAGCGGCTGCACCAGCACCAGCACCCAGTTGCCATGCCATAGGCCGTCCAGTCAGAGTCCAAGACAAAATCAGAATCTGAATCAGCTACAGCTACAGCTAGAGCTGCAGCTTTAGCTTTGCCTATTTATATGCACATATGCACGAGAGGAGCTGCAGCAGTTGCCGTTGCTGGCGTTGCGTCTGGAATTAATGCCACAAATGTCAATGTCAGCGGCAGAGTAGTACGTGGAGTGAGGCATTGCCTCTTGGAGGCATGAAAATTATTAGGCTGTATGTTGGTTGGCTCTCACGTCAGCCTGAAACAGAAATTAATATGCATGCCATTAAGCAAGTCGTCCAAAGAGCTTCAATTAAAATTGCAATTTGTTTAGAGCCAGTTAGTTAATGTGCTCCTAATAAAGATGCTTGACAACAACAAAATTTATGGGGCGCCACCTATATTAAGTTGCACTGACGACGACACGTACTTACAACTATTATTCAAAACAAATGCTATCTGCTCCCATTTCAGGTATCTTTTCCCTTTAGCTCGAATGGCAGACCTGGACGCATTTACCATTGGAATTTGCCCGTACTGAAGCAGGCCTTGAACAAGAAACCTCATTTTGCGCATGTCTCATCGGCCGATCGCAATCGCTTGCTGGACATTAAGGATATACCCACCTGGCGCAAACCTTGGGAGAATGATACAGCTGAAAAATCCTTTACGGCTGGCAGTGGCAAGTCCAAGTACAAGAAATCACTGAAGCCCAAGTCGCCTACTTATTATGCGCCCGCCCAGGCGGTAAATCAACAAAGTTTCCATAAATACTTTGCCGGCAATGGCAAACCTAAAGGTCTATTTGTCATCAAGGAACATCAGACGAAGCCTTTATTCTATCAGAATATCATATCGTAAGATAAGCACTTTTTAGCTATTTAGGCATGCATCTATAAGACTGTGGTGTGGGCAACTCCAATTTATACACATACCTACTATATAGACTCTTGGGCAACTAAGCTAATTAAAAAGGACGGTTTCTTTAAAGTATACAACTTCAGATTTTACATATTATTTTTTTTCTGTTTTCAATTAATCCGTCCAATTTGCAGATTAAGTAGTTTAGGAACTGTTATCATTGTGTAAGAAGTCAAGCCTTGCATAACTATGAACTAGATCATGAACTGAACGTGCAATAAGTAAAGATATTTGGTTTAAGCTCGGTTCCCGAATTTGGATGCTTAAGTCCTTATGTTTAAAATATACCCTAGCTTATTACACGTCAGGTCTTCAACTTTTTAAAAATCAAACAAAATTTTTACCTTCAGCTTGTCTTTTTGACAAAAAATAACCAAATTAGTAAATTTCACAAAGTTAAAGAAATTTTAAATTAACCCAACTAGAAATAATAAAAAAAATATATCAGCAACCACAGCTCACAAAATTCCGACTTCAAGATAATCGTTAATCTCTTTTAAGCTCTTAAGTACTAGTTTCTTATTATCGGTTCTTTATTTTGTTCTTAAAAATATTAGTTGGAATATAAGTAATTTTGTTTTCGAGCTACTATTAGAACAGCAGTTCATCGAGATTATATTAAAATAACATTATCTAAACTCTTAGAGCTTATTAAAATTGTCAGACACTTTTATAAAATTTTCGAGCCATTTAAAAATATTGGTTGGCTTAATATGTTCGAAAAAATATACCTAGTTTTTGTAGTTTGTCATTTTTCAAGACCGCTTTAAAGTTATTCAAGATCTTTAAAAAATAAAAAAAAGTCATTTCGGGAACTGAGCTCTTTGGTGTTTATAAACGCACAAAATCGTTGAAGTATTTGCCAATAAGGGTTTGACCCTTTAGAGATATTGCCAAAATAAAGCAAAGTTTGGAGAATTCTTTGAAACAATTGAGACCATGTTGAGAAGTAAAACCCAATTTGGTATGATTTTTGACTCATGCACGATCCAACAAATAGCTAACTTCAGTATTGTTTAATTGAGGACGACACTGGATATCCAATATATATTCTAGGTAATTTGATTGGGGTTAAAGTCTGGAACTAGGAGCTTTTAAATCAAAAATTGTATAGTTACGAAAGACGCAGCTTATTCTTAATTTAAATTCGGAAAGTCGCGAAACTTTTTGTTTAAGTTTCTTGCAACATATTATCTATAAAGAAAATGCCATTTTTTACAATACGAATACCCAGCTGACTTCTTATATAGTGAAAACAGTTCTAAATTGCAAACTTGGCCAACAAAAATACATAAACTTAAGCACTTGGTTGCATAGATCTAAAACTGTCAGACAGTAAAAATGTAAAACTTTATTTTTATACTACTATATAGGCTAAAGTTGATACATATGTATTTTAAAAAATTTTAGTTCTAAAAATGCCTGCAATTTTCATAAATTACATTTTGAAAATTCCATCAACTTACTTTAAGTGCATGTACGAATTTGTTTTAATAAATAAATATAATGACTGATTTTAAGCAACAAGTTTTTTCTCTTACGTGTCTCGAAAGTTTCAGACAAAGAAACAAAGTTTATTGACTGCCCTGAAAGGCGACAGCCAAGGAAGGTAGAAAACAAAAAATTGACAGCTTACTGGCGCCAAACAAATTGACAGCTGCATAAAAAAAAAAAAGGTAACTCTAAAAGTTATTTTTATGAGCCAGTGACGTAGATAAGGGTTTAATCCTTGAGCCTACGCAAGCCTCAATTAGAATTATATGAAATTTTTTGTAGGTGTTACTTCTATATTGTGTGCGATTTTTTTTTGTTTGATAAATGCTTAGAATCAAAAAAATTAAGTCAGAAAATTAAATAAATAATTTTTAATAAATTATAAACACAAAAAATATAAAATATTTAGCTGAATTGATAGACTATATATGTGTGTCTTCGAAAATTATATTAGTGAGTTCTAATTTTAAATTGAGATGTTTCTTAAAAATAATGTGTAATTCTTCATGCTCTTTTTTTGTTGTGTGCTTTAAATTTTAATTTTTTAATTTAATTTAAAAATTTTTTTTAAATTTATAAATTTGTAAAGAAAAAATCGTATTTTTCGTGGAAATATTCTTACCTTAAAAGGTAATAAAATTTTCAAATACTTAACTTTATGGTAATTCGAGTTATAGCTAAGATTTTCTACTTTCAGAGAGTTGACAGTCCTTGTACCACCTAAGCCTGTTGTATGATAGAATTCCACTCTTGTAGCTAAGTCAGCAAGATCAATTTTGAAAAAATTCAAAAAATAAATGTCTTTTATTAATATTATTATGACATGTTCTAAAAATATAAAAATTTAAGAACTTAGTCTATATACAAAAATTTTCCAATGATTTCTATTAAGTGCTATCGCTCAAAGCTTGCTGACAGATCTTTATTGATCTTCGCCATGTACTTTTTGGACGTCTGTGGTTCCTTTTGCGCTGGGGGTTCCATTCCAATGCTCTATGCGCCATTTCGTCGATAGGTTTACGTAGGATATGTCCCAACCAACCATACTTTCGCCTCAACATAAGTTTCTAAAATTCACTTAGTTTTTAGGTTAACGTTTGTTAATTTATGGCTTAGGGTTTATATGAGAAACTCAAGAAAATTCAAGCAATCGAAGTTCACTTTAATTCAGTTTCTTTCTTGATTTCTGGAAAATTTTTGGAAAATTCTGTGCTCGTTGAATAAAGTGTTTGAAAAGAAACGAAAACGAATCTTGAAATAAGCTAGAAGAATGGAACTAATACGCCAAGGAAGATGTACTCTGTTTGCTCTGGAAATTTAAAGTTGATTTGAGAACGAAGATATAACGAATAAATACAATTATAGTAGATAGATAGTATTCAGGAGGACGAGTGGGAATCTGTATGAGGATATTTAATTTGTAGGTTTCATATTAGGTGTACTTCCTTCCTCTTAAGAATTATTTTATACGTCTGCGGCCGTAGATTTTATTTCATATCATTTTATTTTAATTTATTTTATTTCAATTTATTTCATATAATTTTATCTTATTTTTTTTATTTTATTTTATTTTATTTTAAATTCTTCTAATTATATTCTTTCGCTTTTGATCATTTAACATTTAACAGTATGGTTATTTCGGGACTACTAAGGTAATTCGGATTTTTTCGGTATTCAGTCAAAGGCAATCCATATATTTTTATGAACACTTAATTACCTAGTTTGGGTCGGTATGTATGGGATGTTGAACTTATTTCGTATATTTTACAAATATCTTCTTTGGAGTCGCCAATTTTTGTTTTTATACATATCGATTTTATTGGTGATCAATCCAACCAAAATGTTATGATCCAATATTGAGTATATTGAATTAATCGCAGGAAATATAATTTAGAGTGTGATGTGAGTCCCCAAAAAATCTAACATATAATTAACCTTAATTTTGATAGGGCAGTCTTGGAAATAAGATTATTTATATTTGTATTTATGTTATAAATAAAATCATGTTGGCATATTTGGCCCCCCTTAAAAAAATCAATGTAGGCCACTGATATCAGTCAAGGCGCGTCATAGAAGCAAGCCCAGACTACTTAACCTAAGCTGCAATTCAGAGTCTGCCCAAGCAGTGGAACGAATAAAATTTTGCACAAAATTCGGCTAATTATAGAACACATAAGCACACGCTAGCAGCATTACAAAAAAAAAAAAAGAAATCATACTTAAAACCCTATGAAAAATCTGCGCAACGATCTGGAAACGGAAGACCCAAAATCCACGCGCATGTGCTATTTTTTATACAGCAGATAAAAAGATATAGCAGCTATAAGTACTTTATAATATTTATAAGCACCTCGAGTTGTTGTAGCAATAATAAGCTGCTGCTCGTAAATGACACACCTTCAAAGTGCCACATAAATAAACACTTTTTTTTGCGACTTTTACATTACTTTTTTGTGTTTTTATACACTACGCATATTGGGGATAAGGAGTTACTGGAATTACGCAATGAGTATAAAAAAACGAAAGGGGTGTGGTATTTTGTTCTTTGCTATTGAGCGCCAAGTCTTGGATTCTCAAGAGGCACTTAACACAGAAAGCAGAATTGACTTTATGCGTTTCCATACCCGTAGGAGAATTTCAGAGCCACAATACAAATTTTTCCCGATTTGGTAGAGTGGCTAATAATATATTGTAGCTTTCGAATAGTAATTGTAGCATCTATGGAATGCTTATACTTAGTATCCCTTAATGAGCCTTAAAATAAGATAATAATAATAACATTGTTGGGGAAAGCTGTACTGCGCCCCTTAAAATGTATTGTGCTCCCTTCAACCCCTTGAGCCCCTCAAGTAGACCAATATCCGTAACAAACCTAATATGGTTCTAGTCGGCTAATATCATGCATTCATATTCTATGG
Source organism: Chymomyza amoena (assembly GCA_037043745.1). NCBI lineage: Eukaryota > Metazoa > Arthropoda > Insecta > Diptera > Drosophilidae > Chymomyza > Chymomyza amoena. Next base: position 173,706 of record JBAMAX010003353.1, read on the forward strand.
AATATGGAATTACACTCTGCAAGTATGTGCTGGGAGGTTTAAAATAAGATAGTGCTATGTGAGCCTAATAAAAAACGAAAAATTTACATTTTCCCAATATGATCCCCAAGTGTATCAAGTAAAGAGTTCAAGCTAATACATATTTTTGTTGACAAAGGGTGGATGCAGTGTATTTCACTGTCGGACTCCGCCACGACTAATTCCCATCTTTTTTTTTTGGAGAATGTCAGACGACGCATAATTGCTCTCCACTTGGTTTATGCTTTTTCTTTTCTTCGCGATGATTCTTAGCGAAGACGTTGCCCGGCTTCGACGGACGTACATTGAACTTTTCACCCATTGTTTGTACCCATCTTAAGTAGTTTTAATGACTTGCTAAGAATAAGGCATAAATCTTATTTATGACAAATGAAATGTCTTTAGCTAAAGGCTGTACTTGCTCCACCCCTGGTAATTACTTGTAAGGCCTATTGATTTTTTTTATGACCATGGATTAACTCATTTACTTCTTACACAAATTGCTTTATTGCCTTTATCGCTTTGGAATAAAAACAAAAAAACCTGGTTGCAAAGCACAGTTATAGCAATCATTGGACGCATTACGGTCAGATAAAATTCGTTGGAGTAAATGTGTCACAGTTAAATCTCAAATTAACTGACTTGGGTTTAGTTTAGATTGCAGCCAGTAGTGGAAACTTGTTAATGCCATTTCCACCTGTCGCATCCAAATAATTATCTCAAAGCGTTATCCCATCCAAGTACTAAGCAGCATGATATGCGACAACAACGGCAAAAACAGATGAGCTGAGACTATAACTTGGCAAAAAGTTGAACACCCAATAGCAAATACCCTGAGGTTCGTTTTTATGAGTATTTGTGGGTTTTGAATTATCCGAATGATAGAGTATGAAATTTGGGTTTTAATTTTGGTCACAAGAAAAATTGATTTGTCGATGCGCTTTAAGTTGGGTGCCAAACTATGTTTTAAAACCAGTTTGGAGCCCTTAAGGCTTTCCTTTGCCAATTAGCTGACAATTAAAGCTACAACCATGGCCACCAAGAGGAGTTTAGTTCGCACAAGCAATACACTGCTCTGCTGAAAACTTGACTCATATTGCCACACCCAGGCGCATCGAGAAAGGGAGGAAATGGGAGGGACTTCCCCCGCGACCCGGAGTTTTCTCACGGTAATTAATGTCGTAATTACAGAACAGAATGATTTCAGCTTAAGGTTACATTTTTCCGCCCTGGTCCGAATTTTTTCTCTGTAGCCCTGGCCGTATCAAACTATTTTTGTTGTTGACCCCATCTGTACATCCTTTTCAACATGCAGAGGAGAATCATTTATGAAAATGTTTCCTATTTTAGTCGCAGTTGATAATAGTGCAAGACAGTCATCTATCAACTTGGGTACAAATACTTTTCGCGTGGTTCAGATGAAAGTACTCTGTAATATCTAAGACACTTTTACGCCTTTGTGAGGCTACCGCAAAGAATAAAAAAATAATCTCCGTAAGCTCTACGGCGACTTTAGCATAGTCATTCGGATAAACGATCAGCGGCTTCTCAAGCTTTAAAACGTTGTGCCTACGGACAAAAAAAGGCAACCTCAGAGTTTAAGGCGATAATGGGTTCTTATAAGGAATATAACTTCTCCAATAAGGAATATAACAAAATATTTAAGATTGGCTTAAATTGTGCCAAAAGTCTTAACAGACTTAGGTAATGCTAATTTGAGAATTAGGGGTCGGGTAATGGCGACACATCTCGGTAGAATCTACTGGTGTCCCTAACTCCCATGATCCCATGCAGACTAACAGACATATCGACCCGGCTATTTAAGCCGATTAAGAAGACCATATATCCGAGCGTTTGAGTTTGAATTGATCGTAAGTTAGAATTTGTAGACATATTACCTTTGGGAGCGGCACTATTCCAAGGGTTATTATAACAAGTTATATTACATTAGGTAATATGATTTTAGTCGCAGTATCTTATGCCATATAATATGTATATAATTTTATAAAAATTGTTATTCTTTTTAAAGAAACATATTTAACAATGAAACGTTGTTGCCTGCAAAACGAAAAATCGCTCGATAAAAAGAATGTCAGCCGTTAATTTTTATACGAATTAAAACCGACTTCGTATTACATACACTTTGGCAAACTTAATATGAACATTCTAGCTTAAAATAGAACACTATTACCTAGTGTTCAGAAGAAGCAGTTAGTTATCTTAAAGTTGAATCTCTCAATTAATGCCAGTTCGGCTGCTACTTGGTCGACCAAATAAATGTACTCCCAGATAGTGTATCTCACAAAATTCTCGCCTAGCATGCGTGCAGCAAGTACCAGAACAAGAGCTGGAGCAAAACTAACTACTTGATCAACCAAACTTGTTTTTCACGCAATCTTGATGGTAATTGTGTAATTTGAAATTCTTGCTAATTATAGGAACATTTCAATTAATTAGATTTACATAACTTTCGAAAGACCGCTTGTTTTGTTCATAATTTTGTGTTTGACGAAATTAATAGGCACATGGGTGCCAATGGAGTTGTTAATATAGCAGATTTGCACTTTGCGCGCATTAATTGCAATAAACGCGTTTGCTTGGGAGTTTAATGCCAATTTGTAAGATAATAGATCAAATGGTGTGATTTGCATGCATTTTTAATGTGAAGTTAAATAGCTTGAGAATAGTTAATAATCAATAATTAGTAGGAAGCAGATTTAAGAATTAATGTGGTTTTAAATTTTTTTTGCTAATTTTGAACTTAACGACTTGTTTTGTGTCATAGCCAACATGGCGGCGCAACACTTGACGCCAGGTGGCAGCTCTTATTGTTGACACAAGCCAAAGCGGTTCTTGTCTAGACTAAATTGGCAAACAGCTGAGTTTGATTGTTTACTGTTTTTTGTTTACATTTATTTTCTCAAAATGGCAACTATTGACGAAGACTTGAGTTCTAAACTGCGGCATATTATACTAAACACCCGCGTACCTTTAGTTTTGCCCAAATTTCAAACTGATTGGCCGTGTTTTAAAGGCACGCTGGACGACTGGTGTCAGCTCTATGACGCTAATGCCGAAAGCTTGCCGGTTTTTGAACGCATGCAGCTTGACGAGAGTCATACTCCTCAATGGGAACGTAAACGTAAGCAGCTGGCCATGACAACAGCGCAATTTCTGAAGGAGCACGAAAAGGAGCAGCCCTACTGGACAGCATATCATTATAAACGCGCTTTGGAGCTGCCAAAGAGCTGTGTAAAAGGAGTTGATTTTAAACACTTTGGATTTGCAGAACATAATAATGACTTCACTTTTTGGTTAGGTTCAAAGGGCGCAAATACGCCCTGTCACTACGATACTTTTGGTGTAAATGTTGTGGTTCAGGTTTATGGTCAAAAGTCCTGGTTACTTTTTCCAGACGAGACGCGCCTACGCAGCATACGTGTGCCTTACGAGGAAAGCAGTATTTATTGTCAAGAGAATTTCTATGCGCCAAATCCTGCCAAGTTGGCTAGTTATGAGCAGCATGCGTCACAGGCGTTTTACTGCGTGCTTAAACCAGGTGATGTGCTAATTGTGCCACGTCATTGGTGGCACTATGTAGAAGCACTGGAAACTTCACTTAGTGTAAATTATTGGGTGCCACTAAAAATCGACCTTGACTTGGCTTTTGACGAAGTGATAGCCAAACATTTAGTTGAAAGTTTTGTAAAAAACGAAAGCGAAGAGCTTAAAAGATATGTGTTGAATCCCAATCAGCTTGAAGAGATTGTTAAGAAGCCAAGTGAACTTTTTATGCTGTTCGAGGAAGCTGTGAAAAACGCCGAAGACTCTCTAGGAAAGCGAAAACTTTATGAAACGGATTACGTTAAACAAGTTGACTTAATTAAAATGCTTAAAAGCCTTGAAAACATAATTAAGCCTTTGGAGATCATGCCTAAAAAAGACTTTGCCGAATTACTCGCAAATAATGCAAAACGCTATAACGAAAAATGCACAGAGATGGCTGTACTAAATCCCATGCTGGAGTTGCTTATAAACAGCATGTGCGCACCACAAACCATTGCCCAGATCAAACGAGAATATTTTGAAAGACTACAGCAAGACAAGCTTTTATAGCACTAAGAAAAACTTTTTATTATGATACGTATAATAATGTGCTTACAATTTTATATCCAATACTAGATGCCAGGTTTAAAATATTGTTTACACGTTTTTGCTTATTTTCTTTTTGAAACAAAACGATTTGAAATACTGCTTTACAAACAGTGTAAACAAAGCATAAAAATCGATATTGCCATATTTTTTTGTTTTATGAGATTTAAATCCATTATCAATCAACTATAAATGTACAATTTCTTGTTTTTTTAACCAAAACAAAAGCATTAAATGCAATTTTTGTTCTCACAAGATTCGTGTAAAATTTTATATATGCTTCGGTTAATTAATGCCGTGGCTTTTCAACACAACGCAACATGCTGTGCACATTATAAAAATACATAAAAATATATATAAAGCTGCTTGTTTACCAGCCGGGTGGTTTTTGGTTGGGGAAACCACCTTGCTGATTAGCAAAGCTTCCTGGATAGGTGCCATAATGGCCTGGGGCTGGACCTTGGGGGTAGCCGGCGTATTGGTAATCTATTATGGCATATAAGAAATTGTTTTAGCACAGTAAAATAAATTTCTTTTATTAAAGGTACTTACTGCCTGGATAGGGTAGCGTAGCGTAGGGATTAAAACCCTGTGGCATGGGAGGTGCCACATAGGCTGGATAGGGTACACCTGGTGCAGCTCCATATGGCACGGGCATGCCATGCATCTGCGCCGGATAAGGCACATTTGCAGCCGCTGTGGCAGCTGGAGCTCCAGGCGCTGAGCCGCCTGCTGCGGCGGAAATATCTAAAAAAGTTATATATTGTATTTAAAGCTTGTACATTTTATAATAGGTTTTCCTACTCACCACTGCCATTTCCAGAAGTAGACGCATAATGCGAGGGCAACGAAGGTGTTGCTGGCGGCGCCTGGCGACTGGACTCGGTGGTTAAATCCTTGAGCAATTCCTCCTTTTCGGTTTTACGGGCAAAACAAAAGTCTGTGATTTTGTTTTGGAATACAACCAGCAATTGTGTTAGGTCATTATAAAATTTAGTGCCCTCTTGCAAATTTCCAGATAGTTCAATGTAGCTGTCATAGGCAGTGGCCAACTCTTTGTATAGCTTATCGCGCGAGCTACCACAATTGCCAGTCTCAGCGACAAATTCGCCATGCGCAGCTTGTATGTCAGCAACCAGCGTTTGCTGGCGTTCCACGCTCTCCTTAACCTGAGCTTGTAGTGGGCTCAAAGTCTGCCCAATGCGTGCCAAAGACAAAGCTGGTTCATCAATTGCTCCATCTTTTTGAAGCGCATGCAAGAATTCGTTTTTCATGTCGAAAGTAGTCGATTTGAGCTCCAATTCGGTAGCATCACGCTCTGCCTTAATAGTTTCCACTGCTTCCATAAGATGCTTCAAGCGCTGCACGCTGGAACAATTGGGGTCCACGCTGCCACTGGCTGAAGGCAGCGATTGTTGTATTTGCTCGGGTGGCAGAGAGAGTAGCTCAATGCCCTTTTGATTGGCTTCGAACTTCTGACGCACCACTTTGTCTGCTTGGATGGCATTATTGATAACCTCGCGATATTTCTTGGAATTAGTGCGAAACATTTCTGTAAGCTTGTCCGAACTGATGCGAGTCCAGCGTTCTTTAAACTGAGTGCGTAGCTGATTATCCGAATCGCGTTCTTCATCCATCAAACGTTCGGTTTCATCTAGTATCTCACGATTGCGACTTAGCAGCTCGGGCAAATCCTTAAGTAGTGATTGCAATTTTTCAACGCCACCTTTCTCACGAACTTCATTAGCCTTTTCGCGCAAAGAGGGCGGTAGACCAGAACCACCATCTGTTGTCTCCACTGCAGCCGGCAAATTCAAACTGGCTAACACGGCATTCAACGTTTGTGTAGCCTCGCGCAGCTTCATAATTTCTGCATTTACAATCTCGTTTTTGCGCATATCCGAAGCCGTCAAGGCGCGATGCAACTCCACGGGCACCAAATTTGTAAAGATGTCTTTGAAGTTGCTAGCCATAGGTGCAGCAATGGGCAGTGCTTTGGCCAGTTGCGCTTTACCGGGCGAAGCCAGCGTAGCCAAATCTGGTATCATTTCATTATAGATAAACTCATTGTCCTTGGTGGACTCTGCTAGATTGCGCTTAGCTCGACTGAAATACTCATCCAAATAGGTTTCATTGCCACCACGTGATTGCGCTGCTTTAAATAGGTCCACTGCATTGCGTAGGCGAGCAATTTCCTCGCCTATTTTTTTGGCAGCACGATTAACCAAACTCTGATAAAGCTGTGACAACGCATGGAAACCTGCCTGTTTGCCCGCAATTGTAGGTATCCATTCCTTCTCCCAAAGACTGCGTACAGATTCTTTTTGCATGGCGCGTAAAACATCAGCGTAAAATTCCTCGCCTTGGGAACACAGTTTAGCTATAATCTGATCCTTCATATTATCTGCAGAAATGCGGGTAAGTTAGAGGTTAATAGTTAATTTATAGCTGATGCTGATAGTGGACAAAACATAATTTACAATTTAACCCTTGAAGAGAGTAACCAACCTTTAATTGCCTTCAGAATGAAAACTTCCTGCGCCTGAGCTACCATCAGAGCCTGCAGAACAATTAATGTGTCCTGACTCAAATCTGGTGTGGGCTCCGATGGCACCGCAGCAGGTGTCGCGCCTTTAAGGTACTGGAATATACCAGCACTTTGTTGCAGTAACTTAATAGCCATCTTAAGGCCTTCATCGGTATCTAGAGCCTGTGCAGATGCTACACTACTTTGCAGAGCGGCGATGTTGAATAAAACGCAAACCTTTTCATACATTAACGAAGTGTGAGCTGAAGATACACGTAATTTTAGATTAACAAAGATAAGTAACTTTTTTCATCTACTTACTCAAACTGATTTTGCCACCAAAGATAGAGCCCTTATCGAATGCATCTTTCCATTTAAAGGGTATTTGCAGCTCACTAACCGCAATCTTAGTTTCTAAAGCACAAATTTGATCATAATAGCTGAAATTGAAAACGATTTGGTATTACACAAATACATAAAATGGTATTCATGATAAAATTGACGACGTCATTCCATTGTATGTTGTTGTTTATTATTGTTGATTTACACACACAGACAAATGAAAGCAGTAGCACTAGTTTTTTGTATGTGTAGCAAGCTGATTAGCTCATGATGTCTTCCCTATCAAAGAGTGAGTCACGCCGCAAAAGGTTGTTCGGTAGTAAAAAACCACAAGAATTTCCCTTTCACCGCACTTCGTATAAGACTTTGACCATACTTACGCATAAACGACTTCCAGCGATGCCTCATACTTTTCAAAAAACTTCCAAATAGCCGTATTGCGTTGCTTTGAAAACTCATTTACGGCTTCGGCGTAGCTGGCCTTTTCCTCGGGAGAGGCTCCATTGTATGTGCTTTGTATGAGATTATTGAGGGGCTTAATAACGTCCACTTCGGACGGTTTTTTCATGGGAACGACCAACAGCTTGGACATTTTAATTTGAGAACGCACAACGTCTTTGCAATGTAATTAATTAATAACACTTAAAATTTAGTAGGTTCGCGTATTTAATCGTGTGTAGTGTGACCGAATCACAGAACCAGAAAATAACCTTAAATATGCCTAAAAAACATATAAGGAAAAAATACTAAGAAGTATTTTTAACAACATATTTTTGTCGAAACTATTTAAGCTGTTAAGATATTTTACTTTTTAAAGCAACAATAAATACTTGTTGATATTAATATTAATTTTTTACGCTGTTGGTTATTTTAATTATTGTTGAATACCACTAATAACTAATACGATATCATTGTAAACAACTGGCATACTTATATGTTATTTAACAGATTCGTTAACATATGCTTTTACTTTTGAGAATAGTGAATGGTAACTCTGGTTTTCTTTGTGTGGCGACAACTCTAGACACTTTCTATTTTATGTGATTGCGTTGTTAAAGAGAAAATCGAGAAAATTAGAAAATTGACTTTAAAAATTGATTAAAGCGTTGCACTTTTTAAAAAATAAATAGCTACTTAAAATACTGACTACAATTCGCTTGTGAATTGTGTGTATTGTGTGGAGAGCACGCTTTTCTGTGATAAAGTAAGCAGGCAAAAATCGAAGAACTGCAGTACACGATGGCCGAGGTTGAAAAATTGACAGCGGCAGCAGCGCCTCCGACCGATATTCCCGTCTCATCTATAAATGCAATTGAAACGGGCGGTGGCAGCAGCAGTATTGCCGAATTGGGCACGTCACCTACACAAGAGCGTTCCAGTAATTCTCATCCACATGATTCGGAGTATGACACTGCCAGTGATTTGGAAGGTGGAGAGGATTATGATGACGATGAAGTTGATGACGAAAGTCTTAGCGAGGAGGAATCTGAGACTGATGACGACGATGCCGGCAGTGAGACAGAGGAGGACGATCTGGGCAGTGAAACTGTCAGCGGTAATGACAATGGCCTCGACAAATCTGTGGATAGCGAAGCCCAAAAAAAAGTTGACGAAGATCGCAGCAATCCACAGTATATACCAAAACGTGGCACCTTCTATGAGCACGATGACCGCATGGCTGAGACTGAGGGCGAGGTTGTGCTTGAGCCAGCGATCACACCGAGTGGTCCAGAGGTTGTAGGTGAATCTAATGGCGTCATTGTTACAGGTAACGCGCCCAGCGCACAAACACCCACCATTTCTCAGGCCTCGAAGACCATGAAGAAGTGGCAGCCGGCTTCAGGTGTGGAACGCTGGTCGCACGATCGTTTTGATGCTAGTGAACAAGCACCCAAGACACGCTCTGAACTTCTGCAGTCCTATGGCTATGATATTCGCAATGAGGATGCACCACCAAGAGCACGAAGACGTAGGCGTTACGGACGTGGACCAAGTAAATACTCACGCAATTGGGAGGATGAACAGGCTTATTTGAAGGCCAGCAACAAGGAACGCAAGCCACCAAGACCCCAAGATTTTCCAGCACTGAATGAGCGCGCGAGTGGTAATAAAATCCGCCGTCCGCGAACTTCCTCTTCAAAGGAGGAGAAAGAGAATCGTGGCGAACGTCGAGCAGCACAAGGCGCATTCGGTGGTGGTGAAAAACAACACTCCAACAACGTTGGGCCGAAATCTCAGGATGTACGTGAGCGCGATACTAAAAATCGCCGATACGGACGCGTTAATGGTGCTCCTAGCGCTCCATCACGTCAAAATGCCATGGAGTTTAAGCAAAAGTCAAACCGTGGACCACCGCAGCGCGGTGAGCATAGAGACCGCGAACGCGAGCGTGAGCGTGACTATGCTGAGCACAGAACTGAACGAGAGCATCACAAGTCAGCGGCAGCCAGGCTTAATACTCATAATGCTGGTCCAAGCAAACAGCCAACTGAACTGCCATCGCAGCAACAGCAGCATTCGCAACAGCCACAGCACCAACAGCAGCCACAGCATCAACAGCAAAAGCAGCAGCATCAAGTGCAGCAAACGATACCACAAACCCAGCAACAACAGCAACAGCAGTTGGTGGCTCCACAGCAGCCGTCGTTGCCACCATCAAATCTATCTCAACGCTTACAGCAAGTGCAGCAGCGTAATGATCCCAGCCATGTAGGCAGCGTGCAAATGCATGCCTTGGCTTCCCAAAATCAGCAGCAGCAGTTACATTTAGCACAGCAACAGCAACAATTGCCGCTCGCGCAACCACAGCAACAGCCGCAAACGCTGCCAGCTGAGCCGCGCAGTGCGCCCAAGCGATATTCAAGCTTGCGTCGTTCCCAGCAAGAGGCTTCACAACAGCAACATTTGGCGGAACAGCAACAAATTCAGCAGCAGCTACAAATACAGCAACAACAGCAACAGCAGCATCAGCAACAATCACAGCTTTTGCTACAAGATCAGCACATGCTCATGCAAATATATCAGCAACAGGAGCTGCAGGCTCAGCTTCAAACACTGCAGCTAGGCCCAGCACCACCCACAGCTGTGCCTCAACAACCCAAGCCACTTCCCCCACAAGCAGCTTATACCCAAGCGCAGGCCGCGCCCTTTTATGTAACCGGTACTGAGCCTGTGCCACAGGCAGCCTATGTTAACCCTGCAACTGCTGCCTACTTGCCGACCACGCCAGCTGCAGTGGCCTATGCTCAGGCACAGTCTGCAGTGCCACCGCCTGTGGTAGCACAAGCGCCGCCACAGGCACAAGCAGCTCCACCAGGTACACAGCCGCCACAGTCGATAAACTTTCAGAATTACAACACTGTGGGAGGCACCACTTACTTTGTGCCGCCTCCACCAACTTCCACACGTCCCGCTGTGCTACCCACACGCAGACCAACCAATGCAATTCCCATACTGCCGCCTTCAGAAAAACACAAGACGCGCGTAGCCAATGCACAGGCAGCACAGAACGCAAACGCGCCAAAGGCAGAGGAGGCTCCCTTAGGTAGCGCGGAAAATATAGACCACATCCTAGACAACATGTTCGTGCAGCGACCGGCATTCCAGCCGCCTGCAACGACAAGCGCAGCCGGCGGCAGCACTCAAACTCAGACACCCAGCGAGACTGTTGCAGGCAATAAGATTGTGCCTGAAGACGCCAACAGTAATTCCGTGGCGCCGCCAACTGAGCAAAGCCATCAACCTGTGCCCACTGTTGGGACAGAATGAGTGATGGCATATCACAATCCACAGCAACGGCGTAGATTAAAACATAATTCCGCTGCTAACGTCGCTGCGACAGTTCCTTTGGCCCCGTATTCCATGTTGCCGTCGCATTTGGGCTACTATCGCGCCCACTAGATATAGCATGGAACTTAAAGGCGTTGCTCTTGTCAACAGCGTTTAAACGCTAATTGTAAGTTTAACCAAGTCGACCCGAAGTCGTGACTTTTGTTTTATTTTTTTATAGATCCGCAACATAAATGCGTAGTAAGAATATGAATTCGTAATTAGCTTTTAGTTTGGCAGTAATTTGCCTGCCACTCCAAATAATCGAACACATTAACATGAAGTAATATTTGATTGTAATTGTATAACCCAGCACTAGCATAATAATAATTGTAGGTTTTAGGTACACAGTTGCTACGCTTGGCTTCCAGATTGTAAGGCTTACCGAGTTTTTGAATAGAGATCAAGCTGCTGGCGCCGTAGCATATTTAGTCGCATTTTAAAAGTTTATTAATCATGAAATTGAATTGTAATTGCGTGAACTCATTGAATTTAAATAAAAGGATTAAAAACGCAACTTCTGGATGTTTTTATTTAAATAAATCTACCTAGGTGACATTGACATCAAAATTAACGTCTGCCGCCAACTTTTATCTGACAAGAGTATATTGAAATGATTCCTCCTCGTATCATTCACAACTCAAAGGCGTTAGCATCCGTTATGAACATCTTGCTTATGTCTATGAAGTTTGAAATATCCATAAGTAACCCTCAGTAAGTAATTATGTACTATGAAAGGAACCGATATGTGCTTGGGCTTAAGAATTCCACCTATTCCAATATATAAATAGCAGCAACTGCATACTTATCTTTAAGATACGGATTCTTAATCTAATTTCTTTCTCAACCTAAAAGTGCGAAGTTGCTTTTTTGCATGATTTGTCGCTTTGATACTATCAATCAGTTCTGGACAAATCAATAACTGATAAGAGTTGTTAAATCCTCTTTAGTCTTTTATTAATTGTTTATCCTTGATACGTACAAGAATGTTTAAAGGTTAATTGATACCAAAAGGTCTGAAAATGTAAAAGCACTTTTGAACTTAAAGCTAACATATTCCTAGAAGTAAAAACAGCCATTCCATTAAAGTTTCGAGTCAGCTGGATGCGCCTCGAGCAGCGCTTGTATTTTACGAAATGATTCCTTAAAGATCTCATTGAATTTGCGAGCGCTAGTTTTGGTGCTGTCGCGGTACGCAGTGGAATTAATGAAAACGCTGTAAAAGAGTTTTAGGAATTAATTGCATGATTTTTGGGCTATAATTTACTTAGTACTTACGCGCCTGAGGTAATGGAATAAAAAACGCCATAGCCATCGATAACCATGGGTGCCACATAGCCAACATTACTAGTAAAGCCCAAAGTGCTGGTGGAAAGCACAAAATTTCCGCCTCCACCACTTTTCGCATAGAGTGGATCATCATATAAAGCGGGTATATCCAGTTTGCTTTCATAGGCAGCACACCATAAACCAAAGAGATGCCGATCGATGCCATTACCCTTACGTGCTTCATTCATCATATGCTTGTGATCTCTAACAGCAGCACAAAAGGCTTTGGCCAAAGCCTCATCACTTATGGATATATTTGCAGCAGCTTTAATAAATTTGTGCACTGCAGCTGTGCAGGAACGCAGTGTTTCTGTACGACCATTGTAATAATGCCGCATCAGCGCAGTTTCATAGGTGGGCGCCACTCTGAAAAAGTAGGAGTAAGAGTTGTATGCAATATATCTCAAACATAGTGTTCATTCAATTGACTTACTCGTTGTGCATCTGATAATAAGCCCATTGCATTACAACTTGTACAAAGGAATCGGGATGCAATTTATGCTGTTTCATGAAGTCCTTGCCATACTCATCAAAAACAGTAAATGTTACGGTGATATCGAAGCCCTGTAAAGAAACAATTTTTAATAAGTAATAGGCTTAACCTTATCGTAAAGTTCCACTTACTCTTTCTTCAACTTCCTTGCGCAATCGTTCAATATCCGCTTTCAAGTGATCATCTAGCTCAAATTCCAGCTTCTTCACTTCTACAAGTTTTGTATGTTTTGCATCATCCCAGTTGGGCTCCTCACATTCTAATAAACTCAATTGTATGAAAGTGGCGTAGCTTACGCTCACTGTTCCATCATAGCAACTGTGCTCGCCCGCCCAGACATAACGTCCATTCTTATAAATTATTAAAGTACTGCTTCGGTCACCCCAGCGCGAGTGATAATCACCATAAAGACCTATTTGTGAGTTTTCTTCATAATCTTTGGGCTCGTGCTCATCCCAACATACATCCAGTACTGAACTTTCAACCAGGAGGAGCGTTTCCTTGTTGGCTGCAGAAATCTCTATAAGATGTTGGCGATTCTAAAAAACGTAAACATATATTTGTAAGCTTTAAAGTGAGACTTTAAGCTGGACAGAGACGCTTACATTGGCCCAGCTAGTACGATCATCATGCGTTAGTGCAGGTACACAGTCCCCCACGGGTTCATAGTCCAATGTGCTGCGTATGCGTTGAAATACAACTAATAGCTCTGGTGCAGTTAATATTGTATCGTCATCGTGTACGCAGTTGAACATAAATTGCCTTCCCTTGCCGGAAACTATTATGTGCGTGGGAGTGCGTCCTTCTGTAATAGTGCGAAAATGTTTTTCAATGTGATCCTTTTCGACTCCAGGCACCCGGGTTGTAGAGAAGAAATGTTTATATAGTGCTGAAGAGTACTTAATACGGCCACCATCAGATGAAAGCGGCTTGATTGTGGCCTTTCGTGTAAGATCCCAGAACTCTAATGAGTGATACGTTACGCGTGCCAAGCTCTGCAATAAATCAACGATGAGTTTTTATATACATACATATGTGCATATCTTACAGAATGAAAGAATGTGTGTCAAAATGAAGCGGGCAGTTTTCATTACATACATAGATACTCACTCACTATAGGACTGAACTCTTGGTACTCTCAAAATCAAAGATAATATTCATTTATTTATTTATTTTATTTTCGCGTACCGTAAAATTAATCATATTTTTATAATTCTTTTAAATCTTATCTGCATTCATTCACACCAAATAGTAAGTAGCCTAATTTCGCAATTTTTTGCGTATTACGTTTCGGGAGTATAGTCCATAAATACGAGTATAATAGAAAATTTGTCAAACTTAATTATATTATAAATTTATTAAAGAAGTGGGAATGTTTGTTTTTTTTTTAGTTTTCTTGTATTTTGGACTTGACACGATTTAATTTAGTAATTTGATTTATTTCTTACCTTAAGCATATAGTCGGGCGTCTCCGGTACACCTACAATCTCAAGCTGTGCAGCCATGGACATAACCTGATAAGGCACTAGAGGCATACGCAGCAGATGATAGCCATAGTCTTCCCACCAATTGCCTAGCCAGTTTCTCATATTTGCAGCACGCTCCTTCAGTTTTTCCTGCAACTTAGCGCCAATGCCCTGTTCGAAATCCTTAATAATCTCGCGAGTTTGCTCGAGTTCCTCAGCAGTACCGAATGGCTGCACACAGGCATAATAACGTTCCAAGGTATCATGCAATTCGGGCAGCGGCAAGGACGGTAAGGTTTCATCGAAGTCATAGGTGTTTTTATCATTTGCATCCATAAAATAAAGACTTTCACGATTCATTGTATTTGCAATGATTTATGTCTAATGATTCAGAAACTGAGAAAACTTGAAATTTAGTTTAAGATAAGCAATCAAAGAGGCGTAACGTTAATATTTGCTAATCATGCTTAATTATATAAAAGAGCCTATGCCTATGTTTAGATAAGTTTAATTCTCTGCTTTCGATTTCGTTTGTGTCTAAGTGTTGGGTCCAAAGTCTAAAGTCAAGTGGGAGACACGTAAATATTAGACCAAAGTTCATTTGCGACCAATTCATTAACTTATTTATTTAAATATCATTTTAAAGCAGCTTCCTAAGAACTTAGCACACAACGTCACTGGGCGTGCTTAATTTTATAACTCACCTTTGAATGTTTAGCTTTAAACTGGTATGCTTTTTTGAATACCGAAGCTACGATCCGGATCAATGCCAGCCGATATGTCACAAAGCGGTTACACGACTAAGCGAATACCTCAGCGGCGGGCCCACAGTAAAGCTACGCTGGCGGCCCCTTATCAAATATAACCAGGGGAAAGCAGTACTTGTACCTGTGTATAAGATAAGCATAAAAATATTAATGGGTCGAAGTGGGTTGATAGTAAATTGCGAAAATATCAATCGTGTACCGTCTGCTTATAGCTGATAAGCTCAACGTTGACAAACCTAAGATAAGATAATTTCTATAAACAATACTGTCTGCACAATGTTTTGACTGCAATTGCATACGCAAATCCTTAATCTATAATGAATCACAATAAAAAAAGTAATTGACTTTTGGATTGAGGTAGAAATTTAATGCCTCAACTCTTAATGGCATGCTAATAGATTCTATTGAAAGGTCACTGTTAAGGTACACTATTGTGTACTAATTGCTGCTAAGCTTTAGGCACATATAATAAATGCTAATGAATTCAAATATTGTAACACATTATACTTTAAAATATTAGTCTTCAAGCGTGAATTACTAAAAGAATAAAAAACCATTCAAGAATTTGATATATAAACAATAAACGTACACAAACACACATCTATCTACACATCTTGCAGGTAGTACTAAAATTTCCATTGGACTAGAAGCTGTTTGTTTATGTTCTAAAGCAACAGCTGTTTGACAAAGCTACCATATGTATTAATGTCACAGCTTCGTCTGAAAGCCTCTTTAGTTAAATTTTTGAATCAAACAAAATTAGTACATAAAAAAACGGACTATTATTTTAAAACAGGAAAAAAAAATATATAAATAATAATAATTTAATGCAAAAAAAAATACAAATTTAACAAGTTAATGACACGCAGTGTTGCGCAAAATGTTTGTTTAACGATCTGGCAACACCGTCCCGCTTGGCGTTTTCGCGAACATCTGACATTTCATAAAATGAGTAAATTATATTCTAAGCACAATAAAAATAAATAAATAACATTTAGAACGCTTGCTTTTAAAAGCAACGCTTTGGACAAGGGACCTTTACTTAAAATTTAGCAAATCATGTTGCCTTCCACGGGTCTATTTAACAGTTTTCCATGTCCCTACTATATCAGCGGCAGCCAAGACAAAGCAAATGGAGACGCGCTTGGTTGCCAGCGTCCTTTTTGTCATTTTAAGCATTCACGAAAAGGTAAGAGCATACATAATTCTTTAATGCATTTAAAGCTATTAACGCGTTAATTTTGCATACAGAAGATGCTGACACTGCACCGGCAGCTGAGCCGGCCAAGGCGCACTACACGCCAGCACCAAAGTTGCTCGCACTTCCAGTTCCAGAGATGACATTGTATGCGCCCAAAAAGAAACCTAACCTAGAGTATCATCCAGAAAAGCCCGCTTTAAATGCTTCTCCCATCAAACAAAAATCGAGCTTGAGCGCGCCAAAATATGTGCCTTCTAAAACTATCAACTCCAACGGAGCCAGCGGCGATTGGCAATTTGAAAAGGATCTCGGAGAACTCGAAGAGCAAATGGAAGTAGAATTAAATGCAGAGATGCAACTTAACGCAAAGCTTAACGAAAATGCAGCAGTAGCAGTGAGTTCAGAACCAGAGCAGACGCTTAAAGTTTCAGTCGCACCTAGTGACAAGGAAAAAGACCGCGAACACAAAAGCAAAAAAGATAGCACTAAGAATCGGGTTGAGGGTAAGGATAGAAAAAGTGCTACACACAAAGATAAATCCAAAGCAGAGTCTAGCAGCTCACGTTCAAAACATAAATCTTCAACATCGTCTTCATCATCAACACACAAAAAGTCAACTAGTGATAAGCATAAAGACGAAAAATCATCCTCTAGTAGACGGCACAAAAGCAGTTCCTCATCGTCTTCAAAAAGCCGCCGACACAGTTCAAGTTCGTCAGCAAAAAGTTCCTCAAAGACAAAATCGGAAAACTCGACCAGCTCTAGCCAGCAAAAAACTGAAACTGCCACTACAAGCAAGGCGACAGAAAAATCCTTAAAAAAAATTGAAGACGACAATGATATAGACATGGACATTGACATGACAACTTCAGACGCGGAAATAATGCGTCAGTGCGAAATGATCTATGATCAATTAGAGTTAGAATTTTCACAAATTCACAAGAATCAGGAACCGAGCACACTAGGTGAGACTGAGACTTCGCGTAAACGTAAAGCTTCACCTGATATTGACGTTTACACGGAGGCTGCCGCTACAGCATTACAAAAGAAACGAGTAGCCCATGAAAACGCAGATAGAATCAAATGCCAAACACCAAATGCAGTGCGCCGACCATATCATATACGTAATGCCATGCAGGCTATATTCGACAGACGTGCAGAGTTACGACGTCAAGAAAAACTACGCGCTGAAGCGGATGCCGAGCAGGTGCGCCTAGCGCAGGAAAGGGTGCGAATAGCACAGGAAGAACTGCGGCAGGCACAGGCCAAGACATTAACTCCACTTATATCAAAGAGCGCGCTAACGCCGCCGGTGCGTGTATGTAAGTTAATTAATATATATTTTTTAAAAACGTTTTATAAATCTTTTGATTTCAGCCCGCACAATTGCGCCTGTGGCTAATATGTTGGCTATAGCGCGAGCCAAAAAAAAGATTGAGGAACTACAGGCCGAAAAAAGACCCGCTTTTACGGCAGCTCAAACTTCAAAGGGTGCATCACGTGTGGCTCACCAGTCATCGCTGGCTTTCGACAAGGTAGCGCCTGCAGCTGTACCTAAACCGCCTGTCCTCGAAGCACAGAGCTCTAAGATATCACTAAACGTACGAATGCAGTATTATGAAATGATGGTAAAACACTGCACCACCATTTATCCACAACTGACTGACGCCTGGGAGCGTGCTCAGACAGAAGAACTGACTGTTTTCAAGAAATGCAATACCATCGCCATTTATAAGAATAGCTGTCTGCTGACCATAAACAAGTTGCGCAAGGAAGCTATCGAGGCAGGCAATAAGCCAAGTGTGGTTATTAAAACAGAGTCACATGAGATGATACTGGGAGGCAAACGTGCACTCAAGACTTCCTGGAGTGTTGAAAAAAAAGGGTATGTAACTGCAGGATCTTACAACTACATGATGATTATGAGAGCAGATCTAACGCGTGAAATTAAGATTTACGCACAAAGAGGCAAAACACTAATTCAGGTTTCAATTTTTCAGAGGCACAAATGACAAGACTGGCGAACCGTTTGATGCGTTGTCTGACACCAAGGCCTATGAAACGGTCTATGAATTGCGACTGACTGACAATCAACTAGTTGAGAATGGTTACCCAAGGCCAGGTCCGCGTCCGGGCACTGCGGTCATACGAAACTGTCGACCTAATCGTCGTCCCAACGAGAGAGAACGCTACTGTAGTCGTTGCGGAAAGGCATTCGATTTAGAAATATATGAACGCACATGCGTCGATTTATGTAATTACCACCCAAAGATAACCGGCTATAGACGCGGCTTTGCGGATAATCAGCATCGTTGTTGTCAACAACCTGCTGGTACTCCAGGGTGTACATATGCAAACTATCATGTGTCGGATTACTATGATCCGGATAAGCTAACTTGCTTTATCAAGACCATGGAGAAACCAGATGAATATGTGCCCACCAAAAAGGATATTTATGCGCTTGACTGTGAAATGTGCTACACTACGCATGGCATAGAACTTACCAGAGTAACTGTTGTAGATATTAATGGAAAGACCGTGTTTGATTCGCTTGTTAAACCGGACAATCCCATAGTAGACTACAACACCGTGTAAGTAAAAGGCTTGTATAACGTGGATGTAACCAAATCTTATTTGTTTTTGTCTTTAGCTATTCCGGCATTACCGAGGCAATGTTGGCAAATGAGATGCGCACTCTACGTGATATTCAAGCCGTGCTTATGTCCATGTTTCATGCCAAGACAATTCTAGTTGGGCATAGCTTGGAGAGTGATCTAAAGGCGCTAAAGATGATACATGATGTGGTAGTGGATACTTCCGTGCTATTTCCACATAAGATGGGACCACCGAAGAAACGTGCATTAAAGACTCTTTGTATTGAGAACTTGAAGAGAATTATACAGGAGAATGGTAAGTTCTGTTGTGTCACTTATGGTTTAAAGAAATTACATTAAATATAAATATTATTTATTACAGAGGGTGGACATGACAGCGCGGAAGATGCTGAAGTTTGCATACAGCTCATAAAGTACTACTTGCGAAATAAAATAAGCTGAACTACGGGCCGTAAATCTAAGCCAACTGTACAATATAAACAAATTATATTTCTAACTATATATATAAATTATAAGAATATTTAGAAGCTAGCTGCGTCGTACGCAGTGGCAGCGAATTCAACCATCAATTATTTATAAGCATAAAAATCAAAAGGCATACATATATATTTAAGTAAAGTCGCATTACATAATAAACAATAATTTTTAATAACAGTTGGTTAAACTAAAACCATATATAATTACTTGTGTTATTGTATCCTCTTTGTTGTGCCTTAAGCATAACTAGGTTCCACATGCGCATAAACTCCTGCTCTAGGCGTTTGACTACTTTGGGGTTCGAGGTTATTAACATATTATCGCAGCTCTTGGGTACAAACACCAAATTCATTGAGCCAGTTATACATACAGTTGGCGGCATCTTGCGCAGATCCGGTTTAAGTTCCTGCACTCTTTTATGGCCATCAATTATAAGGATCTTATGATGCATCATGACGGTACCATCGCTTGATAGGTTGACTTTGCGCAAATCTAAGCACTTGCAATACTTGTTGTATAGATCCGCAAAATTATTTTCACATAATAAGCGCACTTTCACTCCACGTTTTGTGACGTCACACAATAAATCACCAAGCTCCTTGGAGCTCATGGCATAGAGTGCTATGTCAATGGAGTATTTTGCTTTGTTCACTTCTTCCAAAATGTCACGAAGGTGTTCGTTTCCCTTATGGCTATCAATAAATGGATCCACTAATCCAGGCGTGCCAGGGTGAATGTCCACAAAAACAACTTTGTTGATTAATTCTGAGCGGCGGTGATCACGCCATTCCTGACGAAGGCTTTTTAAATGATTACACAAGCCTGAAGGCTTGGTAAAAAACAGCTTTATAAACTTGATTAAAAAATACAACATTATCAGCAGCTTTAAGTTGACAAACGGAAGTACAAAATGAATGGCGTTGCCAGGCAAAAATTTTAAGTTTTTAGGGCATATTCGCACGTTGCGATTCTTGTATGCAAAAGTAGTAGATACCAAAAGTCAAAAATCACATCGGGCCACTAAGAACCAAATAATTTCTGGTTTGCTGTATAGAATAAAATTTCTTTTGTCTCTTTGCCGCTTTAAATTTATTATACTCCAACTTAGGGAGAATCTCTCTCTATAAAAGCATTTATATGCAAATTTTAATAGATTGCAGTCAACATGCATATATCCAGCGCTTGGCTTTGAGTTAGTATATGCAGTTTCTTAATTCAATCAGTTTAAGCACAAAGGGTGTCAAGAAAAGCGTTGTTGGGAAATTTCAAAGCATAGAGCGTTTCCGTTGAGTCGAGCAACAATTAAGTTGTAAACAAATTAAATAAAGGCAATCTTTATACAATATAAAAAACTGTGTAAAAGCAAGTTATGTACCTATATGTAAATCAAAAATAAACTGTCATTCTGGGATGAGCAGCTGCGTCATTTTCCAACACCTATTTGAAGAAGTTTAAATTATTGAACCACACCACCACAATTTTTTTTTTTTATTTATATTATTTATAAAAAATGGAAAACTCGTTTACGCCATCTAGCGACGAAATGCACTTGCGCCATCTATCTACACTTGACAGAGAGCAAAAAACTGATAGCTTTGCATTTATTTATTTACGTAATTACCAATAAATTGCAAGGTTAGTTCAAAATCTAAAGAATAGTGTTTGAGCCAGATTGTTTGTTACAAAAAGTGAAGCATTGAAGAAAACCACTTTGACCGCGATCGGGACTGCACATTTAGTATGTATATAGTTTCGATACCAAACTTTTATATAAATATTAAAGGCGTATCAGAAATAGTTATATTACGTTTTCCAATAAAGTGTTACAATGTTTTAAAATGGTGAAATATATTTTTTATATTTCCAATGCATCGGTAATAAACAAGCCTATTTTGCACGCGATAAAAATATAAATCGTTTTCGACATCTACAAAAAATATCGAAATAAAAAATATTTAAAAGCGGTTATTTTATTACTAACGCAAAAAATATTGTTTACCCTAAGCTCCGACCAGGAGTGACATGCATTACGTATTCAAATTTTATTTTTGAAATATTAATATTAAACTTTATTTTGTTAAAACATAAACATTTTAACACTATTTTTTTAAAATTATTTTAAGCCTGATTAATCGCCATATTTTTCCACTTAGTTTTACAAATTTCTTCAAGTAGTCAACCACTAGCTTGCAATAAAGTCCGGTTCCTTCACAAAAAACCAAAAACAGAAGAATTTTTAAGCAAAAATTTTGTTTTTGACCGATTGTTCCTATGGGAGCTATATGATATAGTCAACTGATTTCAATAAAATTTGACACAGTGCTTAAATACCTTAAAAAAGATCTAAATGCCAAATTTATTTCAAATATCTTTACAAACAAACGAAACACATCGAATTTTGTATAAAAAACGTTTTTTTGGACCGATTGGTCCTATAGAGCTATATGATATAGTCAACCGATTTGGATTAAATTTAGTACAGTGCTTAGGAACTATAAAATACTCACGAATATAAAATATGGTCCCAATATCTTAACAAACAAACGAAACACAAAAAATTTTGTTAAAAAATCGATTTTTTGGAAGATCGGTCCTATGGGAGCTATATGATATAGTCAACCGATTTTGTTCAAATTTGGCACAGTACTTGGGATCTATAAAAACCTTTCGAACACCAAATTTGGTTACGATATTTTTATTAAAAAACGAAATATAGCGAATTTTTCTTTAAAAAAGTTATTTTGGCCGATCGGTCCTATGGGAGCTATTGATATAGTCAACCGATTTTGATCAAATTTGGTACAGTACTTGGGAACTATAAAAATCTTTCGAATACCAAATTTGGTTACGATATCTTCATAAACAAACGAATTATCCATCTAAAACTTTTATTTTTTTCGAGGTCGTCTCAAACACCCCTACGGGAGCTATATAATTTATCCGCGATATCAAAAAAATAAAATAAACTTGTCTCCTATGGAATAATATGGGATCTAATGTGAAAGTTTGGTAACTCTAGCTTAAAAAATTAAGCTTTTTTAAAAAATTCGCGTCAATATCTTCATTCGGACATGGGTATATCGACTTCTCTAGTCACCCTGATCTTATTTTAGGTAGCTTTGGGGTGTCTCCGACGATTCCTTCTATATTGTTAAATACATTTTCGGCGTGCAAAAACTTCATATACCCTTTGTACCATACGGAACAGGGTACAAAAATAGTAAGTTTGAAGAAATTAAACCGGATTACTGCGAAAAAACTTAAGTCGCGATTTCTTTCACACTATCACATCCATAAAACCGTAAAAACTAGAAATGATAAAAAATATATTGCTTGCTTACTTGCATCATCACAATTGTTGCTACCAACATTTAACTTAAAAAAACTTGGTAACATTTTGAACTTGTTGGCTTCTTAGGCAGTAATATGTTTTTTAAATTAAAAAAAAAATTTAACACTAATTACATTTCATCGAAGGCTTTATTAACAAAACTTGCACTTGCACTTAAAAAACAAAACAAAAACAATACTTGCTCGCTGGAGTCTCCGAGCCTTCCCAGGACACACGCACGTAGCTATTTGTAGCAAGGACTTACACTCTCAGCTTTAAATCGCACTTTAGATAAATAATTTATAAATTCAACAACAATTTACACTCGCTGCAACTAGCAAATAAATTTATTAATCAATTTTTAACGCTTGCTACACGAAATTGGCGCAATTTACTTTTATTTTTTTCACAGCACTGCCATAAGTTCATAAGAACTTGTTGTTATTCCTTTTTGTCAACGATCAGTGGCAGCGCTGCCACCCACTCTACTTGCAATAGGAACAAGTTCTTTTGAACTCATAGTTCAGTTCTGTGAAAAAAATAGAAAAACAATTGCGCCAATTTTGTTTAAGCCGCATTAAAAATTGATTAATTAATTTATTTGCGTCTAGCAACAGATGTTAATTGTTAAATCAATAAATTTATGAAATATTTAACTAAAGTGCGGGTTGAAGCTGCGAGTGTAAGTCGTTGTTACCAATTGGTGCGTGCGTTTGTCCAGCGAAGGCTCAGAAGGCGCCGCTTCATCGAGCAAATGTCTTTTTGTTTTGTTTTTTAAGTGCGTGTTAAGCAAGAAATGCAACAAGTGTTAAATCTTTTAAATGTTTTTAATTTGGTTTATAAAAAAAACATAAGTGCTAGTTCAATATGTTAACAAGATTTTTTACCAAAAATTGTGCAAGTGCAAGTAAGTAAGTAATATATTTTTATTTGTTGTATTTTTTGCGCCTCTATGAAGGTGTTAGTGTAAAAGAAATCGCCATCTTAGTTTATTCCACGCTGGAACTAAGCGGCATTTCCAGAAAATTGTTTTTGTTTTGATAAGTAGTATGTTTTTAATTTATTTCTTATAATTTAATTCAAAAACAAAATTGAAAAGTCAAAATAGGGCTAAGAGAGCAAGTGCAAAAAAATGCGAACACACGAATCCAAATAAAACAAATTTTTATACCCTGTACCGTATAATACAAAGGGTATATTAATTTGGTGCAAGCCGAAAATGTATGTAACATATAGATGGAGACGTCGGAGACACCCCAAAGTTACCTAAAATATGATCAGGGTGACTAGAGATGTCGATATACCCATGTCCGTCCGACCGACCGTCTGAACGCCTATTTCTCAGAGATGGTAAAGGCTAGAGCAACCAAACTTTTACATTAGATCCCATATTATTCCATAGGAGGCAAGTTTATTTTATTTTTTTGATATCGGGGATAAATTATGTAGCTCCCATGGGGGTGTTTGAGACGACCTCGACAAAAAAAAAGCGTTTTAGATGAATAATTCGTTTGTTTATGAAGATATCGTAACGAAATATGGTATTCGAAAGTTTTTTATAGTTCCCAATCACTGTACCAAATTTGATCGAAATCGGTTGACTATATCATATAGCTCCCATAGGACCGATCGGCCAAAATAACTTTTTTAAAGAAAAATTCGCTATATTTCGTTTTTAATAAAGATATCGTAACCAGATTTGGCGTTTGGAAATTTTTTAGACCACTTAAGCAATGTGCCAAATTTGAACAAAATCGGTTGACAATATCATGTAGCTCCCATAGGTCCGATCTTCCAAAAAATCGAATTTAACAAAATTTGGGAGATCACTTTTGTATTTTAATATTGAGAACTAAAATTGATAAATGATTATAAAATAATCTTTTAAAAAAATGAAGCTTTTTTAAATTTAATATTTTATCTGTCATGGTAAAAAAAAATTGGCGTCTATCTTCATTTATTTAGAAAATATGGATTGTCAAAAAAAAAATAAAAAAAAAACAATTTTGAGTTATCGATAGCTCGACAAATAATTGAAATTTTCAATAGAATTTAAAGTGGTTACTATTGGTACTACTAAATATGTAAAATATGTATGAGTCTTTTGGCGTTGCACTTTGAACACTTTATCTCGTGATGGGCCATTTGTATGAAATAGCGATCTACAGTGAGAGAGAATTTTACGCCTAAAAATTAAAAATCCGCATTAAATATTTTCGCCGCTTTATGTTCCTTTAGCTCCTGTTTGGAGCATAGTGCGTCTGGTTTGATTTTGTTATCCGAGGTTCGGTAACATGAAATGTTTCAGGAAAATAGGTTGCTAGCCCGTGTACCCTAAATTGGTTCATAATCATTTAATGAATATAAAAAATTCAGACCCATCAATTAATATCTAGCTTGAAATTTTCATAATTATAATCTAAGAGTATTAAAGAATTTTTAGAAAGTTTATTTGTTTTTCAGATTTTTAAAAAAATATTCACCAAGTAGAATTTTGGTATTCGCCTCATTGTTATCATTTTTATATGTTGCTTGTTAGGATCTCTATAATCTTTAGCAAACATTTTGTGATTCTAGTTTATTTTTATTCTTTTAAAACTTTTCAAATTCTTGCTCAAGATATTTTTTTTTTTTAATTTTAAGACTGTGCTGCTAAACTCCCTATATATTGTATATTACGTTTCATTTTTTTTTGCTATCGATAACTACAATATAAAGGGAAGCAATCGAAAAGTTTTCAAAAGTTTTACAGTTGCATTTTCTTTTTTTCCTTTTTGCTTTTTAAATATAATTGCAAGTTTCGTGCTTGACGTACATCAAAAAGCTGGCAGCTGCTGTTGTTTTTGTTGCTGTGGTTACCATGCGGCTATGGTACTGACCAGGCCTGACTTTGCTGCTTCTGGTCTTATATTGTAACCATCCATTACCCCCCACTGTAGTTGTTGTTGTTGTTATTATTATTTAAATGTAATTTTAATCAGATTGCGGCAATACTTTATATTTTTCAATTACACGCGCACCCGCTGTTACCGTGGCTGATGTGGCCTGGACTGGTACTGGTCTGGCTTGGTTGGTTGGGGGGCAGTGCCAGAGGCGTCATCTGGTCAGTCTTGTTGTAAATTCTACACCCACATAACTATAAACAACAAGTAGAGTACAGCATGCCATGTTGGGGAGATCACGAACTTAAGATACACTAGTAAGGGACAGTAAGTTTATTACTTTGGCCTCAAGGTAAGTAGAACTATAGAAAATTACACTGTGCAACAAATTTGGAGATTTTTTTTTGGGTTTGGGTATTTGTCGCTATTAGACTCAAATTATAAGTGATTTTTAGGTTTTTTAATGGTTAGTCGGGTATTATAGGCTATAGCTGTGGACACACTTGTGCGATAATGAAGGGTATGATATTGGCAGAGAAATTTTTTTACCTATGTTATCGGCCCTTTCCATTTCAAATCGACACGTCGATGCGGGTCATGATTTTAGATTTCAGTGTAATTTTAATATGCTGTAATTTAATGAGACACCTATTTTTTTTAGGCCCAGAAAAATTTATCCCGCTCGTTTTTCTGTTAAAAATCGACTTTTTTCGATAAATTAAGGAATTTAATTTTCAAATACGCATAACTTTAACGAAAATTAACGATTATTTTTTTTTTTTGAAATACTCGTAATTATCACAGCTTCAAAATAAATCTAGCTGATCATCGTTATTAATTATTTATAGAGCAATTTCGAAAAAATTAAAAAATTTTCGAAAACGAATTTTTCAAAATGCGATTTTTTTTTTTGCTCAACTTTTTTAGCAGCAGCTATTTGATTGAAATTTGAAAAAAAAATATTATTATTATCCTTTTTAAGAAATTTATTTGGTGAATCTTATGTAAAAACAGAATAGGTGTACTTACAAAACGGTTTTTGATCATAAAGTATTTAATAAAAAATTTAATTTTAAGAATAGAATATTTAATACAATCAGTTTGGAATTGATAGGTTCTAATATAGGTAGCCGATTTTTTAAGTAAAAGATGGAATACTCCACTCTGTGATCCGAGTTAAAGCGTGCAAGAATATTGCAGTTTGTTGATAAGTTGCACTTCTGCGGATATACAATTTTATTATGGGGAGCTTGGACTTAAAATTTAATTTATGTTTCTATCTAAATATCATTAAGTACAGAAGTAAAGCAATGAAAACTAATCCAACTTTTAATTGATCCAATATACAAAATTTTGTTGCTAGCTTTTCAGTTCTGTACCATAATAAGTATAATATAATAATGCCCGATCATGAATTCCCCAGTCGAGAAACGTGTTGTTTTTATTTCAGATTCGGGTTCAGCGCATCAAAATCCATATAATGAGATGTGTCGCGTCAAAAGTACAGCTTTTTTTTTTTCTGGGCTGTGTAATATTTGGTAGAGAAAGGGGCGTTGTTAAAAAACTTAATCTGGCTTATCACAAAATAAGTTCAAATAATAAAAACAAGGCGTTTACAAATATGGACTGATGGATATTTAGACCATACCTTAAGGCATAGTGTATTAATACCATAAATGGAACGTAGAAATTTTGGATGTATATAAATAAAAGCTTATTTGAAGAAAATTAGGTAAAGCACTTTAGTTAGACGTACGACTTAAATCTATCTACTATATTGATTGCTAGCTACAAAAGAAGCTACGTGACTTTCTGCTGTTTAAGAGCTGTCAACCTGACATCAAGAGCTGCCAACTCCACTTCATGAATATGAACTGAAAAATTTAAAATGCTGCACTCTTCTTTTTTTTTATAAAGCCCAGACTAGCAACATTTTTTTAAAATTAATTGAGTAGAACATGTAAGAATACTTGTGAGCACTCATGTGAGTCTCATAAACAAACATGTCGCCTTATTCACTATTTAATTTTTCTGGCCACTGAAAATTCTATTACTACTATCTATAAAAATTTGTCGTAATCACATTTTATTTGGGAAAATATAGTACTTTTTTTTATTATATTTCTTTAAACCATATGCCTTAACTGAATAATTTACTTAGCATATCCTTGCAGAAATTTTAATTCAAGTACCTTACATGCAACTAGTGTCTGAACGGTTCAAAACAGAATACTTCCCTGATGGGAAAATATGCTAAAGCAACTTTTTGCATTTTAGTAAGAAAGCAACTAGTACTATTCCATACGCATCTGCACTAGTTTGGTACTAGTATAAAGTAATAACCAAATGTAATTGGAAAGCAGCTCTATGTTTAATATACTAGGTTTTGGCCATTTTTGGGGTATTTGGGAACCATTAAGAGTTACAATTTTCACCTGCAACATTCCATATACAATTCCATGTACTTTGCTCAATTAAATCTTTATAGAGTATAAACAAGGAACGTAACAGCGGTTTTTTTTTTCAATTTTAATGTTTTATAATTTCTTCAGCTCTGCTCTATTGCAACGGCAAAGTTTTTGTATTGAACTTTTAAGCGTAAAATTCTATTAAGCAAATGGCGGAAAGACAGTAAAAAAGCGGAAGTAAAAATTGCGTGGCAAAGTTTTCACTTTTATTGTTTTCATTTTTTTTTGGTTTTGTTTTTAGTATCTAAGTAATTGTTGCCGGCTGTTCCAACATGTGTCATGTGGTTAGATGATATATACATATATACATGCCTGCATGTGTGTGTGAGTGTGTGTAGGCCCGGTTTTTGGGTTTGTTGTAACAACAAACCTTAACGAAATGTAAATAATATTAGTGGTACTTGGCAATGACAATGTGCATATGGGACTCGAGAAGCCGTCGAACCGACAGGTCGCACACAATGCAAACAACACATACGGAAGTGCTCCTTGAGGCCATACACAGCACACACACACAGCACAACACATATGCACACCCATTTACACACACACATATACAAACACACGCCCAACGGCTAGTGGCAAAACAAACACAAACACAAATAAAAAGCCAAAAAAGAAGAAAAAAAAAGAGCTAGAAAAATGAAGCAAAACAAGAGCGAATGTCGGTGCTGCTTGACTTGTCACAATGTTTTGGATGGCCAAATGGGTTCGGACGGAGAGGGGCAACACCAAGGCTGGCAGTAACCGGAAGTTTACTTAAGACCGTCGAAATAGAGGCATTAAGATCTTTACAGTTAATCCCTTGAGTAAATGTTGTGTGGTCGACGAAGACTGTTTTTGTTGTTGTTGTTGTTGCTCCTCGTATTTGAGCTAGTGCCTAGCAGCAGTGCCTTGGATCCTTTGTAGTTGTAGTTAAGGCATTAAAAAAGGCTTAAAAGCTTTTTACAAGCAGTTTGGACCATGAATATGCCTCATGTGTAAGAAGTTGTACAGTGGAGTCAAGTAAACTTGAACTAATTCAAACAACAAAGCGCAACGATTCAGGTTAAGGACACGGCTTTGTATGCTTTTGTTTTAATTTTTTGTACTTTTAGCTCATGGCGCTCTACCTTTTTAAGTATTTTGAATTAAACAATAGCTGCAGCCAAAATGAAGCAGACTGTGAACAATTAATTATGTTAATCGATATTAAAATATTCTTAATATTCAAAGAAAACTACTTGTTTGGCATTAACAAAATAATTAGGTTAATGCTTTAATTGGTAAATTAAAATTGAAAAGAACTCAGAGAAAATCATGCAGTACAACTACCTAAATATTCAATAAAATTTTATCTTTACCTTGTCGGGCAGAAATGCGGAATGGCAGAAATGCAGTTGTGCGCAACAACAACTCACACAAAAAAAAAAAAATGGCGTTTCTGTCTGACACACTGAGTAAACCTTATTAATACTGTTTTTAGAAAAGAAAACTATGCCGTAGTTTTTAAAGAACCATAAAAATTAATAAAACTAGTTTCAGAGGTAGAATATCTTTACTTTTTTGCTTTATAATGTGATTTTTCGCACAACAAATTTTCTTAAGAGGAGTCTTAGCTAACATCGTTATTAAGGCACTTCCTCATTTCTGCTTGACAAATCCCTAAATATTTTAAATTGGAAAAAATGGTTGCATCTTATCTAGATGAAGGCACCATATTTTTATTTAAATTACAATTTCCATTAATTAGAGTTTCCATTGAAACTGCAGAGATTTAAATTTAATTAAATGTTTTTAAACTTTATCTAAGTGTGTTTGTCTTTTTACGTTGAATTCAAATTTTTTAAAGTTTTTAAAAATACTTTTGAAACCGTATTATTAGATACAAAATCTTTTTGCTCAGTTTTTCATATTAATAATATGGTTTTGGGATCAAATTGTTATTTTGCTATTAAATTTCTCTCAGAATCGAAGGCCATAGCTGATTATATTTAAATTTATAGATAAAATAAAAATAAATAATTCTTTCTAAGCCCAATTTCGTTAAAACTAAAAATTCCGTAGAAAACTTTTCAAAATAAAAAGTTTTAAACTTTCGTAGTTATGTTTAGCACTATTTTTAGGGACTTTAAGTATTTTAGCAAAGTTTACAACCAAATTACAATTTTTATTATTTTTTTTTTTTACATATTTACTTTATTTATTGAATCTTCTCGCATAGAGACTAACAATAAGTGTTCAAATCTTATTATAATAACTTAACTAACAGTTTGGTGTGACTGTATTTGGTTTGCAGGGCCCTGAGGATTTATTGCTGGGTTGGAAGATCATTTCGCCTGAGTCGGGTTCGGCTACTAACTCTGTTTAAGCTTCTTGCTAGATAGTTTGGATGCGTCGAGAGTTTAATGTTGTAGTTCGCTTTTTGCTGCGCTATTTCATTTTTAACGGATAGAATATTAAGATCTTTGTGGATGTGCTCGTTTCGACCATGGTGCCCCAGTGATAGTTCTCAAGATCTTGGATTGAGTTCGCTGTATAATATCTATGTTGCTGCTGCTTGCGTTCCCCCATAGCTGAGAGCCATAGGTCCAGATTGGCTTTAACATATAGTTGAGTTGTAGAGTAAGACCTTATAGTCCAGACAAAGGGGAGATCGAATACATAATAGCCAATGGAGACTGCTAGCTTTTAGTTTTAAATGAACTTTCTTGGCCGCAATATGCTTTCGCCAAGTAAGTCGCCTATAGAGGTGGACGCCAAGATAAGTTACTTCATCAGCTTGTGGAATTTGCGTGTTGTTCAGTAACAAAGGCGGGCAAGTTCGTCTGTTTAGAGTAAACGTTACTTGTTTGCATTTTTGTTCATTTATTCCGATACGCCAATCTGATAGCCATTTCTCTATGACCTCCAGATTAACAGAAAGATTTGAGGTTGTTTGCAATGGGCATTTGGAGCGACTAAGAATCGCAGTATCATCGGCAAATGTGGAGGTTGTCAATCGCTGGCTTGTTGGAATGTCTGCAGTGTATAAGACATATAATGTTGGTCCGAGCACGCTGCCTTGTGGCACTCCCGCTTTTATGGCATAAACGTCCGACGTGGTAGCGTTGCATCTCACTGAGAATACTCTGTTATATAGGTATGACTCAAGAATCTTGTGGGTATTCCCAGGGAGCAATAGTTTGATTTTGTACATTACAATTTTAAACATTTTTTATGAAGAATGTACCATAAAAAAATAAATTTTTACAGATTTTTTTAATTTTTATAAATATTTTATATCTTAATAATTTAGTAGAGAATTAAAAAACTTAAGGAAATTAAATTTTCATTGGTTAAAAAAGTGCTTTCAAACAATTAAAACGAAAATATTCTGTTGTTGTCGAACTCCAACTTAAAACTCAGTAAACGAAATTCAATTGTCAAATCAAAAAATTTACTTTTAATATAAGTAAAAAAAACAAAACAATAAGCCAAAAATGTTCAAATTTTTAGTTTTAAATTTTTGGGCCACTTAGAGCTCTTAAAAATTAGTCCAAGAAGTATCTCGCGGTTTATTCAGGCCACCGGATTTTAAGATGTTTGTTTTCCTCATCCAAATTTGTAAACATTTTACCCATACCCAGCTGACCAGTCAGTCCAGTTTCCTTGACAAGTGTCATAATCCTGCCACTTACACGTTCATCAAAATGTTCAGCTGCTTTCGTCAATTCTGGCTCCTTGTCGCCAGAGTAGAGTCCTAAAACAACTCCTTTCGCTGTGGATTTACACTCCTGCTGCTCGTGGCTTACAAATATCTTGAAGGGAACAGCCCGTTGAAGTTTCTGAACATTAAGAAGCGATTTTTGGAGTGCACTAAGCTGAAATTTTGCCATATTGACTATATGCGTTAATACCGAATAAGGAATGGAACCTTAGAAAGAATTTATTTGTGCGTAAAAAATAAAATAAAAATATTTAAAAAAAAGTAAAAATTATTTTTGTTTAAACAAAATTGTTGTGGTCCGTTGAGCTAAGTGGTATTACAAAGGGCCTATTTCTTTAGCCTAAGAGATTTGGAACGCCAAGCTCCAACTACAGCACTTATCTAATCTAACCTACACTAAAGGAAAATGTGCTCTTTTTGCTTTTCGAGGAGTAATTGCTAATTACGAAACAAAGGATAATTCTGCAAGGTATATACAGGGTGCGCCAGAGAAACTTACTTATTTGAAAGGTCAATAAAAACAAAAGTACTTCAATTATTGTTTTAATTTTTTTTTATTTAAGAATACAATATCCCAATTTTTTTTCATGCAGTCTTGAAAATGACATCGGATAAATGGCGACCCCCATTGCGAAGATGAAGTCGATTTTTGAAATTCGTATCCACTCTTTGCAGCATATCAATCGGTATGTTGGCAATGGCGTCGCGAATGTTGTTCTTGAGGTGTGCTATGGTCCGTGGTCGATCGACATAAGCCAGAGATTTCAAATAACCCCATAAAAAGAAATCGCATGGCGTCAAATCTGGAGAGCGTGCCGGCCATTGGAGATCGCCTCTGAGAGAGATGAGGCGGTCGGGGAAATGTTGTCGCAACAAATTCATTGAGTCTCGTGCTGTGTGTGCTGTAGCTCCATCTTGCTGAAACCACACGTTCCTAACGTCCATTTCTTCGAGTCTTGGAAGAAAAAATTCCTCGATCATGTTCCTGTAACGAGCTCCATTCACGGTACGCGTTCATTTTCTTCAAAAAATAAGGACCAATTATTCCCATTACCGACATCGCACACCAGACAGTAACTCGCTCACAGTTAAGTGGCTTCTGGTGAAGCTCACGTGGATTTACACCACACCAATAACGCATGTTTTGCTTGTTGACGCAGCCGGAAATGTGGAAGTGAGCCTCGTCACTGAAAAAAACGACCGCGTCTTCAGGCAGGTTGTCAAGCAGCATTTCACAGGCATTTTGACGGACAACAAAATCGCGTTCAGTTAATTCTTGCACAACAGCCAATTAATAGGGATGAAAGTGAAGGTCTTCATGGGGAATTCGTCGAACAGTGGTTTCAGAAATTCCCATAGCAGCTGCGTGTTTGCGAGCCGAACGCCGGGGAGAACGCACAACTGACTGCCTCACTCTTTCGACATTTTCCGGAGTTCTAATGGTCCGTTGAAGTCCATTTCTGGGTTTAGCGACACTTCCACACTCCCGAAATGAGTTAACCCACGACAGAATCGAATTACGGCCAGGAACGAGTCTGTGAGGAGGAATTTCAAAGCGAGCGCGGAAGGCACGTTGAGTAGCAACAAGTGAGCGACCGTTAGAAAAGAAGCTCTCGACTGCGAAGGCCCGCTGCTCTCTAGACCAGAGCATGATGGCAACTGACTGAAGGGAGGGTGGCGGGAGAAACAACCTTGGGAACTTCCCCCTCCAGATGTGCCCTCTCTCGCCCCTCTACCCACCCAACACACCGCGCGGGAATTTTTTCAAATAAGTAAGTTTCTCTGGCGCACCCTGTACTTTGTTTCTACTATTAGCAGATTTAGAGTTTTTATCTTTTTAACAGTTTGGGTTAATAATATTCGGCCACAAAAGGCTATTAATCTGTTAGAGCAGATCATAACTTGAAACTCCATTAATAGTAAAATATATTTTAGCCGAAGAATAATTTTTGTGAAAAATTGATTATTTTGGAAAGAAGAATATTGAATATTGCAAATTATCAAAATGATTTAGATAACTTTTAGATAATAGTTGAATGTGTGGGTGAATAAATTTAAAGAATTTACTTTTTCCATGCCCCCCATTAAAAATAAGTATTTCAACAGAAGTTGATCCACATTTCGTAGATTAACACAAATTTAACTTATATTGCAAAGATAAAGTATGTATCGAATATTATGAAAATAAATTAGTTAACTTCTAGACAAAAGTTGGGACAATATACAGATAATGTTAAATGATAATGTCAAATTTTAAAAATATTTATGGAAACCCATAATTAAATAATTTATACCTGTTTCGTTAATAAACTAAAAATTAATAAATTATAAAAAAAAATTATTGTAAAATAAAAAAAATAATTATTAAGCTATCTTAGTTTGTAAATTTTATCAAACTAGAATTTGATAGACAAGAGATAGACGGCTGAGTGCTCTTAAAATTCAGAGAGTTCTATTTTTTATATATTTTTTGAAATACCAAAATCTGGCAACTACAACGTAACATGGAAAAAATAAAATTACATCAAACTAATTTTGTAAAAATTTGTTGTGTGGACACAACCTTTGTACCATTTGCACTGCAAATAAAATATAAAAAAAAAAATTTAAAGCTAACTAACAAATTCTAAACTTAGTTAGAGTTAAGGCAAAATATACGAACGTGTCAAGTCAACGCGTTTTCACTGTATCATGTTTATGCATATGCTGCGCCTAGCAGGTAGGCAACACTTTATGTGCACTTTTACTCTGTGTTTGGTCTCATTGAATATTTAAGCTAGCAAGTGACAAGCGCACAGGAAAAGGGGACAGTATGAAGACACGCGTGGGTTAAGTACTTAAAACATTTAGCTTAACATTTTTGGCTTTTAATTTGCACTTTGACAAAGTCTTGGCATCACGTATACGCAGCGTGACACTGCATTGAAGTTGTCTACAAAGTATGCTGAAATATTTAGCTTTAAAGCGCACAGACAAAACTTTTCGTTGGCCAAATTTAAGTAATATATGTTGGAGTGTAGGTATGCTTGCAACTATATTTAAGCCCAGCAGCGCAGCTGGCACGCAGCTAAAAACCAAACGAAAACCTTTTTACAACTTTGTAAGTAAGAAAAATTTTGCTGTGTCTACCACTAACAAAACTTACCATCTATATAGAGCTGCCCCAAAACTGTTAAGCTACTCCGCCTATATAAATAAGACAGCAAAAGCAAAAAAAAAAATAATAATAATGAAAAAAAAAAAAAAGTTGTGGGAGTTGAGAACAGCGGTAAACGCAAAATAAAGTCATCACAAACATATTAGCAGAGAAAAACACCTGAGCAAATAGATTTATATGCACGATAAAGCACAGAGTAATTTCCCGTAGATCCTGTCGCCTGCCAGCCTGTTGCCTAAGCCGCAAAGTAGCTGAGAATGTGGAGGGCGACGCCCAGCTCAGAGATAACATCACTTTATTGTAAGAAAGTTAAAACACAAATGCAAGGTGGCGACACACACAAACACACATACAAACAGCATATGTATAAAACAGCACTAAAAAAAAAAGTAAGCTCTCATACTCCCCCAAAAGAAAATAATATAAGAAAAAAATGCCACATGAAATGTGCGCTGAAACAAAAACAAACTTACACAGATACGCCCCCCTGCCCCCACACACACAGACATTGAATGCATTGCCGTGTAAAAGTTTTCGATGTCGTTTGTTTTT
This sequence comes from Chymomyza amoena, assembly GCA_037043745.1. Taxonomy (NCBI): domain Eukaryota; kingdom Metazoa; phylum Arthropoda; class Insecta; order Diptera; family Drosophilidae; genus Chymomyza; species Chymomyza amoena. The sequence goes on from JBAMAX010003353.1 coordinate 208,999, forward strand.
GTTTTACGAGCCATTTCCGCTTTGATTCTGCCAGCGCAGTTTAGGTGTGAAACTAAGCGCGCTAAAATTATAAAATTTGTAGCATAATTCTCTGCGCTGCCGCTGCAACTAAAGCACGCGCAAGTTATAAAGAATTTTATGGCAACTACAATCACACACACACACATGCAGACGCACATAGATACACTTCAGCTGTTGTTAACTAGCGCACACACACACACACACACCCGTTTGACCGTCGACACACGTAACGGTTTTATAACGTACTTAGCACAGAATTCTTCCTTTTTTTTCGCTAACTATCCAGCAGATACATTTTCATCTGTAAGTGTGAGCGTCTATGTGAGTGTCATATAAAGTTTTGTCAACTTGGCTGGCGCGTGTTGGGTCGTTGGCGCAAGCCTGAAGGCCAGCCAACCTATGCCATTAGCAAAATGCTTGACAAATAATTACAGCACAACGGAAATGGCGGCTCCTAAACACACACACGCACAAACACCCACGCTTACACACTCGTTATATAACTAAAATGTTGCAGAAAAAAACTATTAACTTGTCACTAGACATGAGCGATTGTTGCAATCGAAGGATAACCCCACAAAAAAAGGGCAGAAAAAATTATTGGCGAAAAATTATTGTGTAACGCCGATTTTTGGTTACTCTTTTAAATGTGACATAAGGGAGATCCCTTGGAAGATTCCAAAGAGAATCCTTGAATAAATGTAAGTAAAATCTTCAATAATAAGAATGGTAAATTAGTAATTAGAGAATAGTGTAATTTATTTTTTTATACGTGTATTAATATTTATTTTTAGTCATTAATTACTTATCGCTTGATTTTCTATAACTTATATGCTTTGACCAAAAAGTATTGCCACCGCTCCATTAATGATATAATGGCCTAAATGACGCTTAAAAATAGGGAGAGTATCTTTAAAGTAACGTCCATCACTGATTAAATTTATGCTCCCATTGTTGTTATCAGGTTTCCCCATATATAAAATAAATCTTGTAGTAAGAAAAAGAAAGTTCTAAAAATTTTGCACTCGAACATCTTTATAGAATCCTTACCTTTTTCTAATTTAGTTATTCTTAGACAAACCGTTCAGTGTAAGTTTCCCATCTCGTGAAGATTGGGACAATGCTATACCAGACTGAAATAGCAAGATTACCATTTTTACGGACGGATCTAAATTCAAAAATCAAGTGGGAGGGGGTGTCTATTCGTAATCGTTGGGCATTACCAGATCATTCCAGCATTTTCCAAGCAGAAGTCATAGCTATAATGGAAAGTGTTCTCATAATTAAGAATCGTGTTTTAACCGAAACAAAAAATCCCGATCTGTTCAGACGGTCAGGCTGCTTTAAAAGCACTACAGTCAGTAAGGCTCACATCCAAAACTGTAATGGAATGTTAAGAGCTTTCACGAGATGCTACTAAATACTTCACCATAAATCTGCTTTGGGTACCAGGCCGCCGAGATATAGTTGGCAATTGCAAGGCAGATGAACTAGCTAGACGGGGTACAACGGAACCGCTTCAACCGGATAAGGCGTTGGTATCTATACCACTAGCAACATGTAAATTGTTAATAGATAGAAGTATCATTATTGATGCAAACAATAGATGGGAGCCAACCAGTACCTGTCCTATTAGTACGAAAACCTGGCCGCAATGGAGCATGAATAGAACCAAGCAACTTCTAAAACTCAGCAGAATATACGTAAGAGCCACGATAGGGGCTCTCACGGGGCATTGTCTTATTGGTAGACACGCCAATAGATTGGGCGTGTCGCATTTTGACTAAGAAGTCAGAAGGCAGAAGAGGAGGAAACAGTGTAGCAACTCCTATGTGGATGCATGGCACTATGCAGGAAGAGACTGCATACACTAGGTATAAATATTAATTTTTTGAAATCATATAATATTATATGTACCTTGTGATCAAAAAATCTTCCGGAAATTGTAAAAATAACACATTTTTCTTAAATTTTAATTAACATCTTTTTTATCGCCTTCGAAATATTCACCATTGGAGCCTACACACATATTCCAACGCTTGATCCAATCATCCATATACTTTTGGTAGGCCTTGGCAGGGATGGCTTTGAGTTCCTTCTTCGAATTTTGTTTGATGATCTCAATGGTGTTAAAACGCTTCCCTTTTAATGGCAATTTGAGTTTGGGGAACAAGAAAAAGTCACACGGTGCCATATCTGGTGAATACGGAGCCTGAGCCACCATATTCGTTGAGGGTTTGGCCAAAAATTCCAAAATAATTTTTGGCACGAGTCGGGCCGCGACGTGTTTCCTGCCCAAAACTTCAACCAAAATGTGTTCGGCTGATCCATCTGAGATACCAAGATCTGAAGCAATCTCACGAATACCGACACTACGATTTTCGAGCAAAATTTTCTTCACTGCATCGATGTTTTCTTCGGTATTTCATGTTGAAGGACGACCGGAACGAGGCAAATCAGTGACGTCTTTTAGACCCTCTCTGAACGATTTGTACCACTCGTAAGCCTGTGTTTTGGACATACAGTCCTTAGTAAAGGCCTTTTGCAACATCTTAAGCGAATCGGCACACGGCGCCTTTTAAATCGAATTTTCCAAAAACTTTTTGATCGGTATAATATATAAGTATAAGTAGTAAAGGTAATTAAAACCTTAACTCTTAAAGTTGCTATATTAAAATTCACGTAAACTATAAATATTATAAATCAAAATTATGAAATAAATTGAATTTGAATTAAACTCTATTATGGCGATTCCATTTAATTCCTCTTGCAATAAAACATTCTTTTTCAAACCACACAAAAAATTGGCTGCACCAAACATTCATTTTTAAAACGAATCCGAATAAATTGCTCGTATTCGTTTTTGGGAACATAGCTGCTTTTGGTATCATTAAAGAAAAACGCTTCTGAAAGTTGCTTCAAAATCTAGTATCTGGACATATCTGAAAGGTGCCGCTTGTCCTTACTGCCCTCATTCCTAACTCTTAACACTTCACTTTAACCAAAGAAATGTTTGTCTTTCAACTCCATTCTATCTATATCAGACTCGCAACTTCCTAATTATTTTTTTTATTTTTGTGCTAATAAGGATTGACCAAATGAAAGTTGATTTTGGGATGGGGTAGGCCTACACTGACTTCCTTCTATTTAATAACATTTTTTTATGACTTAAGAATAAAAACATTAATTAATTTTATAAATTATTATATTAATTTATAAAAGGAACTAAAAACCGTATAACAAAATTTAGCAAACGATTATTTTTTTAATAGTTAATTTCTGACAAATAACAGATACATATATTGTATTTAAAATCAATTTGGGTGTGTTTACTTATGCCTTAAGGCAAGAATGCCTGAGAAACGCCTTGAGCCATATTAACATCGAGGCATGAGGGCAGGAATGCACAACCAACGAGTACGAAAAATAACCAGAGTGAAAACACTCGCTACTTTTTAAACTCGTTGATGCTTAACTTACGAGATAGAAAACAAAAAGCAGTTGCTTACAGGTGTATATTGTTTGGATGAATTCTGTTAAATCAAGATTTTGTGAGAAAAAAAGCTAAACAAGGGCATTAGTGCTTAAGTTATATATATTTGTAAGCACAATTTATAATTTGTTTTATCTTTGATTGAAAAAAATGCAGCGCTCACAATATTAAGAAAAATCCTTTGCGGTATCCAAGCAACTGTTTGGTTGTAGACTTGAAGCACGAAATAATTCAAAAAACAGTATTGACACTTTTTTATGACTTTTCATAGTCAAGTCTCTGGACCAAATAATGGTAAAAGGTCCAGATAAAGTCAATACCTTAATTGTAATTAGACTGCATACGGATACCCGTTCTACATCTTACCTTTGTGCCAATGATTAAACTCGGAATATGGTGGAATTTTCTAAAGCTTTGTAGACTAAGTTTTTGAAAATTTCACTGAGTTTTTTTTTAAACCCAAGAGTATTTCTTTACAACAGTGAATCCTAAGGCTGAGAAAGTAAGTCTCATGAAGATAGGTCCAAAACTAAAAGTTGACTCAAGGCCATTATACAATTACCTTGCCAAACCGCATATATCCTCTCGAAGTGTATAAAAATGACACTCAAATTGACATTGTTGAAAAGCAGAGTCGAAGATTGGCCACAAAGTTCAAGCAAAAAACACGAAGAGTCTTAGAGAAATGTCTTTAGTGTTTGTTTTATAAGCCGTCATGAAAGATTTGTCGTGGCAAGCAACTAAGGCACCAACTAAAAAAGTTAATTGCAGTTAATGACAACATTAATCACAAGAAAATGAAGCCGCCAGCCAGGCGTGCAATGACAATAAGCACAAAGCGACAAATGAAGCGCCGGACGAGAGCACCAAGGGCTACTTGTAGACAGCGACAACGACAAAGACACAAAAATGTCAATCTGTATCAGTGCATAACGATATTGGGATACCCTGCAATAAAAAAAATACTGTGGGAATTGTGACGTATTTGGGGGGAGTCAGGAGAGTTGCGCTCAAAAAAATATTAACTTATCTTTGTGTAAGGTTCTACGTTAATTATTATCTTACGAATGTCTCATACGTTTTTTTTTTTTATTCTGGCCTAGTCTTTTGGGTGCCATCTTGCTTGGTTTCTGAAATATCATAAAATAATACAAAAAATTATATCCTAAAGGTTCTGCCCCTAAAAAATGTTGTTTACATTTGATCTTAAACGTTTCATCTATCTCTTAGATAGAGATTTAAAGATTTAAAAAAATCATAGCATACCTTTGGGGGCTGTTAATACTTAGGAATATGCGAGTGCTATAAGTTAACTATCTTTAAATTTTGATGGAATAGGATCATGGAGTGCGATAAGTGTCATTTATCTCAAAAAAAGGACACATTTTTTATTGTAAGGTTGTGAATTTTTTGTAGCTTACTTTCATTATTGGCCAATCTCTTGGCTTATCTTTGTTTATTGTGCCTAGCTTGGCGTAATTTCCTTACAAGTTAACTGCGATGACTCCTGAGTCTCCCACTGCGCTTACTAATAAGAAAAAAAATGAATCAACTAAATAAAAGTGTTATTCTTATGATTTCTATAGAGAAGCAGGAAAATATTTTCTACGGAGATATCGATATGAAATCTCAAAAATCAGCTGCTCACTCAGAAATCTATTCGCCTAATCACCTAATAAACATTATTATTTAAACAACCTGGACTGTCAGTCTTATAACATTCTACAATCTATAAAGCCGTCAAACCTCTGATTGCAGGGTATAAAAATAGAGACAAAGAAAGAGACAGCGACAACGACAGGGAGAGCGGCGGCTATTAACACCGATCCGCCGACTTTGTGCATTATAACAACAGCAACAAGAACAACATGAACTAAGCCAACAAGCAGCCAAGCGGGCAAAACAATAAGAGAAGAACTGCGTCAGCGGACACAATGGCGACAAGGACATCATCAAGGAGCAGCAGGCAGAGGTGGTAGCCAAGAGGAAGTAGTGTAGAGCCACCAAATGAAGTGCAAGGCTGGGGGCGGCGCAACAAGCAGCAACAGGAAGTGCGCGCGTAGTAGGAAAAGCAATTTTACTGGGAGTTTCCTCAAGACAAATAAGTCAGCAGGATCAAAAAGGACTTTAAGCGTGCTACAATAGAAATGAATTATAAGCGCGGCAAAAGGGCAAAGAGAAATCAGCAGCAGAAGTGGGAGCCAGCAGCAGACTCAGTTGAGAAAAAAAAAGCAGCAATAATAATGAAGTAGCATGACTGATGATGTTGCCTTATTGCAAAACTGAAGCGCACAAAAGTAGGCAACAAAAAAAGTGGCCAGCGTGTATATTGCGATTAGGCAATAAAAGCCAGACAAGCCAAGACAATCTATAAGTTATCTTCCATTTTTTGTTTTCATCCCTCTTTTTTATATATGTAAGTTTATGTATGGAAATTACAATTTGTTAAACGCAGCGGCAAAATGACGCAAAGTGATTGAAGCGGGCTGAAAGATGTACACTTGCAGAAAATTTGGTGCTAAAACGTGGGGTAATTGATAGAAAATTAAGTCCGGCATAATGCATGCTGCAGACTGAGTTTTCAGCGGGCTATAAGTATATACAAATAAAATTTCGATGTGAAATCTATCCAAATGATTTTATTTAAGATATTGTTTAGGATACTCATACCACTCATGGAAGACTCTTTATTGACATCTGTTCAATAATTTTAGCGAGAATTGTCAGGATACCATACAAAATATATAGAAAAACAATTTTATTTTTTATTATTAATTTAAAATTGGTTTTTTGAACTCACTGGTCACGGAAAGAGTTACTTAACGAGTTCAAGTATATAGCCAGTATATAGCCACACTACCTGAAAAAATAATCTATATTCGGTTTCTTAGATCAGACTATCTTACTATTAGTATTTAGGAAAGTTGAATCCGAACTCAAGATCTAAGATCCAAAATACTCCAGAAATTAAGAGTTATACGACTCCTACTGGTCTTACTATTTCTGTTATAGATAATTTATTTTTCGTTCCGCTGAATTCAACGATATCAGTCTGGCCTTTGTATTTAAAAAAAAATTGTCTTCTCTTTGCCGATCATATCTCTAAGCTTAAGCACTGATTAGACTTATGCATGGAGAGCTTCACCGCAATCTTTACCACAATAACTATCGCAATCCCTAAAAAGCTGTGATTGTTCCCTTCACGATACAACATGCAGCTTCAAAACCTTGTTATAAACAACAATGAGGTGGAGTATTCAAAGCCCTTGTGTGGTGGCTCAAGATGCAGCAAAATGTGGCCATCAACAAATGCAGCAATCTTCAAAGACAAGTATGCATATCTCTCTCGGGAGCGATGCGTACCTGTTCGACAGCTGTCATGGAGTCAGTCCTTGGACTCACACCACTGCACATTTTCATCAAAAAGTCAGCCATGCTGAGTTCACTACGTATCCAGATCACATTTGGACTCTTAGCAAGTGACACGGGTCATGCCGCACTTATATATTCCTTTCCTGACGTACCGATCTGCTCTAGATCAGATCCTTTGATCACGGAACTTTTTCATAACAAGAAATTTAGATAGAAAGCTCTTCTCCCAAGTCGGGAGATTTGGACTGGTGCAGCCCCTGTGAAAACCCCCGGTGGCAACAATGGTTCACGGATGGGTCCAAAATTAAGCATGGTGTAGGTGTTGGAATCGTTGGACCCAACACCAGAATCTCTACCGCAATGGGTAGCGTCTTTCAAACAGAGATTCATGCCATAGAGATCTGCGTCCTTATTATCCTTCTCAAGGGAACTAGGAGAGGAAACATACGCATTTTTTCAGATAGCCTAGCTGCTATTAGGGCATTGTCATCATGGAGCATCTCCTCCAGGATGGTTAAAGAATGCCATAACTACCTCCAAACCCTGTCCGACCGGAACAAAGTCGTACTATGTTGGGTGCTTGGACACTCGGGAGTGGATGATACACAATGCTGAAGATCTAGCACGACAGGGTGACTACATCTCCTGCGCTGTTTTGAGGTATTGGTTGGTTCACAATCAAAACCATGATAAACAAATAAGCCGCAGGAGAACATAGAGATACTGGTTCTCCCTTCCGGGGCTTCGTCAAACAAAAGAGCTTGTCAAACCTCTGGATGTGATCAAGATAAAGCAGAGATAAGGACAGAGCGGACCTAAAGCTCCTGGAGAGCTTACCTATCCGGCCACTACTCTACTACGATAACCATCTACAGAATAATTGGCGTATCGGATCTCTATCGATGAGCGTTAGACTCTGCCTAGAAGACGATGCAACCACTAGAATTCGGTCGAGTTCGGAAAAAGCTACTTTTATAGAGCATGAGCGTAAAATTCTTTACGTAATAGAAACTGAAAAGAATTTCATGGTTAATACACGTGGGCTAGCCTAAAGAAGCAGAATTTTATAATTTTTACTAAACACAAATTTTACAAATTACTAAACCTTATAGAGCAGTACTCCAACGAAGCTCTTATTACAATACAATCAATGCAATACATATGTATATTTTCTATACCCGGACACACTTAACAAACAATTTCTTTGTTTTCGCTTGAAACATTTTCTTTAGCCCGTTTTTTTACTGTGTAGAAAGTTATTCAATGGAACAACAGAGCGCAACCAAGTGGCACGTGCGTTGCTCCAACTCCATTGTGCCTATCTTTATCGTTAATTAAACGAAATTCTTAATGAACTTTTACTGATTGTTTGCCACTAGTTGGCAGGTATAGGTATATACTATAATGAGCTGAGTGTAATAAATATCGCAAATGCCAGTCAACGGGGCCTGGACATTGGTTACCCACAATTGCCGCACGGATACACACAAAAAAGTTCAAAGCAGTAGGAGAGCCCCCAATGCAATTGAGCCGAACTAGTCTGGGGCAGCAGCAGCACCTGGGCGGATGTGAAAACAAAAGCGGCTTGAAGTTATGCCGGAATTTGTACAACATGAGCTGAGTCTATAACTTATCCAATTAAAACTCAATAAATGCGCTTATATAAGTCTATGCCAAGGCAGACAGGCATATAAAAATGGGTGGGCTGAGCAGGAGGAGAGGCAGAGAGTAGGAGGGGGCTTAGACTTAGACTGTTCAATAGCAAGCAACGTCGACTATTACTGCCTTGGCATCCCACTTGCTTGCTTATCGCAGCGATTACAAGTGCCTTCAGCTTGTAATCCACTTTTGGCAGTGGCAGCAAGTTGGAAGTGCATCCACAAGCCACGCACTCATACCTATCCACATCCTTAAGCTATACGTTGCTGCCAGCATATTCAAGCCAAAAGGCATGACAGCCACAAATTGAAGATGACAAAATGTCTAAACAAGTGCAGGCATGTCGTGTCTATAAGGGGTATCTGTGTATATGTGTATGTGTGTGTTTGTGTGTGTATGTGTGCTGGGTGCGAACATATCTAGCGGAATAATCAATAAATTACACACCTGTCTGGCTACAGCAGAATTTATATACATAGATATATATAGTATATAATATATTTGTATGTACGGCAGCATAGAGTTATGGCTATGACTTAGGTACCTAGATGGCTACGTAGAAGACGACATAGAAATATTTTTCAAAAGATTCCAGCAGCGCATTCCGCAGGTGCCGGCACAGCCAGCCGACGAAGGAGTAGTAGTAGCCAGTCAGGCCGTTGCCAGTCATGCCAGTCCGGCTGCCCTCTGCTAGCTGGTCATTATACTTACGACAAAAGTACAGTGAAGCTTGTCGAAAAAGAACTCGTAAAAAGGGTAAATAAGAACTCATAGCAAAGGTTTAATTTTGGGATATACATCTTAACTCTTTTCGAGGTAAAAACTGCGAACTAGAACACTAAATGGTTTAATTTTTACCTGCATATAATGCTTAATAGGAGGAGTACAAGGCTGCTCTCAATGACAACAACAAGGACATCAGAAACTCTCAAAGGGAAACCTGGAAGAACTTCTGCAATAATGTACAAAGCCTTACAGAGGCGGCTAGACTTCAGCGAGTCATGGCCAAAGAGTCCTCAAATGGGGTGGGTCTGTTGAGCAGGAGTGAGCAGGAGTCCTTCATTTCAGACCGTAGGGAAACTTTGGAGCTGTTACTCCAAACTCACTTTCCAGGCTTTTCAATCTGCAGTGGGGATGCCCAACTCTCGAATTGGATCGAGCCAAACCTCCGAGGGGCTGCCAGAATATCTGGCACTATTTTCGATGCCGAAAAAGTAAGATGGGCAATTGGCTCCTTTGAACCTTTCAAGGCATCTGGTGGGGACGGAATTTTTCCAGCACTTCTCCAGAAATGTCTGAATTTCATCCTAAGCCCGCTGATTTGTCTGTTTAAAGCAAGCTTTGACTGGGGATACATACCTCACTCTTGGAGGAGAGTGCGGGTTGTCTTCATTCCCAAATCTGGTAACAGGCCAATAGATAAGCCCAAGTCATACAGACCAATTAGTCTAACCTCATTCCTTCTAAACAGTAGAGAAACTTCTCGATCTGCACATCAGAAACAAACTGCATGCCGCGGGAACGCTGCATCCAATGCAGTTTCCATATTCCAAAGGGAAGTGAACAGAGGTTGCCTAACACCACCTAGTCAGAAAGATTGAAAACGCTTTCGACTCCAAGAACCTAGCTTTGTGCGCACTCGTGGATGTCGAGGGAGCTTTCGACAATACTGACTTTGGTTCTTTCTCTAAAGTGTTGGCCCGTAAGAACATAGAACCACATGTGACCGCATGGATTCAATCCATTTAAGATTCAGCCAATATAAATTCCTGCTAAAACAGCTAAGCGATCTAGTGTGTCCTGCAGTCTCATTCTGCTGATCCTTGTAAATTCGTCCTAGGCAAGCACTGCTGTGTGACTACGTTGCTGTGCTTATGACCAGCGGCGCATACCTTGGCTGTTCCTAATATTTCACGCTAGCTGAGTTTTCGATTGTGTTGGCGGCACTGGCAGCCATTGGCATTGGCTGGCTCATATTTTGGATGAGGCTATGTACTTGTGCCTGGTAATTGCGACCACTACAAGGGATCTCTAGCATCTGGCTGGGCTGCTTGGCCTTAGTCCTTAGTCCATTGCCATTGCTACAACTTTGCTGCACTTGAATGACTGGACCGGCCAGCAACTTGCTCAACGTCGTCAACGTGTGCTCCTTGGACATAGTCGAGCATTTTCACGCGCTGCCCCTTTGCCTATATTAACAACGAAATGTGGGTGTCCATGTAGCTGTAAGTCTGTGTGTATGTGTGTGTGTGTGTGAGTCCATGTGAGTGAGTGTTTGTGCGTGCCATTCTGACAGGCTGTGGCGTCGGCAGTGAATTTTTGATTTATGTGCTTTACTTATGCTTTTACTTAGTTGTTTGCGGCTCGCTTGTTCCTTGGTTGGTTGCCTTCTTGCGACCAGGACGCTGTTTGCCGTTCCTACGTGTACCATGCTCCCGTGCTTATAAGTGGAGCCACCAAATTGCTGCTAAGTGCTGGGCGTGCGTGCAAAATGGGTTGAAGTTGATGTCGGGATAGAGCGGGCTGCAATTCGCACTGAGCCTTACACACACACACACACACACACTCTTATATATATTAAATACCATCCTTGGAGAGTCATCAGCATTCCTCGAGCGGTTTTTATTTCCGTTTTCATTAGTTGCTTTTTACACAAGTGCCAACCAACACACACACACACACATACACCAACCCACACAGCAACGCATATACACACGCATAATAGCATTAATGTCTCGTTTACGTTGTACCCTACGCTTGCATGTGTATGGGTGTCGTGTGCTTGTAGTAGTTTGTCAATGGCAGCCATTTCTATGTTTGTGCACGTATTTTGCTGTTGACATTCCAAGCAGCAAGCAGCGTCCACCGCTAAAGTAAAATGAAAAATGTTTGCGATAATTTGCAGCATCAACAGGCGATTTTCTTGGATTTTACACGCCTGGCGTTGACTTTTTCCCCAAGTTTTTCTTTCGCTGCTCTGCACTTTTTGGCTTTTGAATGTATTTCCATTAAGGGGTTATTTTATTATTAAGATACTTCTGAATTTTTATAATTTGTGCATTTTTGAAAATGAATCAATTTAGATTTAATGTACAATGCGCCTATAAGTTATTTTAGCCAGTCTAAATTTTCATTTTCATTATTTTTAACTGAGTTGAATTTAATTTAAAATATAAAAATATACATTTAGTATGTCTTTAGGTCTTCATGATTATATCTACCTAATTATTATACTATATATTTTCAAACATAGAAATATATACTCCCAAATAACGACTGGAATGATACTGATGTCTATATATAAAACTTGCTGTACTAAAGTGAAAATTTATCTAGTAAACAAGCTTTCAGCTTATGCCTACAAAATTGTAAATTTTTGTTCTAGTTTTGAGAAACAATTTGTTGTACAAAAAAATTTGATGTTCCTAATATATTTATGAATTTGAATTAAGCGGAAAGCATGGATACTGCCTTTCATACTATTGTTAAACAGAAAAATTTTTTGCTTTCAAGGACGAATCCAGGGGGGGTCCGGACGCACCCGAAACATCTGCCTCCCAAAGAATTTCCAAATTAGTCTTTTGAGTTGAAGCACACACCATTAAATGCGCTGTTGGTTGTACGAGGTGTGTTCAAAAAGTAAGGTGACTTAAGCAACTTCGGGGGCAACGTATTTTCGATTATCGACTTTTTTCTTTTGTTGTGTTGGTACACTCTTCCCGAACATCTGTACCAAATTTCCAGTGAATGACATTTTTTGTTTGGTTGTGAGAGGCGTAAAGGTTATAAGTGTTTTGTGTGCTCGGCGATTTTTTTTCGGTCTTGGCTCTTCTGGCCGTTTCCATTGGGACGATTGGGCTTTGGTTTCGACATCATAACCATATACCCATGATTCGTCACCAGTTATGACCCTTTTGAGTTAATCTGGGTCGACGTTGACGTCATTCAACAGCTCTTGAGCGATGCTCATGCTCATGCTAAATTTTGACCAAAAGAACAGACGCTTCAAGATTAAAAGTAAAAAAGTAATTTTATTTACAGAAGTCTAACATAAAAAGACGTCAAACTGTGAAAAACGGGGAAAAAAGGGTAAATCTTAGATAACTTTTAAAAAATCTCATGCACGCAGTACACGAAAAATGGTTTTTAACAATAACTTGAAATTTTCGGGGTGTTAGACAATTTTGAAAAACATTATCGTGATGTACTTGTCAAGACTTACAACGTTCACTAGGTAACTTGAAAAGTGATAAGTCACTGTAGCACCGTGTAATTCAATGTATGTCTGCTATGTATGTAAATACAAAGAAAACTCAGCAGAGAGTTCGTGAAATATAAAGATCCTGAATACCTAAGAGCGGATGGATCGCAAACAAATTTATGATATCAGAACGAAGAATTCGGCACCAAAAACATAATAATGGCAGAGTATTGAAGACGAAATCTTGAAAAAGACTGAATTAGACAAAACAAACCAATGAAAATCAGTTCAGGGGTAACAAACCTACTTATAACAAGGGAACGCACGAAGATATGACATATTCTAGATAAAAAAGTCAATCGACTACTTTCATATCCTTTGTTGATTATTATCAAGGCCATTGGGCACAAACAATACCAAGTTTTTCACATTAAATGTCTAGATACGCAACACATTGTACTTTTATTAGGTTAACTACAGAGTACAGCTGGGCATCGATTCGATTTAATTGATCTTTTTTTTCTGACAATAAAATAAATACTTGCGTTTTGAGCTAGATCTTTTATGCACATTATGGCGGATCAATTTTATGAGGTAGAGAAACGGTTTAAGTCTCTCAGCGATTTTAAGTATTTAAACTATGGGTCCAAAGTGAATTTTGAGTCGCTCAATTTTTAAAAAAAGGTTTTATTTTTTAAATATTTAAAAATCGTCTTAGATCTTCCATTTAAAAGGCCAAAAACAATACTTTTCCTCTACCCAAATATGTATTTGGGGGTTTTTGGGGTCGAAGAATCAATGCAGATTGATTGAGCGGCAGAGAGCTCCTTTAAAGGTTTTGCAAATTTCTTTTTAAATTTACAAAAGACCTCAAAAAATTAAATAAATGATGACTTCATTTTTATGTTTTTTTATATGTTGTCATTTTTTGTTTTTTTGTATCACGCTTTGAATTTTTGTTTACGTTAATTTTAATTATAGAAATAAATTTAAGTGAATTTTGTATAAATATCTTTATTTTTATATAGATTTCCAATCCTGTAATTTTTTGCGGTTTTAAATTGAAAGCGCCTACAGTTTTAGTCCGAGTAATTACTCGATTACTCAATTATTTCATTAAATTACTTTCTATATCCTAACTGCTTTAAAGTGCTGGTATGTTATTGAATTTCAAAAACAGAATAAAATAATTTTTTCGCATTTTGTCGCTTAAAAGAAGAGATTTTTGATTACAATTTTTTTTCAAGACAAAAAAAAGCGTGTCTGGCTTAGATTTTACTTAATGTTAGTAAAAGGCTTCCAAATCTTTTAACAAGTAAAATATTACACTGTGTTAGATAGGTAGTTTTCAATTTTGGCTTGTAATTCACAACTGGATAAAACAAGAAGTTACATAAGACTGGAAAACAAATTTTTACTATTTTGAAAGAAATTTTTGTTTGCTTATTCCTCCTCTTTGTTTTCTTAAAACTTATAAAGTTTGGTTTATACTATATTTACGTTTCGGTGTTCAAATCGTTGACAAAATAACATGTGATTTGCTTAAGTACTAAAGCTTTACTTGCTTTAAAAATGTTATTTAAATTTTGACTTTGTTTTGATAATTCATGAAATTTATTTTTACAAATACCAATCAGATGTAATCAAACGAATTTTACCATTTACAAAGCTGATGACAGCTTTTAGCCCATAGGGTTGTCATACAGATTCATTTATTGGGCGGGAGTATTTAAATTTTATTCATATTTAACTTGTACAAATAGAAAGGAAAATGTTGCAAAATAAGCTGAAAACCATTGATTAAAGTAATAAAGAATAAACCTTACATAAGTGCCCAAATGTTTCCTTTGCTGCCGTTTTTCCAAATTAATTGTCCGAAAAATTATATCTTTGAGGTTTCTGTGGCACATACGGTTTTTTTTTAAAACGCTTATTTTTGCCGGATTTAAGGCAAAATTTCATTTGCGAGCCAAGGTCCCAAAAAGGTATCCCGTCAGCTGCTTCATACTCACAGGATGATGTAAAAAATACAGCCAGGATTTTTTGCTCATAACCTCTTGCGTTTAGTCCATTGGAGTAGGGATGTCGACATAGTACAGATTGTTGAAAAGCGGCACAAGAACGCTTCCTTGAGGTACTGTAACTCTCGTCGGCTTGGCAGTGAAAAGTTAGCTTGATTTTGACTTGGAATCTGCTGTACTCGATATATGCCAAAGTACGAAGCAGAATGCAAGGTCTTAATTTAAGCCAACAGACTGATCAGCCAAACTCTATCAAATCCAATAAAATTTAATTGAATGTTGCATACGAACTGAAAAGATAAAAAACGTATATTTTTTATTTAAAGTTCCACATTTCTGAGCAGCTGTAATGTTTTTATAAATCTGCTTGAGTTGAAGCTAAAAGTAAATCCGCAAAAAAATGTACCCATAGCTTATTTGTATAAAAACTTTTGGACTCTCGAGTTTTAATATTATTTCTAAAGCATTGCAATGTATGTTGTGTATATTTTTACAAGTTTTTATTTTGGCAACTTTGCTTATCTTAGCCAATTTCCATAGCAAATTTCAGCAACGTGTCAACTTGACTTAAAGTTGCTTTAATTTTGCCACCAACACAAATTTCCAACAACAATTTAAATTTGCTTCCATGTATATTTCCTATATTTTGGATTATTATTATTTTTGCTTCGTTTTTATTTATTTTTTGTCTAGGCAACGTGTGCAACGTTGCGTATACTTGATAAGTGGCATAAGGCTGGGGCTAAGCATACGACATGCGACATAATTTTGGGGCACTAATCAAATCACGTACTTAGCCCAAGTTAAATATGCCAAAAGTACGCAACGGGGCATAGTCGACTGACTGCCTGCGAATAGCACCTAAAAATATGCTACATATTTGGCGCCAAAGCCAGTTGTACACACATATTAAGCAGCATATAGTACTAATACATATGCAAGTGCATGTAATTGCGTGTGTGTGTGTTAAGATGGCGCCGCAGTGCGACGAGGCGTTGCCATTAAGAAGCTGCGCATTAATAGCTTAAGTAGCAGCTCATACCAATACAGACATGCAGAAACACACAGTTACACACACACAGAGATGTAAATATTCGTATACATTGAGAGTTAGCCCCTACACGAGCGCACACACATACCACAAAAAGTTTAGATAGCACAAAGGCAAATTACGAGCGCATTTAAACTGGGGCGCGAGTGCTACTTAAATAACTCATTTAGGTCGTCTTCGTCTTTGTCGTCGCTTGATCCCCGACAGAGTCGTAGCCATTGCCAGAACCAAAACCATACCAGCCCAGCATGCCTGACAGACATTTTCTATACATAAGCAAGTATGTATTTGTTATGTATATGTGCAAGGAGGTCGCTACGAAATTTTGAAAGGGGTCAAAAAGATTTTTTTTTTTATCGAATTTAATTTTTTTGTAAGGTGGGTCAATCAATTAATTGACAAGGATGAGGGATTCATTAATTGGCGTTAAGTGTTAAAGTTAGTAATTTATGATCTGATTGAAGGCTTGATAGGGTTGTTCTTTTGCACCTCTCATGCAAAAGATAATTAGTCTTAATTTATCATGGTAAGCTGCGATGAGAGACTTTGTTCCATTTAAAAAAATTACTCAGCTTCTAAATTTTTTTTTAAATTTGAGCTTCCGGTACCGAGGAAGACTTTTTCACATATTATTTTCGATTTTATGCGGACAGCTTATGTCAAATAGTTAATATTTATGTTAAAGAAGGAGATTACCATCGACATACGAGGTGTGTTCATAAAGTATCGCGAATTTCGTGTTTTTTTCAAAAATTATTTATTTATATATAATAAATATATCTATTTTGTCCCCTTCAAAGTAATCTCCATGAGATTTTACATACTTGTGCCAACGGTTTTTCCAATCTTCGAAGCACTTCAAAAAATCATTTTTTTTATCTTGTTCAGCTCCTCATTTGATGCCGTCTTTATCTTGTCAATCGTAGCGTAGCGTCGTCCTTTATGGGCTTTTTCAGTTTAGGGGAAAAAAAAGTCACAGGGGACCAGATCTGGGGAATACGGTGGCTGCGGTATCATTAGTGTGTTGTTTTTGGGCAAAAACTCAGCACAAGCAACGATGTGCGAGCAGGGGCGTTATCGTGGTGCAAAGCCAATTTTTGTTCTTCCACACATCCAGCCGTTTCTGGCGAAGTGCTTCGCGAAAATTGCGCATAACTTGCAGTTAATATTCCTTATTGACCGTTTTATCCTGTGGCAAGAACTCATGATGCACCACGCCCCTGCAATCGAAAAAAACTGTAAGTAAAACTTTCACATTCGACCGAACTTGGCGCGCTTTTTTCGGTTTTGGTTAAGATTGAGCTTTGGTTGCCACGTCATAACCACAAACCCACGAATCGTCACCAGTTATGACCCTCTAACATCTCATTAGCAATGTTCATACGATGCTGTTTTTGGTCGAAATTGAGCAATTTTGATACGAATTTCGCGGCGACCCGTCTCATGCCCAAATCATTGATAAAAATCGAATAGCACGAGCCAATCGATATGTCTAGGTCCTCAGCAACTTCTCTAATGGTGATTCAACGATTGGCCAATACCAATTTCTTCACTTCATCAATTTTTTCATCTGTTGTTGAAGTGCTCGGGCGTCCTTCACGCTCTTCGTCGTTCACATCTTCTTGGCCTTCTGAGCACATCTTGTACCACCGATAAACGTTGCTTCGGTCCAAGGTAGCTTCTCCGTATGCCACAGTCAACATTCGGAATGCATCCGCGCACTTAATTTCGTTTTTCACACAAAATTTGATACAGGTTCTTTGATCCATTTTTTGAATAGATAAAAATCAAAGACCAGCAAAAACACGTGAAAGCGAAGTGTGAACATTCAAAATGGCCGAGCTTGTCGGCATAAGTGAGAGACATGAGTACCAACATAACGCCACAAAAAAATTGAAATTCGAATATTCGTAACCCGCGAAAATTAAAAATTCGCGATACTTTTTCAGCACACCTCGTATTTTTCTAAAATTTTATCTATTGAGGTCTTCGCTTCCACTAAGTCCAAATCCAAAGAACCAAAGCTTGCGGAATATCAATATTAGGGGAAAACTCTAACGTATTTGTATTTATTGTTCTCGTCTAGGGCTGGTACTCCATTGCGTATTATCAATATCGATATTCTCCAGCCTCTAAGCTTTAACTATACTTCAGATCATGATCGAAGGCAATCGTTTGCAAGATAATAAATATTTTAGTCAATAAAACATGCCCTTCGCCCCTCTTCCTGCTCAGCAATCCCCGTCTCTGTACACGTGTGTGAGCGTGCATGCGTGTGTGTGTGAGCATAAAATCAACAATAAACTTTGTCATCTCAATTTGCTTATTACCAGCAGGCAACAGCAGCAAGTAAAAGTTGCTTATTAATGGCGGCGATTGCAGGCGCAGCACACAGATACAGCCACAACCACACACACACACACACACACACACTCCTACATTGGTTTACACAGATAGATACACACGTGTGTGCATACAGCACGTGTCTGTTGGTGTCTGTGCGTGTTTGCGCTTGTTGATAACACTCGCAAAACTTTTAATTTTGACGTCAGCTTACTCTATCTATCTTACTATCTTTTTCTTGGCCACCACTATTCTGGCCCAAACCCCCTCCAGCTGTACGTAACCACAAAATGGCAAACTCGAGGTGTGGCCCTGGCATGTCTTGCGGTTTAGCTGCAAGTTGCTGCAACTTACAAATTATAAAATCCATAATTAGTGTCTGTCATTGGACAGCCAAACTTGGGTAGTCAACCCATTCCCCATTCCCCAACCATTGCCACGTACTCTTGAACCACGGCTGTCGCGTCTCTAATTGCAAGTAAATATTTTATACATTTTATGCAAATTTGCAACTTTCTTCGGCTAAGCCATTTTTAATTGCTAGCTTAAATAAATACTATATACTAGCATGGAATCATTATATAAATTTTTGGTATAAGTACAGTAGAAAGTCGCATAGTAAAACGATAGGACAACTTAAAGGGATTAAATAAGATTTTGAACTTATTAATTAAATGAAGCTGGTCTTTTTTTAACATAAGAGTGAATTTGGAGCCACAATCTGTTCGATTATCTTACGTTAGGGTTTTGACTTTGAATAGCCATAACTTTAAAAAAATAAAACGAACTTATGTCTTGATGATGAAACTGGAGCGAAAAAAAAATTTTTTTCAGATGAAAACGACGATTTTCGGCAAATATTTCAAAATCCTGACGTGAAAAGCCAAATCTGATCCGGATTAGGATTCTACGCAGCAAATTACTTCGAAAATGATCCTTAGCTTTTCAACAACTGATATGACCTCGGTATTTGTAAACCTGTGTTATCAATTATATACATACGTGAATACCCTTTGACCTTTTGTGTGTTCAATACATAGACTATTATAACTAAATTCGACCATTTTTTAAATCAATTTAATTAATTTTGGACTTTGACGATTCGGTTATAAATCTATATATTTAAAAATGAATTGCTGTACGTTTACGATCGCATAACTCTGAAACGGTTGGACGAATTTGCCAAATTTTTATACCCTGTACCGTATGGTACAAAGGGTTTATTAAGTTTGTGCAAGCCGAAAATGTATGTAACATATATAAAGACACACATAAAGACACATAAAAGTTACCTTAAATCTGATGAGGGTGACTAGAGAAGTTGATATACTCATGTGCAGACTGACGGACATCTGTCCGTTTGAACTCCTAGATCTTAGAGATGGTAAGAGCTAGGGTAACCAATCTTTCACATTAGATCCCATATTATTCCATAGGAGGCAAGTTTATTTTATTTTTTTGATATCAGGGTTATATTATATTATATAGCTCCCATAATGGTGTTTCAAACGACCTCGAAAAGAAATAAAAGTTTTAGATGAAAAATTCGTTTATTTATAAAGATATCGTAACCAAATTTGCAATTCGAAAGTTTTTTATAGTTCCCAAGCAAATTTGATCAAAATCGGTTGACTATATCATACAGCACCCATAGGACCGATCGGCCAAAATAACTTTTTTTTTATACAAAATTCACTATATTTAATTTTGTAATAAAGATATCGCAACCGGACTTAGCATTCGAAAGTTTTTTATAGTACCCAAGCATTTTACCAAATTTGAGCAAATTCGGTTGACTATATCATATAGCTCCCATAGGGCCGATCTTCCAAAAAATCGATTTTTGAACAAAAACAACTTTTGTTCACAAAGGTTTATTTCATTTATTAATTAATCTCTTTTAAAGCAAATAAATCACTTTTTGTGTAAATATAACTAATAACGATTATATTATTAGTTAATTATTAAGATAAGCCAAAAAACACATTTTTTTTTGAGCACGATGTATAAACTAAAAAAACTATAACCAAATATTAAAAATAAAAACATGCATTACATTATATGTATATGGAAATGCTAAAAATAAAACAGCGTAATAAATAAAAACAATAAACAATGCAAAAATAATTTGATGTTGCTGAGTTTTTGGCATTTGAATCCTGAAAGAGTTACAGCATTTTGATTTACAATGTGATCATACAATATACCAATCAGCAAATTTCGTAAACACAAGAAGAATGACTGAATTAATTAGGCTTTAATCGATCTGAAATGTTTTATAATAATTATTATTCTAATTTAAACGTCAAAATAACAATAAAAATAATTATATTTCTCATATTTAAGTCTACTGCGCTATTGCCAGCATTGCAGCAGCATTTATTCAAAACCGATGATGGGCTATGCCATCATTTTATCGATTTGCATTTTGCACATCGATATTCAAATTTAACAATTAATCAACACTTTATTTACATATCTTACTGCATTAGCAACACTTTCTTTACAGCAGCTTAACATAGAGTGATGCAGTTGCCGCGCAGTCGCTGCAGGCTTAAGAACATAGCAAAAAAGAGAATCAAAAATAGTCAATCACGCGACGGTGTCGGTTGCGGGCTGCGGTTGTTATTAAAAATGTATATATTTACGCATTGCCAAAAATGTTTTTATTATGTAAAATCAGCTAGTGTAATTATAAGCGACAATTGACATTCGTTGGTGAATAAATTAAATAAAATTAATAAAGTGCGCGCGCACATGTATGGAAGTTTTTTTTGTTGTTTTTTATGTGCAATAAGAGTTATACGAATGCCAAAATTTGTTGCTTTTTTTTCTTTAAGTTATTAAAGCAAGCGCATGCTGTGCATAAGTGTGAAAAGGTGCGCACGCAACTGCATGCAATTTTTTTTGTTTTTTTTTTAAGTGCCATTAAAGTTATATAGTGCGTGGGTTTGAAAAAGACAACACGAAATTTATTTGTTGTTGTTATTTTTTTATGTGCATTTTAAGTCGTTAGAGCAAGTGAGCATGAAAAATGCGCGCGCAGATAAGTGCAAGTTTTCGTTGTTGTTGTTTTTTGATGTGCAGTAAAAGTTATAAGTGCCAGCATGTGTGTGTGTGTGTGCAAAGAGATATGATAAAATAAGGAGATTTGATAACGTATGTCAATGTGAGTGTAAGCAGCGCGGCGTTTGTTTAGTATTACTATTTGTAAATACAATTACCGCGTAAATAATAATAATAAATAAGCCGAAACGATCGTTATAAAACTTAATAAATATAAAATTCAAAAACAATATAAAATATAAGAAATATCAATATAAAAAAAGGCGATAGCAGGTAAGTCAGTGTGCTTTTCAAAATATTTATTGAAATTCAATTTATTGCACTAATTTAATAAAATACTTATGTAAAATCAACTCATAGCAATATTTTGGGATTCTAGGATTTGCATTAAAGACTTGTACATAATTACAGGACACTGTCTTCTATATACATAGATAGAGAATTTTGTATACTCTGTACGGTATGGTACAAAGGGTATATTCAGTTTGTGCTAGCCGAAAAAGTATGTAATATATAGAAGGAGTCGTCGGAGATACCTCAAAGTAACCTAAAATATGATCAGGGTGACTAGAGAAGTCGATATACCCATGTCCGTCCGCCCGTCTGTCCGTTTGAACGCCTAGATCTCAGAGATGGTAAGAGCTAGAGTGACCAAAGTTTCACATTATCCCAAAGGAGACAAGTTTATTTTAATTTTTTTATATCAGGGTTTAATTATATAACTCCCATAGTGGTGTTTCAGACGACCTCGAAAAAAAAAATTTGCGATGAATAATTCGTTTATTTATGAAGATGTCGAAACCAAATTTAACATTCGAACGTTTTTTATAGTTACCAAGCATACCAAATTTGAGGAAAATCGGTTGACTATATCACTTTTCTACTATGTGTTATCAGGGGTTACATTGAAGTTTCTGTGGGGCATGCATTTATTAAAGATGCGAACTCTCTTGAGAATACATAAGTTTGTCCATACGGCTTTTTAGAGAGTCATGAAAGTCAACTAATCCAAGATTCTTATGATAGTCTAGATAAGCTAACTAGAAAATCTTACGATGTTAATACACTATAAGAGTATTCAAAAAGTTTGGCCACGACATCGTGTGCCGGGCCCACTAGTTGTTTTATAAAATTTCAATTACTTATTGACTTATTGATTAATATCTGGTAAAGAAATAAATCTTTTTAAATAATTTTTGTTCAGTGAAAGACAAAATTCAATATATTTAAGTAATTTAGATCAAAATTCCGATAGATATAATCTTAAAAATAATACGCTATTGAGTGCAAAAGATTTCATTTATAAATACCAAGCTAGTGTATTTATTTTATACACTGTTTTTAATTACTATCACCTGTGGCTACAAGTGGTGCACACTTTTTGGTAACCACTGTATACTTCAACGCATATAATACTTGCATATGTAGTACGATGAACGATCTAGTATGTGTTGCATACAAGTATACGAGTATATTTAATACACTATGTTGTATGTAGTATGCTGGTGCTCCACATTTTGTTGGAGTGGCTGGCGCTGCAAGTTTTAATGATGCCGCGTCGGCCGCACTGCCAAACACTCTCTCATAGAAATCCACCAAACTGGTTTGCTTGAGTAAAAACGGGTAAAAATGCAAAAATCACGCAAATTATCGAAACATGGAACACAAGCACACTTAAACTCTGGCGACTTTGCCGCATAAATCTTAAGCAAAGTCAAAAAATATAATAAAAAAAAAATGGATGTATATAGCGAGAGGAAGCAGCTGCAGCGGGTACACCGGAAGTAGCAAGGACAAGAAAAAACTGCGCTTAAGAGAGCTGTTGAGTTTGTGGCAATGGCAGGCAGACGAACTTTCCAATGCCGCAAATTGCAAAACTTCAACATTTTCGTATAAAGTGCGAACATGATGCAATCGATTGGAAATTGCAGCACTCACACAGGGTCGTAAGTAAGCAGGCAGCAGTGGCGGCGGGGGGCTAAGGAGGCGCCACACTGGGGCGCCACAGAATGGCGCACAAAAGGTAAGAGAGACCACGGCCAGAAATTATGTTGGCCAATGCAGGCAACGCAAACTTTTTCTCAAACTGCCAAATGCAATTTACTTGATAGGATCAAATTCTTAGCTGGAGCACACCACCAACTGTTTTCTTCTTGAGCCTGTCGTTGTGCTATGCAAAGTATGGATGGACTACGGCCTGGTTGGCATCTTCATTGCCGGTTTGGTTGGCTCCGTTTGGGCTTGGTTGGTTGACTGCGAAAATTGTACGATTTAAAAGCGATTTACGGCGCTAATTCGTTGAGACATTGGCATTGGCAATGCCAAAAGCAAGGCGCCCTGACTGGGAGCAGAGTATTGGAGTTAGGCGGAGCATTGTCGGTTTGCCTTATAAACCATAGCATACTTTTCAGCTTCATTTGATTCTGTGCGCATTTATCATAATAGCAGCGCAACAAACAATGGTAAAAATTGGTGGAATAGTCAAAGTCTTGTAAGGAAAATAAAAAAAAAAAATAGGAATAGAGAAAAAAGATTAGTCCTTGGCTTTTCATAAGTACAAAATTAAAATAATAGATAGATGGATAGCTAAGTGTATAGAAAGATAGATAAAAAATAGATAGATTAATAGATAGGCTGATAAGTGGATAGAAAGATGGATAAAATCTTTTTATTTTATCTAGTTTAATTATCTATCTAGATGGATAATTATAATCGATTGAGTGATGGATACATACATAAATAAAAATCTAGAAACTTCCTTGTATGTGGATAACATACTTGTTTTAGTAATCTTGAATGGATTGACGATCTTTCATAAGAGAGAACTTGGAATACTTGGGATGAATAAGTCCCCACAGCAAAAACTGACATCTTAATTGCGCAACTATATAATAATCAGGTTATCATTTTCATTCAAGACATCGCCTTTCGCCAATTCGGCCATAAGCTGTAGGTCCTTGTTCTCTTTAAACAACCATTAATAGAGAACGCCATGCTCTTACTGTGGACAAAATACTTAAGTCAAAGAAAATTATTATTATGATAATCTGGGCCATTTTAGATAGGATGTAAATATCCCAGAAAACTTGACCATTTTTTAATTAATCAAATTAATTAGTGTAAGTATTTGTGGCTTAGGCTTTTAGAAATTCGTCCAAAAAATTTTATCGAGTGTAATAATAACCATAATAATTAATTTAATCTCTTCAAGAAACTAAAACAAAATTTCTTCTGATTATATCTGCTTCAGCTTTATACGCCTCCAACAAAATTACAGGCAGAACTTAATCAAATCTTTAAGTTGCCAGCTCGAAAATGCTTAAATACAAAATTCCCTATTAAATTAAATATAATAAAAAGTTTATTTTGCTAGGCATCATCATTAAATATATGAAAGTATTTCTTATCTATTTTAATGCATCTTATTTCAATTTGCCGCCATTGTGCCTTGGTTGCCTGGGATGCAGCCTGTGCCATGCCATTGTGCTATTACCATGGCCTAGCCCGATAATCTTTTTGATTTCTCAACTATTTCTAATGCGATTGCAGCCTTGCATTCTGCTTTGGACTAACAATTGGTTTTGTCGTCGTCGTAATCTTCATCGTCTTCATGGTTTTCGTCGTCATCATCGTTTTCTCTATCTTCGAAACCATACTCGGCTCTACGCTCTCTGCTCCTTGTCTCGTCCTTGTCGTTGCCATCTAGTACTTATGCCACCTAGGCTGCGCCTCAAGTGCACTCTGTGCTCTCCGTACTAGGACTCCTTGATTGCGTGCTTCATGTGCAATGTATTCTGCTTATAATGGTAGGCAAATTTCGTTATCAGCTAACGGCTTTGACGCCAACGGCGATGCTGACGTCGCCGTCGCTGTCGCCGCCATTGTCGTTGGCTCTGCTTTTAATGTAAGTGGGTCTTCCTCCATGACGTCGAAGTCGAACTCGTCGTCGTTGTAGTCGATTGATGGTGGCATTGATTATGTGACTCTAATGGCTTGATAAATGCGATTTCGGAATAGAGTTTGTGCACAAATTTAATTGAATAAGCACGTCATCGGCTTATATACGTATTGGTGGGGAAGGGGTGGGTGTCTGTGAGAGTGTGTGCATGTTATGATGTGTTCTTGAAATCTGAGAAATACTGAAGTTCGGCAGGAATTTTGTAAGCTTATACATTCGCAATCAAAAATTGTTCTTAAAGAAATAAAAGGAGTTCATAGGATTAGAATATTGTGGATGTAGACAATTACATGATTCTGCTATATTAAAATATTATTAATTTTTTTTTACATATTTTTTTTTATTTTTTCATGTAAAAAAAATACTTTTAAATTTTTTCTTATATCTTTTAATTTTAGTTTATTATTTTTATCATCTTTTTAAGGTTTTATTTTAATTATATTTTACTTAACATAATTTATTTTTTTAATTTTCAAAGCTCATATTTATTTAGTGTTTTTATGGATTTTTATGCTTTTTCAATGTTATTTTTAACTAATGTAATTTATTTTTTTAATTTTCGAAGCTCATATTTTAGAAAAATTTAAATATTTAGTTACAAAAAACTTTTGTAACATACTTTCTCAATTTTTACTTAATATTTATTTTTCTCCATTTTAAGTAAATATTTAATATGAAATAAAATATATTAATGGATTTATTTTAGAACATAGGGGCCAAACACCTGAAATCATCACTCCCAAGAACCCACAACAATTAGATTAAAAATTATATGGAGATCTACTTTTATTCGACTCAATAATTATTATATTTTAACTGTAACAATATATAAAATATATATAAAATAAAATAAAAAAAAAAATTAATTGAAAAATGCACGATTTCTTTAATTTAATTTTTTTATTTTATCTATTATTTTTTTTCTTTCCTTTATTTATTTTTATTTTTTTTTACTTCACATAATTTGTTTATTTTTTTTTTTAACAAAATTAAATCTAGTATTTAATACTAAACTTAATACTAATTTATCGAGCACTAGCAACTGGGGAATTTATTTTTATAATTTACAAAGCTCATATTTATTTATTACTTTTATCGATTTTTTTTAATATTATTTTTAAACAATGCACATTTTTTTTAATTTTTAAGCTCATATTTTAGAAGATTGTAAATATTCTATGGCAAAATTATAATCTTTACTTGCTCGCTTTTTGCAAACAGAAGCAATAAAAAATAAAAACAATTCATTTATTTTTAAAGATTTTTTCGCTACAATTTCGATTTTTAATTAATTAATTTATTTTTTTAAACCAATGTAATTTTTTTTTTAATTTTTGAATATTTTAAAAGTTTTTCTATAACAGAATTTTAAAATTGTACTTTATAAAATGTTTTTTTTTTTTTTTAATTTAAATGAATTTTGTTATTGCATATTTTTGTAGGTATCGTTTAGGATTTTTAATATTTATTTTTTGATCTGATTAATAAAAGAATTTCTTAATTTTTGCTTTATAAATTTCCTTTTTTTGTTTTTTTTTCCATTTTGTAAATATTGAAAAGAGCTAATAGACTTAATTTTGAGCATAGAGGGCAAACATTTGCACTTGTCGCTCCCAAAAACCCGCACCACTTGGCTAATAAATTTTATATGGAGCTATAAATTTCCGATTTTTTTTTCAACTCAATAAATTTATGTTCCTTATATTTTTTAATTTGAAAAATATATTGAAAATTTGTACAATAATGATAAAAATTAACAAAATAATAGCAAATTTCATGATTTCTTTAATTGACTTTTTTTTATTGGATAAAATTTAGTGTAAGGCTCATAGGCAAAATACGTTAATAAAAGTATTATAAATTAATTTTGTATAATAATTCTTTTATGCACAAATTACAATATTTAATTGCTAGCAAAAAAGGTAATCGTTTTGCATTTTAGAATTTAAGGCAGGCCTGTGGAACACCCTTGGCCAACACTCTAGGTGCACCTTGGGCTGATTTGTGCTGGCGTGTGTGGGCCATAAAGCCGCCAGGGCTTAGTTTTGGGGCTAAATAATTGCCAACTAATTGAGCGCGTGTTAATATGAACTGCGCCAAATTAAGCGAGCCAGCGTCTACTAAAACAAAAAAAAAAAAACAGCTTAGATATTAATAGAGAGAGAGGAGGAGAGAGCGATAGAGCATGATATACGAGGGCAGACTCAAAAGTAAGTCGGTCAAGCTAAAAAATTAGGTAAGCAACAGTTTTGATTTCTTTAAACATCAAGGTTTGGGCAATATGCATGAAATATTGTATCGTTGGTTTGAATTCATATGGAAAAAAAGAATAAAAATTAGCATATTATAAAAAAATTGTATTTCGATTGAAGCAAAGTCGATAAAGATGGATCCTGCTCTTTCGATGTCAACCATTCAATATTGAAAACGTACGTTAAACCTGAATAAAAAAAAAATATATTTTGATGGGGATCGCCAGGTTGGTCAAGAAAAATTTTTGCTGTAATAAAAGTTGACTGAATTCACTAAATGGAAAAATAAGTGAAATATTTATTTATTAATTTATTAAGAAACAGCCAAGGAGTAAACATCTTGTCCTGAATTGATACTGAAGAAGGCATATGGTATACGGGCTTACAGCCAATAAGATAATGGGATCTGCTTTGTTAGATAAAGCTATTTAATTATTGATTACTTTAGTATGATAATTGGAAAACTTTTAAAAATTATTGAATCAACACTTCAGATAACTTTGGATTTGAATCCATATAGCTCCTTAAAAATTTAAGCAATAGCCTGGTGCAAAGAGAATTTCCTTATTTCCTCCTGGCGCTTAGAAAAGATAACGATACTGGAGTTTGTCTTATCTCACAACCTGAAAACAGATTTATATAATGTTTGATGTTTTTTTTTATGTGTTTGCCTTCAATATATCCGATTCCGAGGTCGAAAATACTTGGCAAGCTCCGCTTCTGATATACTTCGTTTTAAAGTTCACACCACTTAAAGAATTTTACTTCTTTTCTCAACTTTTCCCGCTAAAAATGGATTGAGTTTGACGTCTATTGTGTGAAGTCAAAATTTTGTTCTTTATATAGATTAATACAGGGTTCGCCATTTGAATGTGGTCGATGGAAATATTGAAGCAGACAACGGCCCAAACAGTCACTTTCTGATCGTGCAGTGGAGTTTGATGGATAGTATGAGGATTTTCTTTCCCCCAAATGCGACAGTTTTGTTTATTTACAGTGCCAGATAGCGTGAAATGGGCCTCATCAGTCATTAAAATTCGCTCCCAAAAATCGGGCAATTACATTTAATGAACATTGTCACTATTTCCGCGCGTTCTTTGGGCATGAATCGATTCATGGTTAAAATTGTAATGCAATAACCTTTCCAAAATGTGTTCGACGACGTTAATCGGTTGAAATCTGTCAAAGTTATTCTATATTTCCATCGACCACATTCAAATGGCGCACCCTGTATTAATAACAATATTGATCGAATTAAATATTCAGTCAAAAACGAACTTTTGAATATTTTTATGCAAACATGGTCATGACATAGTCTTCAATAAGACTAGAAATAACATGTTTTATAAGGTAAATTTCTCATCTTATGGCGTTATTACAAAACTGTGATAAGTAGTAATATTTACAATACAAGTTTTCTGATCAATTTTACAAATCTTGGCGATATATAAATAGAGTTGCATGCTGACTTAGTTTATTATGTCTGGGGAAGTCACCCGGAACGGAGAATAGCCATATTATCTATGAAGATCCGCATTGAGTACTTTGATGTAATATTAATATGATATAATATGGCCAATATACAGAAATCTTGGGGGCAGCCAGCTTAAATATTAGGTCGATTACTTTTATGCCTGCCCTCGCAGATAGAAAGAGAGCGAACACAAAAGCAGCTGCTAAGTACTGCCCATGCCCCCTAATACGCCCCTCCAAAACAAGCTACTGCTGACCAGCACTTGATTTATAGGCGCGACTTTACGACTTGCCAACGGCCGAAAGCTATACGGGTGTATGTGTGTGTGTGTGTGTGTGAGTGTGTCTGTGTGGGTAGTATCTGTGTGTGGCTGACAGCAAACTAAGTGCGAATCATTTAGCACTCGCTGGAGCAACAGAAGTTGCCTCTGACGCTGCCACTGCTGCCGCTGCTGCTGGGGCAGCTTGGCAGCAAAAGTTTTAATAATAATTTGCAAATAAATTACAGCCAAGTTTTGGGCGGCATGCTCTCTGTGCTTGGCCATTAGAAGAAGAAGAAGAAGGAAAAGAAGCAATAGGAGCAGCAGTAGCAGAAGGCAGCCGCTATAGTATCTGTGTATTTGTGTATCTGGGCATTGGAGTATCTGTGTGTATATTTGTTAAGCAATTGTGAATGGCATGCGGCGCAGTTGTTGTTGTTGTTCTTGTTGTTGTTGTACATTAAGAACTCATTGGCATAAATTGCAATTTAATGTCTGTAGCTTGAATGCGACTGGCAGTCAGTCCCTCGAACCCAAGTTACCGACGCTTTTGGCTTCTACGACGACTTTTATGGCTGGCCTCGACCCGCTTCATAATGCCAATTTACATGTAGTATGGCGGCAAAGCGCTGTGGTTGTTGTTATTTTTATTTTCTTTGCGTTTTTTTGTGTTGTTGTTGTTGTTGCCGCAGTCATTTTAAATTTGCTTGCTGCCAAATAGTTGAAAGCGTATTTATTGCCAGCCCGCACTTTTGCAACGAGTAAATGGCAACCACAATTCACACTCAAGCAAACTGTGGCAGCCCTGGTAGCAAGCAGCCGGCAGCAGCAGCAGCATCACGTTTTATCAAGTACGCTGCAATGTTGCGCATACGCCAGGCTGGCCGGCCACAAGCCAGTTGAAGCAACTGTAGCTATAGCATACTTTGCAGCGCTGCCATTTTAATTTTATAGCTTCTCACTTGTGTGTTTATGGATTCGCACCTTAATTTGGTTTTTGTCTGATTTTACCAACAAACGCCCAGTTCTTATAAATATGTGTAAGTGTGTACATGTACGTGTAAATTTGTATATTTTAAAACCCCGTGCGGCAACGCTGTTGAAATTAATGTGCTTATATTTCAACAAAATGACTGTAACAATGCCCTGTCAGACTTCATTTTCACATTTACTTTTTGCTCGATTCCATTTAAATTCTCTTTTTTGGCTCTGAATGAATTACAACTACAACTGCAACGACAACTACCATTACAATACCTTTTATATACAATATATATATATATATATATGTATTTACTTTTTTCACTTTACATACCTCTGATTGCTAGCCAGCCAGCCACTTTAATTAAAGCTTGGTTTGGGTGGCTGGCTACTTGAAAGTCCTCATCAGCGGGCTGAGTGGCTGATTGTATGCTTGGCCTGAACTGCTGGAAACAGTTAATTACGCCGACAAGGCCAAAATTCTGATCATTAATACAATTGAAGCCAAGGCAGGGTAAAATTTGTTAAAGTCAAGTTGTGAAAACGCACAACAACAAAAATAATACGTAAACAAATTGCTCGCTATATGTCGACTAAAATATACCCAGCATTATTTTTTTGGTTTCGACAACTTTTATTAAAAACTATTAAATTATTAGTTGTAAAAGTTTGTGGGCAAATAAAGATAAAATATTGTGGAATATATAAAAAACAATTTTAATTTATTTAGTTCACTTGAATCTTCAGGCCAAATTTGTGTGTGTCTAGGAGCTTCATCAAAAACAGTTTCTAAAGAAACTAAATAGATGGATCTTCTAGGTAGATGGATCTACAGATTTGAATTGAATCAAATTTGCACTCATGTAAGATAAAAAAAGGAGATGTGTTTGCTGAGTTTCATATTACTGGCCATGGGAGTTGGAACTTTGAGCGTTCCCCAAAAAAGTAAACATTTAGGTGTGCATAATGCAATACTGGGCTCTGTATATTAACTTGAATTCAGCGACTACGAATATGTAGTCTAAAACAAAAATCGAAATAAACGTAAGCAGAACCCTTGGGTAATGGGGTTTTTTGAACATTAGATTCGGATTCACCGACATGGAACCCATCTAGGTACTGAATTAAGTAACGTTTAAATTACTTTTTTAGTAGACAAAATATTAAGGTCTTTAGAAAGCTAATTTTGATTGGCATCAATTTATTTTATAAGAAAATTGTGATTAAATTATATATATAGAGTATGTATTCATATTCATTTGTATAGGAATAACATTATTATTAAACAATATGGTAATAAGTTCAATTCAGTGTTTAGGAGATCTATATATAATAACTCATTATACAATTATACTATACAAAAATAAATATAAAATTAAATATAAATAAAATTTTAAAAATCCCGCATGAGAAATAATGCCAAAAAACCGATATAGTTTATATAACTAAAACGAAGAAAAATCTAAAAACTAAATTAACCTTAAATCAAGAAAATAACATTGAAAAAATATAATTCTCATAAAAATGTATTAATTCATCATATTTTTGAAGTTTTATAAAAAACTAGACGGCCTCCGCTGCGCTCCGGCACGCTCGCTTCGCTCGCTCGTCTAGATCTGGAATCTTTCTGATTGGAAAACATCGTCCGATTGATCGATGAGTGGATTAATTTCATCATAAAATTTTCCACCACTCGCCATCTTTACATTTTAACCATGTTTTTAGGAGATTTGGTAGTTTTCTTCTCGGCATTGTAAGCAGTACTGATATTAATGTTTTCGTGCACTAATAATGTTAACCTATAATGGCGACAGGATGTCTTTTTTTTATTTTTTCACGTTCAGTCAAGACAAACCACAGATTGAAAAATATTGCGTAACGCGCCGTCCGCGAAACAGGAGTATGGAAGGCTTCGCGGCTAACTTCGCGCCCGTGAACACACCATGAAGGTATAGTCGATAAATGAAAAAAAAATGTTAGAAGTGGCAACCCTTATCTCTTAGGGGTATGAAAAATAGATGTTGGCCGATTCTCAGACCTGCCCAATAAGCACACAAAATTTCATGAGAATCGGTCTAGCCGTTTCGGAGGAGTATGTTCACACAAAAACCAATATTCACAATCCCACGAACCAATTCACACAAACTCATCGCAATAGGCATAAAACTTCCGCATTGACCTCTAACACACGCAAAAATCAGATTCATCGACTCGTTCATGAGAACAACCATAATACGTAAAACATAAGTTTCTTCTTATATATAAAATTCTAGTTTCACAATGTTAGTTACCATACTCCTCCGAAACGGCTGTACCGATTCTCATGAAATTTTGTGTGCCTCAATAAAATAAAATTTATAACGTTTATAATTTTTGTGTTTCCTTTCGACAAAAACAATTTACTAAAAAATATTAGTTAATCTGACAATGTACACAATGCCAACCTAAATTAACAAAAAAAAATGTATTGGAAAATCAAAATGTCCTTTTTAGTAGTTTCGTCGCAATTAGCGGACAAATTTGTGAATCTAAACCATTCTCAGATCCCCTTGAACACAGACAAAAAATTTCATCAAAATCGGTCCAGTCGTTTAAGAGAAGTTCAGTGACATACACACTCACAGAAGAATGATATATATAAAGATATGTGGAAAAAATGTAAAGACATTAAATAAATTTAAAATAAAGAATAAAAAAATATTTCTTTAAAACAGTAACACCAAAATATGATGAGAATTAAATCAAAGCTCATACTAAATTTTGACATGGCATTTTTGTGAACTTATTAGAATTTTTTTTTTTTGTTTAACACTAAGAATGAAAATAGCACCCAAACAGTATTATAGCTTTCAGTCTTCCTTAAAATTAAAACAAAATATATTTTTCTGCAAAAACCTAAAATAATTGTTATGTTAAATGTAATAATATTATTCTTCTTTAAAAAAACACTAACGACATTCTTAAAAAAAACGATTTTTTCTAAAAAAACGATTTTTTTTCTTAAAAACAAACAAATGTTTTTTCTTAAAAAAAACTATGAAAAAAAAAAAACGATTTAAAAAAAAAAACAATTTTTTTTTCTTAAAAATAAACGAAATTTTTTTTTTAAAAACGAATTGTGTTTCTTAAAAAAGCAAGGTATTTTTTTAAAGACTTATTTTTTTTTTAAAGATGTTTTTTTTTTTTTTAATTTCGTTTTTTGAATTGAAGAATAATTGTAGTAATAATAGTTGGTTAAAAAAGTACTTGAAACGTTACCCAAAACTATTCCACGTAAAATTAATTAAAAGTACCATTCAAAAATTGTTTCCCAATGGTAATCGAACTTTGGTCTATGGACGTTACGACATTCAGTTCTGAGAACAAATCTCTACCAATTCATCTATCCTTTGAAATCCTTTTGTGCTATTGGCATTCGAACTCTCGGCTCTTAGTATTTGGTACCGCTCTGGAAAAATAGACTGATAGCTTACTTTATGCGAATTACAAATCCATTAGGCCGTAATGTGTTTAGTTTGAAAGCAGAAATTTTCAGAAACATTTTCTACGGTCTACTTCATCATAAATTTTTTGGGTACAGTTGTTTGCTGCTTACACAGTTATAGGTTTTATCCCATTTCTGACATCAACGTACTTTCTGCATTAAAAGCTCTAAAATAAATCTTTAAATAAGAAAACGACTAGCGTATGTTACACCTTAAGTGTGAGATTCGGCAACTTTTGAAGCTTACTCACAAAACAATTATTTTCAGTGTTATCTATGATTATTTAGGGTATTCACGCTTGCTTCCTTTTTATTAGTGTATGAGCTCAGTTAATTCGAAACTTATAGTTTCCAAATTTAGTAAACAAATTGCAAAGGTTTGATTTGTTTAACTGCGTTTAATTTATTAAAAGTCCCGTAGTTTACTTTTTTTATTGCCTTTTTTTAAATAATATCACATAGGAAAGTATTTGCAACACTTTAATCTGAAAACTGGAATAGTAACTAGTTAAGAAAAAGTAGAGTTGAAATTTGAAATTCAGTCCTTCATATTTTGTTATCTCAAACTCAACAACAAGCGTGAATACCCTTATTACGAAAACTATTAACAAAGCGCATGCTTGATTGTTTTTAATAAATAAAAATTATTATTTTTTTGTGACATCGGTTAGTTAATTTGGGGCTTAACATTCTGTCTTACTTTTCTGCGTAAACTTTAAATATTGTAGTGCATATGGTCCATCTGAAGAGCATAACAAAAGAGAAAAATGTTTCGTTAGGGCAGTGAGCCAAGTGCAACAGGCCGCAATTGCTTGCAACACGTTGGCTCAAGCATAATGAGTGCCCAACGTGTTCTCTTGCCCCGTGCTGCACTCTTTTTTCTTCTTTTCACGCTCTTTTCTCACTTTCTCCGTTTTACCTTGTTGCTGTCTTGGGCTTCCATAATTGTGTATGTAATTGTAAACGTTAAATTAAACAAGCGTCATTAAAATGTAATTAATTGTAATTTACGTAGTGTTCCGCCTTTCAACACATAGCCAGCCAGACGTCCTGCAACTCCCTTGTGCAGCAAAAAGGTGTTTTAAGATCAAGCACAGTGCGTGCAATAAAAATGTGAATTATTGCGGACGATGGCCGACAGTGGGATACACTGCTGCCAGGCGTCTTTAAAGCGAATGGCTTACAAAGAGTGTAATATTTTATAGAAAACTATTGAGCCCGGCAGACCTTGTCCTGCCCAAACTTTTTGAATACTCTTAAAGTGAAGAAACATCGTAAGATTCTCTAGTTAGCTTATCTGGAAAAATGTAAAATTTTTAGATTAATTTGCAGCTCGATTCCAACTTTCGCCATTATTAATTGAATGTCGCGCTTCACGGGTCTGTCTTAACCGATTCTTTCACGTTCCTGGGCAGTACGATTAGATTGACAATTAATTTGATTCGTTGCATTTCTTCCAATTGAAATACATCTGCATGTATCGATTATGAGACGGCATTCCCAATTGTTTTAATGCTTTATTAGCCATCGTCAAACATAGATCTTCAATATGAATTAAAGCTTCATTGTAAACTTCCGGCGTAAATTCCATCAGTGGCTTACGTTTTGCTTGACGTACTCGAAACAAAATATCTTCTGATAAATAATCTTGATATTTTATTCACAATTCAGGTGGATTTGAGGTAAAGTATGTTGCCAAAACATACGCAAATATCAGATTTGAAACTCATCGACACGTTCATGAGAACACACATAACACGTATTTCGTTTATAAGGCTCACATGAATCTATTTTACCAAATTTATGTTGTATCAATCACAGGTGAGGTTGTTCAAAATTCAATATCTTTTGAATTTTTTATGAAATTTTAATAATTTATATATTCGAGGCTCTTAGAGAAAGGAAGCTGTTGATTTCAGAAATTTCAACTGATTATCATTTTCTAGCTCTAAATTCTATGAACTTTGAGATACAGATATTCATATGAACGCACGCATTTGACTCCCTCGCAAGTTGGAAATAATTTCATAATTTTTGTATAAAAATCTTAATGCCTTACCTTAAGTGTTACATAAATTTCATTATTTCTATAAAACCCTTGACCCAATGGCTATAGTGTATTAATATTTATCTTCAGCAGCAGGCGCTAAATGCTGTTGTTGTTGTTCATTTTGTTGTTGTTAATAGGTTTGCAGGCTCGCATTTTATTTCTTTACGGCATTTGCATCTTCTTCGTCCTTCGTCCTGGCACTGTTAATGACATGCAACCACAGGAACTTGGCGCGTGACAAAATATGGTATTACAGGCATTACCATTACTAATTTTCAAACTTCTTTCACGTTCTTGATAATAATGGGTTTTTATTTTTCTTGTATTTTATAACTTTCTCTTGGAACCTTTAAGAAGAAAAGGACAATCTTCAAATAGGAAAAAAATCATTTTTGAGCATTTTTTTTGTTGTTGCATAATTGACACTTTAGGCGTTTTAATGTTATGGATTAAATTGGCTAAAATTTCAGATATTAATTGCGATAATTTTTGTTATTCATAAGCTTAACTTTGCATGAATTGAGCATAACTAAGTTTAAAACATATTGTTATAAACTTTTACATTACATTACATTATTTGTTTAGTAGTCTACCATCGATTGTAAATATTTAGTAAAATTTTTTGTTAGACGAAATTACTGGAGAGAGATTTAGTATTAAGCAATAAAAAAACTTAGATTAAAAGCAAAAATTGCTTCAAAATTATTCAATTAAAAAAAAATTAAATTAACACGATTTTTTTTGTTAAACTTAAATGAATTTTTTAGGTGCGAACTATATTTGTACCCTTTACTAAAAAGTATAAAGGGTATACTAGATTTGTGCAATGTATGTAACGGACGGAAGAAGGCGTGGCAGACCCCAAGTCCTTTTATACGTACCAAAATGCTTATCATAGCCTCGGGTAGCGATTGAGCCATGTCCGTCCGTCCGTCCGTTTGAATGAACATCTAGATCTCGGAGACTTGAAGAGCTAGAAACACCAAACTTTACCAGCTGGAGCGCATATTTCCTCAGAAGATGAAGTTTGTTGAATCATGTGGATATCTTTCGCAAATCCCTCAGTAGATTTTCGCGGTTTTTGGCAACACCGTTTAATATTTTCATCCAAATTTAACAGAGTGATGCGTTACGGTTTTGCGCATCTGTGCGTCAATGAACAAAATCGAACAAATAGAGCAAAAGCTATAGTGAAAAATATACGAACTGCGTCAATATTTGAATCTACCTAATTATTTTTACAAGTGACCTCGAGTAACAATTTTTGGTAATTTGATTCATGTAGCTCTTATGAATAAATCCACATCTAAAATTTATCGATGCGGACCCCCTCCTCCCGCAATCGATACCGCGATTTCTCCCATACTTGAAACTTACCCCATATATGTACTTTAAATAGCTTCTTTGACGTAATTTTCGATTTTAATTACAATCGGTTAAAATTTTCGTAACTTATAATTATAAATATCGAATTACACACAAAAAAAAAAATAGAATTCCAATTGGAAAGTTCTTAGTTGGAATATGCAGAAAAAATGTTTTCGAGAGAAAAAGTTCAGTGTATTCCACTGTTGGGCACCGCCTCGACTGTATGTACCAAATTTTTTTTTTCATAGTTAGCTTATTTCAATGTTTGGGGCAGTTTTCAGTGTCTTATGCGGCCAGATCCTTTGTTTGCTTTGAAAATTCTTTTAATTACATGTTTGATAATTTGCATAAACATAAAATGGTTAAAATTCCAATTAGGGAACAAGAATCAAACTTCCAAAATTTTGAAAAATCAAGTTATAGAATTATGAGAAAAATGAAAATATTATATTATTGCTACTTATGTTTTCAATATAAATATTTTTTTTTATTTACATTAGAGACAAAGATATGAAGCATGAATAAATCGATCTGTTAAATTTTGTGGAACTTAACATTATAGAAAAATGCGTGCTTTTGTTTATTAACAGCATTGTTTAACAGCTGATAACATAACAGTGGCACTATCTGTAAAATTTTTGGTAGCTAACATTACAGATTTATGTTTGTATGACGCACGGCGGTAAAAAATGTATTTTAACGACTTTTACTTAAAATATCTGTTTTGGCCAGCTAAAGTGATCGTTTGTGCCATAGTGCATCGGTAGAGATATCGCAAAAATGCTAACAGCTGGAACAATATAAGACAATTTCTGACTCACCGATTGCCAATCAGAATATTCATACTTTTATTTATATTAGAGATGAACACATGAAGCATGAATGAAGTTCTTTGTAAATTGCATTGATTGAATTTTTTTTTATGGCTTCTATTGCTGTGCTGCTTTTATTCATACGTTGCCTTGCTATCTCTTTTACTCCACACTCTTCTATTTATAGTTTTTACTTTTTAAGCTTATAATTCACAGCTTTAATTAACGCAACTGGTGCATACATATAGAGCTTTGCTTGTCCCGTAGTTTGGCGGTCGAGTGACTTGTGCTGCTTGGTTGATGGTTGGATGCATTCCAGGTACATTGCGGATATATTGGTTCAGTACACATTCTTGGACATATGTGAAACCGTAAATATATAGAAGGGAAAGAAAATGCCGCACTTGAGTCACGCCGAGTAAATCAACTCGGATGTTATCGCCATTTTTTTTTTTATGGATACTTTTTTATTTTATTTTGAGAAATGCAAACTTAATAAATATTTAATTTATTCTTTTTATTTTGCAATAGAATTTGTATAAAAAACAATTTATACAATTATTATTATTAATAATAAGATAATTGCAATTAATGAATTAACCGCAGTTTAAATTACCTTAGGGTCAAAGTATACATTGGTGCAACTGAGCTGGAGGGTCTTAAAATTGAAATCCTCGAAGCCTTAGAAATAGGGTTCGGTACATACAATTTGGTTTTCAACACATCTTAAATTCAAACAGTTTTTGCAATTATGGGCTCGCAGATTCCATTCTTAAAACTTAATGTGGTGGCTTCGAAATCCAAGAATAGACAATTAACCCTTTCGGTCACTTAATTTAGTCGATAGAGATAATAATTAGGAAACCTAAATTTAAAAATTAGCTAATTTTGGGTCGCTGATTACGTATTTGGATTCTTATTCACTTTGGGGTGGCTCCAACTTATTAGACAATGTCACTCTAGTGCCGATACTTTTTTGTTTCACATGTCATAATTTCTAAGGTAATAGTTGCTTTGAA